>CM066226.1:2537656-2692000 GCA_033675125.1 Athetis lepigone | reverse complement strand
CACAATTATTGTACAAGAAATAGGGACCAATTAGTTCAACCCGGTTTTAGGCTGGCTAAAGTAGATTCTACCTTTATGGGGTACTGTTTAAAATGTTTTAATAAAATACCTCCCCACATCATTCAATTAACCGAAAGTAAATTTAAATCTTATATAAAACGCACATTATGTAGTCGAGCTTATTATAAATTAGAGGATTATATTAATGATCAAAATGCTTGGCTGACTGCTGGTCCTGCTCCTCAACCGTTTAATTGATTAGCATTTGGAATTTTTATTTTATTGAAGCTGCTGAAGATTGTAAACTTCAAAAATAATAGTACTGTATCGAGTCACAGTGTTTGTTTTATATAAATTCACATAGCATACAATGTGAGCACTATGTACTTGATAGTTTTATACGCATATACTTTGTCTGTCTGTCATTGACTGAATGTACTCTGGCCGTTGGGAGTTTGTCATGCTCACTCAAATGTCTCACTGACGGTGGCGTGTGTGTTGGATCATTTGGTTCCCTTCAAAATGGTTGAGCTATTTGGTGCCGATCCATACGTCATGTTCGTGAACGGGCGCTGTCTGCTGAGACTGGTCATCTCTTAACTGCCACAGTTACTTTA
Source organism: Athetis lepigone (assembly GCA_033675125.1). Lineage (NCBI taxonomy): Eukaryota > Metazoa > Arthropoda > Insecta > Lepidoptera > Noctuidae > Athetis > Athetis lepigone. The sequence goes on along the minus strand of CM066226.1, from coordinate 2,691,383 downwards.
AAAATTGTGATTACTAGCTAAGCTAACTAGTCGATCTGCTGACCTAATGTGGTACACAAGAAGGGTTGAGGATAAAATAAAACCACTTCTGTATCCTGATCTAATGTTGTTATATTTCAAAAAAAAATATTGATTACTTATAGTTTCGCCGGTAACGAAACCATAGCGACTTCTAATTTGACGCCAACGCCATCTATCGAGCGAAGGGTCAGTTTTGTACAATAATAATGTATGAACTTTAGTTGATCTTGAACATACCGCCCACCAAGGGCATTTAGTGGCGGAATGTCCTTTACAATTTGACCTTTAATGCTAAAAACAAAGTAACTAAATTACACAACTTCACTGATCTCAGATCTTTAAAACAATTAAATAAAACTAACTATTATCTAAAGTTACAAGTATATAAAAGCATCGAAATCTTGAATTCATTAAACATAATTCATAAACATAGGAACAAGTTAATCTAAATAAAAACTAAGCTATAACAAGGTATATCGTAAATAATGTGTAAATAAACTAAAACTAGCATGCAAGTATACAAACTATGATTAAAACTAGAAACATTGTGTATATAATTAAAACCATATTTTATTACCGTAATCATATAAATTGATAACAAATTTATTGTTCTGCTATCGGTAATATACAGAGTTTGTTATCGGGTCTCTTAATAGTGGTTGCCTTTGTGCGTAGAGTTACAACACGAGTAATACTATCCTTCCCTGGATGTTTCTCTAAGATACGGCCTAACATCCAACGACTTGGGGGCAAATCGTCTTCTTTAATAAGAACGATGTCTCCAATATTTGGTTCAGGTTCTTTGGAAGACCATTTATACCTATTCATTAGGGTAGCCAAATACTCCGTAGACCATCGCTTCCAAAACGATTGCAACATTCTCTGGACTAATTGCCACCTTGTCAGAGAACTTACCGAAACATTGTCGTAACTGTAATCTGGTGCAGTGACTACAGGTTCACCGATTAAAAAATGACCCGGGGTCAACGGCATTGGCTCACTAGGATCGTCTAACTTAATAGTACTTATAGGACGTGAGTTCAAGCAAGCCTCGATCTGGTTGAGTAGTGTACTGAGTTCCTCATACGTGAGTGTCGACTCACCCATCACTCGTTTGAGGTGAAATTTAGTAGATTTCACTCCCGCTTCCCACAGACCGCCAAAATTGGGTGCGTGAGGGGGAATGAAATGCCATTCTGTACCGTTGGCTTCTAAATGTTGAGCTATAGAATTTTGTAAAGCTATAATTTGCTGTAGTTCTCTAGAAGCGCCCACAAAAGTGGTGCCATTGTCACTCCACAATTTTGCACAGTGACCTCGTCTGGAGACAAATCGTCTGAATGCAGCTAAAAATGCTTGAGTTGTCATATCACTGACTACCTCAAGGTGAATTGCGCGTGTGGCCATACAGACAAATAGACACACGTAACCTTTGTAAGAGCGATGACCACGACCCTTTGTTGTTCTTATATTGAATGGGCCCGCGTAGTCAACGCCACTGTGAGTGAAAGGTCGTGCAGGGGTGCACCGAATAGATGAAAGTGAACCCATGAACTGGTTTTTAATAGTTGCTCTCTGCTTTGCGCATGTTACACACTTTCGCACGTATTGCTTCACTAGGTTTCTGACACCGATGATCCAATATGCAGTCCTCAAATAGTTGATCATTAATTGTGGACCACCGTGAAGAGTCTTATGGTGAGCGTCTGCTACTAATAAGTGTGTAAAATGAGACCTATTCGGTAAAATTATTGGGTGTTTAATTTTTTCATCTAAGGCAGCTTTCTCGAGCCTACCCTGAACTCGCATAATACCTTTATCATCAATATAGGGACATAAGGATTTAAGATTTGTACTTCTTAACGGTAAGTGATCTTGTTTTTGTAAATGTTTATACTCTATTTCAAAACTTTCTTTTTGTACTACCCTTATACAACATTCTAATGATTCTTCTATCTCTTTCTTTTTCAGGTAAGATTGACGTTCTAAGTTTGTGCTCCGAAAACGCCGACAATATGCAACCACCCTAACTAGTTTTTGTAAGGAAGAAAACCTATCCAGTATGTCATTACTGCTTGCAGTAATAGCGATATAAGTCTTAACTGACTGTTCTAAATCTACTCGTACTTCCTTTGGTCTATTGTAAATAATTTCCTTTTCTTTTAGGAACCGTGGTCCCGAAAACCACAGCGTATGGTTGATAAATGAACTTGGTAATAATCCTCGTGATGCGCAGTCTGCTGGATTCTCGTTCGTCGAAACATGAAACCACTGTGAAGAACTCATATTCGATAATATTTCAGATGTTCTATTAGCAACGAACGTCTTCCACCTACTGGGGTGGCTGTTAATCCAGGCCAACAGGAGTCTGTCCATGCTTTGATCCTTTCTTTTGAAATATCTAGTACTTCAGCCGTTTCTGATAAAAGTTGTGACAGTAAAACTGCTCCACAAAGCTCCAATCGAGGGATGCTAATCTGTTTTATTGGTGCTACTCTGGTCTTTGCAACCAGCAATGACAATTTGACCTTACCTGCGACATCGATAGATCGCAAGTATACTGCAGCGGCGTAGGCTACTTTCGAGGCGTCACAGAAACCATGAAGCTCCTTATCACTATCAGAAGTGGAGCCGAGCCAACGAGGTATGTGAACTTTGGTGAGTAGGGACAATTCTTCACGGTAAGTACTCCATTCATTTCTCAGTTCAATAGTAAGCGATTCATCCCAACCAAGCCCTGCAAGCCATAATTTTTGTATGAAGATCTTGGCCAGCACTACAGTTGGAGCTAACCACCCCAACGGGTCAAATAGTCTAGCGATATCTGAAATTATAGTTCTTTTTGTTACAGGTTTATTTTGCAGCGGCGGGAGGTGCACTGTGTACTGGAGGGAGTCTTCGACGCGGTTCCAGGTAAGTCCTAGGATTTTCATAGTATTATCTAGCTTAATTTCTATATCCTTTTTGTCTCGATCTTTTGTACTATTTTGCTTTTCATTATTTTCTGTTGTACTAATAATATCTAATATTTCTTTGTTGTTGCTATTCCATTTTTGAAGTGAAAAACCTCCTTTACCTAATAACTCTTTAGTTTGTTTGTATATTTCTATTCCACTTGTGACGTCATCGCAGCCAGCCATTAAGTCATCCATATAAAAGCACTTTAGAACTTTACTAGCAGCCAGCGGATATTTGGCCCCTTCGTCATATGCGACCTGATGGAGTGTCCTAACAGCTTGATAAGGAGCTGAAGCTGTCCCAAAGGTAACGGTAACTAGCTCGTAATCTTTAATCTTCTCTTTAGTGTTTTCTCGCCATAGAATTCTTTGGAACATAGTGTCTTCATCAGCAACTCTTATCTGGCGGTACATCTTAACAATGTCTGCCACAATACCAATAGAGTATATCCTCCATCTTAAAATGGTATGCCTCAAGTCTGCTTGCAATGTCGGTCCAACCATTAACGTATCATTTAGAGATACTCCCTTATTGTTTATCTCTGATGCATTAAACACCACACGTACCTTTGTAGTGGTTTTGTCGTCCCTTACGACGGCGTGATGTGGTAGGTACACCGCTATGTCTTTTTTTTGATCATCTTCCTTTACAGGTCTCAAGTGGCCTAACTGTAAGTATTCTCTAATAACTTCAGTGTACTTCTCCTTTAAATCTTTATTCTTTTCTAGCCTCTTCTCTAGTGATTTTAATCTACTTTCAGCTATAGCGCGAGAATCACCTGATGTGCATGGAGGATCTTGGACTCGGAACGGCAACCTTACTTCATATCTACCATCTTGTTTCCTTTTTGTACTTAGCTTATAAAATTCCTCACACTGTTGTTCTTCGGGTGTAAGTATTTTATTAACATTTGTTTGATCTTTAATTTCCCAAAACTTTTTGAGGATTTGATCTAAGTTGAACTGAGCATGCATTACACTAACTCTTGGTTGTGTGTAATTTGGACTATGTGAACTGTTGACCACACCGGACAAAATCCACCCTAAAGTGGTACTTTGCGCGATTAAAGTCGAAGATGGACTCTTTACTAGGCCCGCTTTCATTATGGAGCCATAGACATCTGCACCTAATAGAATGTCAATCTTATTAGGTTGATTGAACAGAGGATCGGCTAAATCCATAGTGGTTATGTCAATCCAGTTAAAGGCTGTTGTATCGACGGACTGATCTGGTAAGTAGGATGTAATTTTATTTAAAACATAGGCGTTTATATCGACTTTAAAATTTGTATCTATTCGGGACTGAATAGTCATATTCACCATATATTTTGCAATAGTGGATTTATGACCTAAACCGGAAACGACGCTTTAAATCGGAGTTTTTGGTAACCGAAGCAATTGCACCGTGGCCTCTGTCACAAAACAAGCCTGTGAGCCTTGGTCGAGCAAAGCTCGTATCGTCTGATAATTACCTGCCTTGGACTTAGCTTTTACTAGCGCTGTGGCTAGTAAAACTTGACTAGGCATTTGCGCTCTCTTGGTGGACAAACAAGTAACTACCGAAGTGGAACTAGTCGAAGGGCTAGTTTCATCAGAAGTAGACTTTTCTAACGTGTCATTTTTATTGATCTCTCCATTGAGATGCAGTAAAGAATGGTGACGTTTATGGCAAAGCTTGCATGCGGTTTGTTTCTTGCAATTTACTACAGTGTGATTGCTACCTAGACAATTAAAGCAAATTTTATTTTTAAGTACGAATTCGCGTCGGTCGCTAAGTGGTTGGTTTGCAAATCCTTTACAAAAGCAAAGTTTATGTTTCTCAGTACAAAACTCACACTGAAAACTACTTGAACTCACCACCATAGCCTTTGTACTAGATGAATTGTTGGGTTGGTTAGGAAAATTCCTTTTTGGTTCTATGAATTCTAGGGCACGGAAGCGGTTCTCTAAGAAGGTAGCAAGTTCCACAAAGGTTGGTATTTTGGTAAGTAGTTTGAATCGTGATTACTAATACTAAATTCCCATTGCTTTCTTGTTTCGGAATCAAGCTTAAAAGTTAATATATGTATTATGATGATGACATCCCACGATTTCACATCAATGTTTAAATTTTTTAATGCATTGAGACAATCATTTGTTGTGTCAAGTAACTCTTTTAACGAAGTTGCTGACTCAACCTGCATACGTTTTAGACCAAAAAGTCGTTTTAAGGTACAGTTAACTAAGTATTTTTTATTACTATATCTTTTCTCTAATTGATCCCAGCACTGAATGTAGTTCAATTCCGTGACAGGTGTCTGTCTCACTAATTGTTCAGCTTCACCACTAAGGTGGCTTTTTAAATAGTGCATTTTTTGCACATTGTCAAGGCTGCTATTGTTGTGTACAAGTGAAACAAACAAATCCCGAAATGTTATCCACTCTGCGTATTTACCGCTAAACGTCGGAATGGAGATCTTAGGTAGTTTAACAAATGTGCTCGAACTTGATTTACCTACACTACCAGAAGTACTTAGTTCTTTATTAGACTCTTTTAAGCCGTGTTTATTTAACATTGATTTAATTAAACACTTATATGTGATATATGTATCTTCCGTACAATCATATAAATCCGATACATCTGGATTGCCTTGAGTTGTATGACGCTCGTGAAGTTCAGTGTAATTACTAGTAAACAAACCCCAATCTCTTTCTAACAAATCTTGTTTCGTTTGAATGTACTCAATTGAAAGTCTATCCTTAGGACTCTTTTTAAAGTTGATTAATCCAGGCTGAATAACATTTTGAAGTTCCTTTAAAAGATTAATTAGTCCTTCCATTTTGTAACAACTAATACTTTAACAAGGTAATAAAATATAACTCAATAAATAGTGTATAACTTGATGAGAGATAATAAACCAAAAAAAGAGATAATAATTTCATTCACTAACTAAACCAAAAACAAAGTATTGAATCTGAATAAAATTCCATCAACAAGATATATATCCGATTAGGTATAATAGTTAATAAATGATTGTAAAAGTTTCTAAATTATTCTAAGGCAAATACAAAAATCAGAAGTCTTCAACTTCCTAAAATATTCAACTCAAATCACAAGTGTAAAAGACGAATAGAAATTATTCTAAGTGACCAAAGACTCAAAATAATTTTACAAGTGTCAAAATGTACGACTATCGTCTATGTGTTTTGATTTTACAAATAAATTACAAGTGTTTTAAGTTTAAATTCAAATGTGAGCGAAATCGGGCATGGATTCCCCGTTCCCTCGTTTTTTACTAAGTCTAACATGAACACTGTTAATTTAAGTTAAAGTCTTTTCTTCAATTATCACAAGTCCAAAGATTTTACTAAGTTCCAAATTTTTCCGTAAAATTCACAAGTTGAAATCTTGATAGAAATATAAAGTTCAATATTGCTTGAAATATTATTAAACTGCACTTTTAATATTAATAATATAATAGTACTCACAGTTGCACTTCTCACTCACTTTACGATGGTGATTGTTGGTTGAACTGGTGATGTCACTTAACCAAGTGACTGGTGGCGCCCTCTGTGACGTCCCGTTGAACTCGTCGCTCGTCCAAACTCCGATGGACTCAGCTGTCTTCACTTCCGTCTCTGCTGGTGACACTGCTGTAAAGTTCCGCGTAACTTTCTCGCGGAGTCTATTCCCTTCGAGTACGGGAAGTGGGCCAAACTGGGCCGCGTGATGCACAAAATCCGAAAAAATTGGCTCGTGGGACCAATGATTACTAGCTAAGCTAACTAGTCGATCTGCTGACCTAATGTGGTACACAAGAAGGGTTGAGGATAAAATAAAACCACTTCTGTATCCTGATCCAATGTTGTTATATTTCAAAAAAAAATATTGATTACTTATAGTTTCGCCGGTAACGAAACCATAGCGACTTCTAATTTGACGCCAACGCCATCTATCGAGCGAAGGGTCAGTTTTGTACAAAAATAATGTATGAACTTTAGTTGATCTTGAACAAATTGTTCTGCTTATTTCCTATATTTACAATGCCTCTTCTAACATGTACGACTTGTTACGTTGTTCTCACATAGTATCTTAGATTCAAATGAATGATGTAACCAAATTTTTGTAATAAGCATATTGATTTTAAAAGAGTGTCCATGGAGTTTCTTGCTCGCTCTTCTCCATGTGATCTACTTTTTGGAACGAGCAACTAGCTTCAATTTTCTGACAGACTGACACCTTGACGATTCGAAAGTAGCTGTAAATGGTTTATTTGAATAAAATAGTTTTGACTTTGACTTTGACTTTGTAATACTTTTAAAAAAACATCATTTTATACTTTCAGACTTTGAGTGTGTTATGAAATAGTATTAAATTAATCGACTGATTATTAAAAATAGTTATAATTTGGTGTATTTATTGTATTGTATGAAATTTTAGGATTATTTATTGTTTTTAACCTAATTAAAATGTATTTATTTAATAAAGGTAATTCGACTAAAATAAAAATAATTTCAGTGTTGCCAAGTATGAATATATGACTGTGATCTCTGTTATGTTACAAAACCACATGTTATTTTTAAGGAAGAATCTTATAGCTAAGTACTTCATAAATCTTTCTATAATTTTGACGTGACAACGTCTTAAATTAGGTTGCGGCTGGGAGTCACTTATGAAAAAGTGTAACGCTCGGTAACGTTACGATGAGTCACCGAACGAGAGAGAGGCCCGCCGAATGCCTTGCGTCTCTCTCCCACTCAACTATGATCGGTAAAAGACGTTGTCACGTAAAATCTTCGCCCGTAAAACCGACTTTACAGGCAACCATTTTTTTATTCAAGAAAAAAGTGCTGAGCAGAGTCATAAAGAACGCTTGGCGGCCCCAAATGAGTAAATGTTGTAAGAGTTGTAAATTACAATGCAGTTATAACTAGAATGAGATAAACGTATTTCAGTACAGTTTTTATTTTCTCAGGCATGATATTATCGTCCAATACATAATCTATATATATAAAAATGAAACCCGTTTTCCGTTGTCACGACTTGGCAAACGCCTTGACCGATTTGGCTGATTTTTTTTGATAACCTTTGTAATTCATAAAACATCATAAAAACGTTAGATTGTGTACGTGTCATTTAAGCGTAGACCGTTACACAGTATTAATAAAAGAGATGACATCAGACGGTGTGGCCCCTTTCTTGTATGAGCATTCAGACGGACCACATCCCCAGTTAAGTATTGTTTCTTGTATAATTGTGTTAATTATGATTGTTTATTTATTGTAATTGGCAAATGTGTAATATTATAAAATTATTGAACAATAACTAAATAACTATGTGATTTACAGTTGTAGACAAACTTGCTATTGTGTTAATAATTAAGCGTAATAACGCTATAATGTTTATGTATTTAGTTACTCCTGAAATTCGATTAGTTTATTTTACTAAGTGGATTGATTAAACAATAAACCTTGTTCAACTATTTTTGCTTGTTAAATTATTTATTTCCATTTAACCTACATTTTCAACTTTTTTCTATAACAATCAATTTCTTAACTTATTTTGTCTTAAATATTACTTTTCCTGCCTAAAATCTAACATCAGAAGTCGTAACGAATTCATAAACCCAATATTAATAATAGTATATTTCCAGGTACCGTTACAAGATAGATAAATCAACTCTTGAGGGTTTACTCAGCGCCATCCGTGACGCCATCTCCAGCAACAAACGTTAAGACGACGTGGCACTACCAACGTTCGTCTGCGGAAATGTTAACTCATAAAAAGAAAAAAAACCTAACCTAACCGTTGCTCTGGCGCTGGTGCTGGCGCCACCTGGCGCTTCAGATAAAGAGATCAGAGGGGAAGACAGAGAAGTGAAATTCTTCTGGCTGAGGGCCCACGTGGGAACTCCAGGGAATGAAAGAGCGGACGAGCTGGCCAAGGAGGCAGCTATAACGGTGAACATAGCGGAGTACAACAAAGTCTCCGTATCGTTCGCGAGAAGGAAAATACGGGAGGGGACCATAAGAAAGTGGCAAGCGCGATACGAATCCTCCAGCACAGGAGGGTGTCCTAGCGGCAAAAAGAACACTTAAAGATGCTGTGTTGACACCGAAACACATCCAGATCATGATTTTCACTCTAGGCCACGTAACTAACAAGAGTCTCATGCTGTAATGCAAAAAATAGGTATTGCTTTTGGCTTATAACGCCCCCACTACAACATCACTTTGTGTCTTCTAAAATGTAATATGATATTATCTTCATCATATGATATCGTCATGGGCGATCAGTGTCATGGGCGAGTAACACAGGCGAGTGTCATGGGCGAGTGACAAGGGTGAGTGTCATGGGCGAGTAACACAGGCGAGTGTCATGGGCGAGTGACAAGGGTGAGTGTCATGGGCGAGTGTAATGGTTGAGTGTCATAGGCGAGTGTCATGGGCGAGTGTCATAGGCGAGTGTCATGGGTGAGTGACCAATTAAAGCGAGTGTCATGGTCGAGTAACATTGGCGAGTGTGATAGGCAAGTGTCATGGGCAAGTAGCAAAATGATTGTCTTGGGCGAGTGTCATGGGCGAGTATCATGGGCGAGTGTCATGGGCGAGCGTCATGGGCAAGTGTCATAGGCGAGTGCCATGGGTGAGTGTTATGGGCGAGTGTCATGGGCGAGTGTCATGGGCGAGTAACACAGGCGAGTGTCATGGCCGAATGCCATGGGCGAGTGTCATAGGCGAGTTTGATAGGCGTGTCACATGAGCCAGTGTCACGGGCGAGTGTCACGGGCGAGTGTCATAGGCGAGCGCCATGGGTGCGTTTCATGGGCGAGCGTCATGGGCAAGTGTCACAGGCGAGTGTCATGGGTGAGTGACAAAAGCGAGCGTCATGGGCGAGTAACATTGGTGAGTGTGATGGGCAAGTGTCATGGGCGAGTAACAAAAGTGAGTGTCATGGGCGAGTGTCATGGGCGAGGGTCATGGGAGAGTAACATTGGCGAGTGTCATGGGCGAGTTTTATGGGCGAGTGTAATATTTGAGTGTCATAGGCGAGTGCCATAGGCAAGTGTCATGGGCGAGTAACATTGGCAAGTGTCATGGGCAAGTGTCATGGGCAAGTAACAAAATGATTGTCTTGGGCGAGTGCCTTGGGCGAGTGACATGAGCGAGGGTCATTGGCGAGTGTCATGGGCGAGTGTCATTGGTGTGTGTCATGTGCATGGGCGCGTCTCATTGGTGAGTGTCATGGGCGAGTGTCATTGACGTATGTCATGGGCGAGTAACATAGGTGAGTGTCATGGGCGAGTGTCATTGGTGTGTGTGATGTGTGTCATGTGCATGGGCGAGTATCACGGGCGAGTTTTATGTTCGAGTGTCATAGGCGAGTGTCATGGGTGAGTGACAAAAGCGAGTGTCATGGGCGAGTAACATTGGCGAGTGTGATAGGCAAGTGTCATGGGCGAGTAACATAGGCGAGTGTCATGGGCGAGTGTCGTAGGCGAGTAACATTGGCGAGTGTCATGGGCAAGTGTCATGGGCGAGTAACACAGGCGAGTGTCATGTTTTTGAATAAATATTATTATTATTATTCTTCTCTTTATTCATTTATAAAACATAAAAAATACATTTTTAAATATTAATTTATATAAAAAAAAAACATTTAAAAATATAAAATTTTGTAGTCCACCGGTATCGGGAACAGGGTCCAAGCTACCGGTGGTCAGGGCTCCAGAGAAAGGAACCTACTGACAATGCGCGCCGTGTCCAGTAGTAATGCCTTCTGAATCAAGCGCCTGATCCAGCTACCTAACGAGAGCCTCTTGAGATGTTGATCGAGGCTCTTGGCTATTAAGCCATTAGGCGAGTAACATAGGCGAGTGTCATGGACGAGTGACAAGGGTGAGTGTCAAATTCAAAAATCAAATTCAAAATTAATTTATTGTGAATCATAGGTACATGGGATGTTACAATATGCTTATTCTTAGGTCTGCTATGTCCCGCCTTTGCGAGACATAGCAGACCTAAGTATAAGTCATGGGCGAGAGTAATGTTTGAGTGTCATAGGCGAGTGCCATGGGCGAGTGTCATATTCGAGTAACATAGGCGAGTGATTCTAGGTAGTACATTCACGCGTGCAAAAGCAAGCTTCATAATGTTGCAGTTATTATACGAAACTACCACGAAGTACCCTAGCCGTAGCTTTAGGGCAGGTTTTAACTGTTTCAGTAGATGGTTGTCTCTAAAATTATATTACAACAATACATAGGATTTGTTTGAACACGATTGGGGTTTACGGGTAGTTTAAAAAAAAATAGAAAATTTATAAACAATCGTTTTATTTCGTCTCTATCAAAAGAAATTCGACTTATTTTCGATCGTGTCGTTTCGTCGTATAAACTATAATATGTATGTATATTATTTACAACATCGTAAAATTACGTTTTGCGGGGACCCAGGACGCCGGGAAAATATAAACGGACATTTATGGTGTCTCTGGGTCACCGTAACAAATAAATTATAAAAAAGACGTGCGCATGACGCGGCAGCGCCAAGCGCGGCGGCGTGGCGCACATCGGCGTGCCGCGCGGCGACGCGTGCTCCTCGGCGACGCGTCGTGCGCTGTGACTAGCGCGGCGGCGGCGGGCGCGGCTTGGCCGTCGCGTACGCAATCTCCGATAGGCGCACGTCGATGGGCGCGCGCTCGTCGTACAGCGTCGGCGCCTGCAGGATGATGCCGGCCGAGCCCACCACCACGGCCAGCGTGAAGATCCACAGGAACAATCGGTCCAGCACCATCGCCACATACTTCCAGTCCTCTTTCACCTGTGGAACACAAATATCGTAGCATTGTATGGTTATGTTTAATGAGTCAAAATGTAACATCAGTAACATGAACACCACGGAAGCGCACAACTTACCCTAGTAGACTCCTCTTCTTTGCGTGTTTGCTCCGCGATATAGTTGATGCCATCGATGGCCTTGTTCAACTCTGGGCAGCGATGCCAGCGACGCAGCGCGTCGCACAGCGCGGGTGCGTCGTGCAGGCGACACGAACGGCACGCGGCGCACGCGGGCGCTCCGGCGCCCGGCCCGCCGCCCAGCGGCGAGCCCTCGTCCCACGGCGTGCTCTCGCTCACCGCCGTCACCAGCCCTGCACTGAAAGCGGCCGGCGTGAGACCCTGCGCGCGCCCGGCGAGTGGCGCCGAGCTGATACTCACAAGCGGCTCCGGTGCGGGTCCACGCGGTGGTGCGGGCGCCGCATCACCAGCAGGCGCGGCAGAACGTGGATGAACACGCGTCTCACCCACGGCGCCATAGTGTGAGTTTGCGGCGACCGGAAGTGTACGTTCAACACCACCACCGTCACGCAGATACTACACCAAATTATAATGTTGTTAAATAAATGTCTGCATTGAGGGTCTGACTTGTAACTAAGTGTGTGTGAAATACCTAAACGTGTCGAGGATCATGGTGAAGAGCACGAACTTGCCGAGCAGCGGCACGACGAGCGACGTGGGCGGGATGATCTCGGCGAGCAGCAGGAAGAACACAGTGAGCGACAGCAGGATGGAGATGGACAGCGACACCTTCTCACCGCTGTCTGACGGCAGGTAGAACACCAGCACGGTGAGGAAAGAGATCCCCATGCACGGGATGATCAGGTTCACCGTGTAGAACAGCGTCTTGCGCCGCATTGTGATATTGAACGTTATATCCAGGTACGGCTCATCGCAGCACGTGTAGAACTTTTCGTTTCTGGCAAGCGAATAAAGTAATGAGTTATATTTTACTTTCAAGTGGTTGACTACATCGTCATAGATAATATATAAATGAATGAAAATACGTGTGCGATGTTACCTAACGGCGGGCACTTCGAGGATGTCCCACTCCACGGAAGTGTAGAACTCGGACAGATCCACGCCCAGTTCCACGACGTTGGTGCCGCGCGCTTCGTCGATGTGCCGCAGGTCCACCTGAGTACACAACACTATATGATATACAGAGTAACACTAAGTCTCGTCTCACTCACAGTTTACCCTCTGCGGAGCTCACCTGGAAGCCGTCGTATGTCCACGAGCCAAATTTCATGACGCAGGTCTGCTGGTCGAAGGGGAAGTACTCTACGTCAATCTCGCAGGAGGACTTGTAGATGGCGGGCGGCCGCCACTCCACGCGTCCCGTGTAGTTCAGTGTCGCCTTCGTCGCTAGCGTCACCTCGAAGTTTCCGTCGGCACTGTGACAGCAGCGCAGTTAGATGGTGACAAAAAGTTCATTTAACTGAATTGTAGAATTGCTCACACTCACTTATTGTAGAGAACTATATCAGGTCGCCAGATGTGGTCGGAGGGTACGTGAAGCATTTCAACTCCGCCGTATTCGCGTGGCTCCCACGACAGCTTGTAGTCGTACCAGCTCTGCGGAAACACCGTACGAGTCGATTATACAGTTGGCTTCAAAGTTGACTTTAAGGCCTATAACTTTCAAGATCCTTACCTGCTCCACCCACAGGTTGGTCGTCATAATCTGATTCTTAAGGTTCTGTAACAGAAGCGAAGCTCATGTAATATCGGCGGAAGAGGCGGAAGCAGCGGGCGGTTTGAGGCAGGCGCTCACCACGTCGATGAGCTGGCTCAGCTTGAGCTTGATGCGCACGGTGAGCGCGTCGCTGACGTTGAGCACGGGCCGCACGAGCTTGTTGTAGTTGGACAGCAGGTCGTCATACAGGCGCTTGGCGTCGGGGTTGGCGGCGCAGCCGGCGAGCGCGGCGAGCGCCACGAGCAGCAGCAGCGGGGCCGCGGGGTGCGGCGCGGCACGGCGCGGCATCTCCGCCGGCGCATGACGTCAGCGCATCGCGCCGCCACCGCGCGCCGCCTGCCCTCTCTCTGCAACACACCACGTTCATGTCGGCAAACTTTCAATAATCAACCTACTACCAATCGCAAGTGATTGTTGGATCTGTATGTACTATCATATACTAACGGCTTTACCCGATGTTAGTGAATGATAATGGTTTCAAAATAAAGGTCTATAAAAGCGGTTACAAAAACATACCCCACTTTTAAATTAAAGTTTCTAGTCTGGAGTCGACCTGCTGACGGAGCCAAAAGAGAGTCGAAAAACAGGGAACATCAGTGATTTACAGCTGTTAGCCTGTAACCTTATGTTTGGGCTTGATAAATTGATTAGTGGTCTGATGATGACGAAGGACTGTTCAGAGAGCTCGTCAGCGGTTTACAGTCGTACTTAGTTTTAGGACAAAGTTAATTTATAGGATGAGAACTTTTCATTTTTAACCGTGATTTATATAGGATGACTGGTAATTTGTGTACGATACTTAAACAGGTGATTGTGGTCATTTCAGGATTTTTAACAAACCAGTTTACGATCATCCGTGCTCTAAGAGCATTGTATGAAGCGCTTGTAAAAAGCCATTTCGAGTGTAATGCTGTTGTCTGGTCACCTCACGAAGCTAAATACAAGTTAATGCTGGAACGGATCCAAAATAAATTCGTAAGATTTTTGTATTTGAAGCAGTATGGCGTGTACCCAGGGTATCCGTTGTACCCTACCATGCCCAGCACAAAATATAGAGTAGGGTACACCTACTCTATATTTTGTGCTGGGCATGGTAGGGTACTACAGACTGGAAGTCAGAAGGGAAGTCGCTCTGGTCACTTATTTATTTAAAATAGTGCGTGGTAAGATGCACAACCCAAAAGTGCTATGGACAGTTAGGCTGTGTGTACCAGACGGCGCCGGCCGCCGCTGCTGTGCGTGCCGGCCGCGCGCACCAACCTGCTGCAGCACGCGTGTGCGTTGCGTGCGCTCAACATTTTGTCACAACAGATAGACCTGTTTAGCTGCTCCCTGAATGAGTTCACACGGGCCGCTTATTGTTCAATAGGGATGACGACAGCATTAAAAAAATGGCATTCTGTTTAGTCCGTGTGATAGATCGGCCGAAAATACTGGACACGTGTTTTTTGCTTGATCAAATTAATAAAAAAAATACAAAGATAATGAGCAACAAAGTTTCGGAGTGGGGGCTTTTGACGTCACCGTAATGCAAAAATTGTATCTTATTGTAACGTCACGCGCATCTTCAACGCACTGTATCGTCGTCATTCTTCGTTTACGAGAAAAAAGAATAAATACGTGTCCAAATTTTTTTGATAATCTATCTGACGGAATAATTACTTTTTTTTGTCGTCTCGCCTATTAGTAGTATGTAGTTTGTATTGCAGTATCCATTATGAGTTATTGTTTCTTTTATTAGTGTTGTATTGTGTTATTATTATTATTGTTATATTGTGTTTCTTAACGTGTTATGTGTCCTTAGTCCTCAGCCACCGCATTAGTAAACTGTAATGGTAGTTTTAAGTTTGTAAATAAATAAAAAATAAATAAATAAAAGATCCTTAAGGTCGTCGGTCACATAATGTCCCAGATATTTGAACTGGTAAACTGGATTTAGTTCGTTACCGTTAAGCCTAATTGCCGGTACAGAATCTGGACATTTACCACCCGCCGCTTTAAAGACCATGAATTCGCTCTTAGCTACATTGTACAGCAGGCCATGTGCCTGAGCATAAAACTCACAACACATAAATAGCTCCCTAAGCGACCTGACCGTCAGCATAACTAATGTAAATATGTATATATAATGCGTTATAATGTGTGTGTATAATGCGCTAAAATTGCCTGAAATAAATAAATAATAATATGATTACAATTTTATAACTTTTAATAAATTAAAGTCGTTTCTAAATAAAGCCTTATTTGAAGGACCGACTATAACTAATATTAAGTTACTAATAATTATGTGACATTGAAATACTTACTTACTTACTAATATTATAAATGGGAAAGTGTGTTTGTCTGTCTGTCTGTCTGTCTGTCTGTTTATCTTTCTTTCACGGCAAAACGGAGCGATGAATTGACGTGATTTTTTGAGTGGAGATAGTTGAAGGGATGGAGAGTAACATAGGCTACTTTTTGTCTCTTTCTAACGCGATCGAAGCCGCGGGCAAAAGCTAGTAATAAATAATTTATGATACCTATTTTTGACATTTGCATGTAATAGAAAATTTTGCACGGCTGTTTAAGGTAGAATAAGACATTAAGTACTTTTTGATGTAACAATTCATCAATTGTTCAATTCATCAATTCATTTGCTGGAACATGGTTGAGATACATCTATCTCACCTATGTTCCAACAAATGAATGATTTGATCAGTGAGTAAACCCGGACCTTTATGATTTTTACATTTAGAAGCTGTAACATATTGTAGTTTTTGGCGAACACAATGAGGAGCTTCAGTTAAGTGTCCAGCTGAGTGGCGGCGCGGCGGCGGGAGCGCGGAGTGCGAGCTGCTCGCGAGCACAGCGCGTGTGGTGGCCGGCTGCACCTCGCGCACTGCGGCTCCAGCTCCTCACCACGTGTTACCGAACTAGCGCAAATAACGATATCCGTAACTGCCCATTATCACTGCGTTAACTACACATGTTATTAATTATTCCTTCGAACACACGTGATTTGAGACACACTCATTAAAAACAAATATAATATTTAGTTTTAGAGACAACATGTCCTGAGGATGCCCCGTGGAGGGGCGAAACACGTGTCGAGTATAAGTATTGGGTGTCGGATTGCATGTAATTTACTGCTCTTCTGCATGTGCATTTTTTGCGGGCGGGAGGGCGGTGCTTGCGTACATTTTGGATCCAACACTTTTTCCTAAAACTGCGGGATTAAAACTAAATATTATATTTGTTTTTAATTGTCATGGATTTCCGCAAAGTAACGCCTGATTCTATATCTTATTTGAGACACAATAGAAAGACAATAGCAGGCCGACAGCCGGCTGTCGGTTGGTCGTCAAAAGGTTAAAACTATTTCTCTGTTTGAAGTTATTGATCGCCAAATTACTATTAAAATATTCTATACAGAACATATTGCTTTTAATTTATGCTACGATGTATTACAGTAGACACGTATGTTTTCCGTGCTTATATTGTACGCCCAAAGGACGGGGCAAAGCAGGTTGCAAATGTTTACTAACAGCAGCTTTAAACACACAACTCAACTACCATCTACAGCAGAGAGTCGTAGAGATGAGCCGAGTTAAATATTGAAAGCACGGTATCGTAAACTAATAAGCTGAAAAAATGAATCGGCAAGAAATAAGAGCAGCCGGCGATTAACTTTCGCTGTCGTCCCGCCAGCTCCAGTGTTGATAGTGGCAGCGAGTCGCGCTGCCGGCTGCCTGATCAGATTACTAACTTTCCAACAGTACGAGGTAAAGGACACGTTTTTTTTTTGGAAAATTCTTAAATTGAACTTAAATTTTTTATTGTCAAAAGTATTTTTTATGATATTATTATTTATATATTTTTATCGAATGATTGAGCCAGTTATAATTGGCACAAGTAAATCTCACAATTACTAAACGCACAAAAATATTTGTAAAAATGAAATGATATAAAAACGACTTTTACATTATTTAGTATTTGACAACAATCCTCTCTCTTTTTATCACGCTTTTATTAGTTTCACTAGACTTTGAACGATCAGATTTCATTCAAACTGCACATCAGTCAAAAACCGATGGCAATGCATCGATTCGATAAAATACATAACAGTATAGTTGAATTTTCTATAAAAGCGTGGTTTTAGTTTCTTTTTAACCGACTTCAAAAAAAAAGGAGGAGTTTCTCAATTCACGGGATCTTTTTTTTTTATGTATGTTCATCGATTACTCAAAGACGCCTGGACCGATTTGCTAAATTATTTTTTTGTTTAATAGGGTATACTTCCCAGGTGGTCCCTTTGTCATGAGGTCAGGATCTGATGATGGAAACCCTGAGAAATCGAGGGCAACTTTGGAAAGTTGTAGGCATGCATAGGTTAAAAACTTAAGGTCTATGTTTAAACATTTTAAAATAGTAAAGGATTAAAGCTGACCTGATGATGGAGACGAGAGACAGTTGAGGGAACTCCGCAACGATATGTATTAACTACGTCGTGTTTGGGCTTATTATATTCGTATTGACGAGGACTTTCCACTAATATAGGTCTATACCTAGTCATTAAAAAGCTAAAAATAAAAAACTAACAACAACGTTAAAGAGATAGAGGGTACATTGCTTGCGTTGTTGCAACAATACTTTATGATTATTATCGTTTTATAAGATTGTAAGTAGTTTTATTTTGAAAATAAATTAGGTTTGAATACACAGTCAACATTGGGACTCAACACTAAAAAGTAAAAAATAAAAAACTTTTTCCAAAAAAATAATAACCACCTGCAAAAACTAAAAACACAAAAATAACTAAAATTATGTAGGTAAGTCGGTGGCTTCTCTTCTGCCAATTAATTTGTGTCGCCACAGACTTCCGAAATTTTAGTTATTTAACTATTATTTTTTTATTAGAAATGTATATCAGGGGGTTCGAGCTAGTGGAAAGTGTAGCCACCTATAGTTACCGGACAGTGAAATATGTAACGTGGGCTATTATTAAATTTAAGGTATTGTAAGATATAAACATAATAAAGGAATAAAAACATAAGTATGAACTTCTTGTCATAGAGGACGAGGTGCATAAAAGCCTACAACAGAATAACACGAAGCGCTCGGAACTGCGAGCACATGAACGAATTAATTAAATTTTATTAGAGCATCTCCACGCATCATTACAAGAGCAGGGAGCGGGGTGCGCGCCTTCTACGGACTCGTGTTTCAAAAGATAAATAACTCAAAAAACCTTCGGTTGTATGTAATTGCCACCAACTTCCGAATTCGCAGTTGGGTTTTTGGATTTTTAAATATTATTTTTTTATTTTAATTGAGAATTGAGACGAATTCAATGACATCTCGTATGTCAAAATCCATTAAAAGGTTTTTGCTGTAGTCCTATAGAGCGTGCCATACAATGAGACAGTGTACAAATTGTACATACATACGCTCGAAAAACATAAGTTCGGCAGTCGGTAAAATTAGATGAACTACAAACATTTAAAATGGTATTTTAATTGACACAATGAAAACGATTTACAAACGTATTGTTAAAAGAAAATGAAAATAAAATTACTTACATAAAGCTGATCTAACATGTAGGAACTCGACCTCAACTCAGAAATAAAACGATGATTGCTTCGATATTCTTCGATTTAATTTTCTGATATTAAAATACAAACGTTCTGTTCGACGGTTCAGATTCAAGTGTCGGCAAAAATATTAACTGCCGACTATGACAGTTGAGGGTAAGGTAATAAATCAGTATTTTGCATTGTTACACGAAACTATTAAATTAGTCGATTACTACTCTAGTGACGAGTATCTGTCAATGTTACCATTACCAAATACAAACACGGTTTACATGTCTATGACAGCTATGACAGTTGACAGATACTTGTCACTTTACAAATAACGACAGTTGGACAGTGAGTAGGTAAACAATAATACTGTTAACTTTACAGTTCGGCCATCCTTCAACAAGTGAGTCCTCTCACTTCAAGAAAATAACTATTCTAAAATAAACATGTTTAGCATTTATAAAATAATTATAAATCTCTAAATAAATTTGGTTACATGGATTGTTACGTTATATATATTTTTTCTTAATATACTTTAATACGATCACAATCATAATTCTCATCTCGCATGATCCACTATGATAGACAATCATTTTGTGCGATATCTGTACTCGATATCATTCGTTTCTGCACCGATTGCTCATAGTCTATGCTGACAATAAAACTATCATAATACACTCTCATCTTGCACGATCTGCTATGGTCAACAATCATCTGTACGATACCAACAACTTGATACCATTCGTTTCTGTACTGATTGTTCATAGCCGGTGCTCACAATACATCTTTCTTAAACTTACACAACTACACACATCTTGCACGATCTGCTATGGTCAACAATCATCTGTACGATACCAACAACTTGATACCATTCGTTTCTGTACTGATTGTTCATAGCCGGTGCTCACAATAAATCTATCTTAAATATACACAACTACACATATCTTGCACGATCTGCTATGGTCAACAATCATCTGTACGATACCAACAACTTGATACCATTCGTTTCTGTACTGATTGTTCATAGCCGGTGCTCACAATCACTATTTCAAAGCTCATTATAATACACAATTATGCAAAACACAGTTAATCAGCTCAATAAATCATACATCATTTTATATCTTTACATTGTTATAATAATAATAACGCAATAAGTAGTTAATCTACTACATATATACATAATTGTATATAAGAACTATAAAATTCATTAATGAATTTTTGCTGCCTAAATCTATCTCATTATTAATTATCATTTTCACTGTCATCAATATCATTCTCGTTGCCATCGTCACTGGAATAATCATTAAAATTGAGCCAGGGATGAATCTTATCGATTGCAATTATGTTCTCGTATCGTTTGTTTCCTTTCCTAGTCAGTGGAGTATCCTCGACTACGAACCTGTCATTGGGTAAAGTCTTCACGATTCGGTACGGGCCCTGAAGTTTTGGTATAAGCTTTTTAGATTTACCCTGATGCTCTTTATCAATGACTGTCCTTTCGATTCTAACTAGGTCTCCTACACTATATGATTTCGGTTTCTTTCTATTCTTGTCAAACCTAGCCTTCGCTTTTTCCTGATCCTTATCAATTTTCTCTTTGGCATTAGACCTCAGTTGCATTAGGTCATCGCCACTAACTAATTGAGTCGTTTCAGAAATTGCGTCTCCCAGTATATTTTCTGATGACGAAATTAATTTCAATCCGAATAATAATTCTGAGGGGCTCTTGCCTGTCGCTTTACTGACAGTAGTATTCATACCTAATTGAATGTCTCCTACATAATCGTCCCATGTATTTTCATTGTTGCCATGACATTTAGTACTCAACGCATCGGATATCGTTCGATTGAACCTCTCGACCTGCCCATTGGCTCTAGGTGAGGCTACCGCGTTCAATATGTGTCTAATGTTTAATTTATCAGTAAACTCTTTGAATTTCCCGCTGGTAAAGCATGAGCCTCGGTCTGTAATTAGCCTAGATGGTACACCGAAATAACTGAAATACTCATGGAATACTTTGATTGCAGTTGAGGTTTTAGTGTCTTTTACTGCACGTATATTAACAAATTTTGTGAATGCATCTACAATCACTAAAATATACATGTTCCCTCTCCTAGATCGAATAAACGGGCCGAGATGATCCGCGTGTAATGTATGGAATGGGATTTCTATTTTTGGGATAGGGTGTAAAAACCCTTCCTTTTGGCCTGATGGTACCTTGTGGTGAGCACATTGTAAGCAAGATGACACATACTTCTTTGTAAATCGACGCATCTTTGGGAACCAATATGTTGCTTTTAACCTACTCAGCGTCTTTTCGAAACCAAAATGCCCTACATGGTCGTGGTTCATGCGCAAAACTTGCCATCTAACACCCCTCGGTACTACCCAACGGATACCCTCACCTAAGATACGGTATACGTAACCATTCTTCAATTGGTAATTATTTCGTACATCAGCAACGAATTTCGTCTCATCATCGAGAAGAATTTCTCGAATTCGTTTTATTTCTTCGTCGTGGCTCTGTACAGTCGCAATCCAATCGGTTGTTTCTGTTTGCAATACGTCAATTACGTGCGTATCAGTGTCGTCAGTGTGTTCAGTTACCGGAGCACGACTCAGGGCATCTACATGAGCCATACGCGCTCCTGCTCTATATTCGATAGTGCAGTCGTACTCCTGCAACTGTACCCACCATCGCGCAATTCTGGGTATGAGGTCACGCTTTGTCAAGGTCGTTCTTAACGCGTTACAGTCGGTTACTATTTTGAATTGTAGCCCCAGCAAATAAACACGGAAACGACTTAAGGAGGCAACAACAGCCAACGTCTCGAGATCAAAAGAGTGAAGTTTTTGTTCTTCTTCTGAATTTTTCCGGCTATAGTAGGCTACAGTCCTCAACTGACCGTCACTATCTCGCTGCATTAGGATACCCGCGATACCTATCTTTGATGCATCGGTATGCAATTCTGTCTCTAACCGCGCATCAAACAAGGCTATTATGGGTCGTTCTACGAGTTTCTCCTTGAGGGTGTTAAAAGCAGATGTACATTCGCGGACCATTTCCATTCAAACTTAGATTTTAAAAGATTCGTTAATGGGCATGCTATTATTGCAAAGTTTTTGACGAATCGACGAAAAAAACTTGCAAGTCCTATAAAACGTCTCACCTCATGTACGTTTTTGGGTACGGGAAAATTAGAAATTGCACTTGTTTTGCGTGATCCGGGACGTATGCCATCTCCAGATACACAAAACCCTAGAAAGTC
The DNA here is from genome assembly GCA_033675125.1 of Athetis lepigone. Lineage (NCBI taxonomy): Eukaryota > Metazoa > Arthropoda > Insecta > Lepidoptera > Noctuidae > Athetis > Athetis lepigone. The sequence continues at coordinate 2,669,060 of CM066226.1, read as the reverse complement.
TATCTCCTTTTGGAAGAAATGGCACTTTTTTAATTTAAGAGTTAGACCCGCATTAGCTAAATGCTGGAGAACTTCGTCTAAGCGTGTCAAGCCCTCGTTAAATGTACTAGCGGGGATCAGGATATCATCCATGTAGATAACAACATATTTTAAATCAGAGAAAACTTTGTTCATCACTCTCTGGAAAATTGAGGGGGCATTGGCTAACCCAAAGGGCATTCTTTTATACTGGTACTGACCATCAGGTGTTACAAAAGCCGTGACCTCTTGCGAACCCTCTGCTATAGGAATTTGGTAGTACCCAGATGCAAGGTCAAGACTGATGAATAGAGAATTGCCCGACAATCTATCTAATTGGTCGTCGATCAATGGCAAAGGATAATGTTCTTTACGAGTTTTGTTATTAAGCGCTCTGTAATCGACACAGAGTCTTTTTTTCACCCGTTTTCTTCTTCACAAGAAGGATAGGACTCGCATAGGGTGAGTTGGACTCACAAACGATATCGGCATCGATCATTTCCTTTACCATTGCTCGAACTAATTCACGTTCCGGATATGATAGCCTATAGGGTCGGTAAACCACCGGATTTGCGTCGTTCAGTTCTATCTTCATCTGCACTATGTTAGTATATCCTAAGTCAGCTAAACAAGAAGAAAAACAGCGCTCATACTTTTTTAATAGAGACTTTAATCTCACTATCTCGTCATCGGATAAGTGACTACCGTAATTCAGATCGGAATTCGTGTCGTGGTTGCTAAAATCTAGCATGTTGATCTCAAAACCTTTCTCGGATTTGTAAACTCGACTAACTAATGTATCCTTATTTAACAAGATGGAATGGTCGCTAAAATTTTGGACTAGAAGTGCTCCTAGGCTATTTTCAAGAAAATATTCGCCTGGTAATAAGTAAAATTCCTTACCAGGTTGACCTCTTAATGAACCCCTGACATATATAGCCCCAGAGCAGCATCTATCGGAATAAACAGGAACCGTAGTCATTTGTTTCGGTTGAATTTCAACATCCGTTTTAAGTAGTAACCGCAATTTGTTAACCTCTTCCTTGCTAAAGATTAATGAGTTTGTGGTTTTTGTGATAATGATTCCGGGTTTCTCCGTAAAACTATGACCAACTAACACGGGGTATTTAATAACGCCATCTTCAACTATATACACGTCAACCGTTTCTACGATATTACTAATGTTTATTTTTACGCATGCCATTCCCATTGGCACAACTATATTATTACCTAATCCTCTCAAAATGGGTAACTCGCCTACTGACCAAGTAATTCCTAATGATTTTGCTACGCTACATTGTAACAATGTGCACTGACTGCCTAAATCTACGTACCCTTTAACCAAAATACCGTTAATCTTTAATGAAATCATATATTTCTCATTACTAGTATTGTCAACATCTACTTTCATAACCTTCTTTTCTGTACTAGTATCCTTACTATTTCCGTTGGGCAACTGCGGGCAATCGACCGTTACATGGCCAAGCCTCTTACAAATGTTACATCTCAGCAACTTCTGTGGACACTTAGCACTGAAATGGCCTACTTCTTTACAGTTAAAACACGTTATTGTTGACGCGCTAGTTTGTGGCCTAGACGTTTTAGATTCATTTCCAGCGGACTGCTTAGTGTTAGAGTTTGAATTGTTTGGTGGTAAGACCTTTTTATCTTGACCAATTTTAGACTTGTCGAAATCGCGACTTTGTTTAATAGATTGAAAGTAATTAAGAACTTCTTCAGGCTCTTGGCACTTGGCCGCTTTAGCACCAAGTCTTAAAGAGCGATCTTCAATGCCATAGAGTAGACAATCAACGGCACGTTTCCCGAAAATCTCGCATCGATTCAACAGGTTTAATTTTTCATAGTAATATAATTCTAACGGTTCACTGTATTTCACACGTTTATTCAACATTTCGGTAAGTAGTTCCGCGTAATCATCACTACTAGGAAAGGAATCAATTAATTTACTTTTCCACTCTGGCCACGAAAATGACATTGACGGCAACGCTTGGTACCACGTACGAGCAACGCCCGCAAGTCTGGGCAGTGCGTAATGGATAACCTGGTCATCACCCCAACGGTACAGCTTTGCACATTCGTCGACCTTATTGAGCCACATATGGATCGTCTGACCTTTGACCATTGGGTCAAATTCAGGGATAACGTTACCCAGCATCGGGAATTTATTGCCTTCTGGCTTCGTGGCTGACAAAGATTTTAACAATTCGTTCAAAAATAACTGAGTCTCGCTATTAGCAAACATAGATTTGCTTACCTGGGTATTTCCGCGTGATTCCCTACTTACTGCGGTGTCCAAAGAGCTGCTTCGGCTGGATAATCGCCTCGGGCTCCTGGTACGCCTCCGCTCCTTCCGCTTCTTCGTCAGACTTCGGTGCGAACGACGCTCAGCCTCGTAGCTACGTTTCCGGTTTCGTCGACGCCGTCCATCAGTCCGTGTTCGAGATCGACTTCTCCTATCCTGGTCACTTGAATCGCTAGGCGTGCTTCTTTGCCGTCTGCGCCGTTTTTTCTTACTCAGGCAATTTTCACTGGCTTCATCACCGTGGCGACGCTTGCGCTTCTCACTCACAATAGGCGGAGTAAAACGGGACCGGCTCCTATGTGATTTGCTACGGTCACGGTCCATACTCAAGGATATTTTCAAACTCGTGGGTATTTTGTGTTTTTCAAAACTCGTGGATGTTATGTATTTTCCAAAACTCGTGGGCGTTTTGTATATATCCCACTTCTGAGCTGTAGGAACTCGACCTCAACTCAGAAATAAAACGATGATTGCTTCGATATTCTTCGATTTAATTTTCTGATATTAAAATACAAACGTTCTGTTCGACGGTTCAGATTCAAGTGTCGGCAAAAATATTAACTGCCGACTATGACAGTTGAGGGTAAGGTAATAAATCAGTATTTTGCATTGTTACACGAAACTATTAAATTAGTCGATTACTACTCTAGTGACGAGTATCTGTCAATGTTACCATTACCAAATACAAACACGGTTTACATGTCTATGACAGCTATGACAGTTGACAGATACTTGTCACTTTACAAATAACGACAGTTGGACAGTGAGTAGGTAAACAATAATACTGTTAACTTTACAAACAGTTAGTGTATTTGATCCGACTCGGTGGAAGTAGCCGTTTCATTTCAGCTTAACTAAATTAAATAGGCCGAGTTGTAGAGATGCTAAATGTTAACAACTCGCATTGAACCTGCCTTTCGGTTAGTCCATTGCCTATATACAGCGGCATATATACAGCGGCATATATATACAGCGGCGCGTGTTTGGTTTTAACGAGTCATCATCACATCGAGTGTTAGTGCTCAATGATCATTGGTCGTGCGGTCGCGTGCCTGCGCTACAAAATGACTTTTGTTTCGTAAAGTGTGACGTGTAAAGTTGTCTGACATAGACGTCGGAGGTAGACAATGAACCTCTTCAATGAGTAACATCATACATATTGCGATTTGGTTATCGTATTGAAGATATCTGCTGGTTAGTTAGTGTCCGTGCTCAACATTGCTCATGGACTTTAAACATATACCAAAGACCTGCTCATCGTGAAACGATTTCGTCTGAGCCGACTGCACGGCATCTGGATTTCTCTATTCCATCATCTTACTAAATACATCAAGTCATGATGGCATAATAGGTAAGGCACCATGCCGTACATCGACATTTCAAACTTCGGTATTGCGTGTAAGAGTTTGTGGGTTCGAATCTGGTCAAATACCCAAGTGACATTTTTAATTCATATGTATTTTCTGAAGTTTATCTTGTACATCTCTGACATCCAGTGCTTCGAAAAGCATGTATTGCCGTTTATCCCAGTTGTCATTTGTAGAACTTTGAGTTGTAGTATCTAGTCAAATCAAGGGAAATCGTGTCGTCCGGTAACTGGGCCGTGGAGATCTGATAGGATGTAGCATCACGTAAAACACTGGTAGCCAGATGATTCCGGCTAGGCTGGTAACTAAGCGTACCATAGTAGGGGTGAGGCTAGGGACATGGATTTTGATGATCGAGATATCCTTAGATGCGCCTAGCTTCTCGAGCGATATAGGGAACAATTGGCAGAGTAGGGTAAGTTCGCCTGTTCGCGTCCATAGACCAATTCGCGTCCATTTTACGGATCTCCTTCAAAAAATCCTCGAAATTAAGAAAACTAACACACCAGTCACACGAATAGTCATTACCGGTAATGCCTCAATGTATAAGAGACACGCAAATAAGGTCAAAAGGTCCGTGCGACAAACCAATCCTGTTTAAAAAAATATTTAGTCCCGGCTGTTTTACAAGGACGCGCGAAAGCGCGGTTTTTTAGATAAAAATTAGTGTGCAGCGGTGCGTTCGATGGTAAGTTTTTTATTGTTTTATGTGAATTTTAGGATTAATAGCTGTTTCTAGACTTTTATAATAAAAAAAGGAATAATGTTAATCATGAATTTGCTTAGGTTTTTACATTTAACGGTTAAAATAAGGTGGACGCGAATTACTACATCGAATTTACAAAACTTCCACTTTGCGTCCGCAATGGACGCAAACTGTATCTACAGTAGATAATAATAAATTCAATTGCGTCCACTAAGTATTTTAGTTAAATACAACTTTCTTCCCGTTTCCGGGGGTTTCCGGAATGAAAACTATCTATCCTATGTCCTTTCTCGGGTCCCAGACTATATATGTACCAAATTACATTCAAATCGGTTCAGTGGTTTAGGCGTGAAGGAGACACAGACAGACAAACGAATTATTAATCAAGACTGATATTTTGCAAACAGAGCTGTTTACTGTTTATTGTAAAACGTGCAATCGTTATTTATTGCAATCATTAGTACTACTTACAGTCAATGTTGAGATGAAATATATTTATTTTTGTAAAGTAATTTTTTAATAAAAATAATGTTAATATTTAGGCTTCCGTACTTCTGTTCCTAGTAAAGGTAAAAACGGAACTCTTATATGATCACTTTGCTGTCCGCCCGTCCGCCCGTCTGTCAAGACCCTTTTTATCAGAAAGGCGTCGTGATATCAAGCTGAAATTAATATCACATACATAGGTCTGCTTTTTCTTCTTTTTGGTCGATGAAACAAATAATGAAGGGAACACTCCCTCTTTTCCTAAAAAAGAAGCTAATGGACATGTGCATTCTGCCCACCCTCACCTACGGAGCGCAAACGTGGTGCGTCGTGCTTTTAACCAAGCGTTAAAAGTCCGCACTCGGGGTTTGCCAGAGAACAATGGAACGCAGTATCTTAGGAGTAAAACTCGCAGATCGCATAAGAAACTCGATACTGCGTTCCAAAACTAAAATTGCGGATGTAGGGCACACGGCTGCCAAACTTAAGTGGAACTGGGCTGGTCACATCTGTCGCATGCCGGAAGAGCTCTGGGCAAAAGTAACCACATTGTGGATCCCAAACAGCAGTGAATGGCAACGCGGCAGGCTCAGGCGGAGATGGCGGGACGAACTTGATAGATATGACAAGGATTGGCCTGAAACCACACTAGATAGGGATATGTGCAAGAAGGGAGGGGAGGCCTTTGCCCTGCAGTGGGACACAGACGGCTGACAATAATAATAATAGGTCTGCTAACTCTCAAAGCAGTGAAAAAATCTAATTTCTAAATCAACGCAACAAAAATGTATGGCTGTTTACTTTCCATTTATATTGCACATTTAGACATATGCAAGGGAATCAAAACCTATAGGGTACTTCCAATTGACCTAGAATCATGAAATTTAGCTAGAAGCATTGTCATGTGGCACAAGTAAAGGAAAAGCTCCAAAAGCCGTAAATTTGAATGTATTTTACAAAAAAAAACGGAACCCTCGTTGCGCGAGTCCGACTCACACCTGACCATTTTTTTTTTATACAATTTATATTCATATAGATAAAGTTTTTTTTGGAATTCAGCTTTTTTTTACAAATTCTTAAAAATATCACCCCTATATTCCTTTTCGAAGTGGTTGGACGCAAAATGGTCCACAGGTGGACGCAATTTGGATTTTTTGGACGCAAACTGGGTAAAACGCCTAATTCTGAAACTTTTCTATTTAAAAAAAAATCACTTAAGGTTTCGAACAAAACTGCAAATAAATCTTAAAATGGACTAATATAACTAACACATCAGATAATTTTTTCATAAAAAACTGTTTTAGAACAATTTTATTATCGCCGTCAAAGTTGCCAACTGCACTAAATGGACGCGAACAGGCGAAATGACCCTACGTAAAAGAGTAACATACGAATTAAATGCAACATTTTTGTGAGATATACCCTACATATTACTCATGTTTAAGCAATACGAATAGTTTAGGAGATAAGCATAGACAGATGAGCATACATAGCCAGCTCAAATCACAATATTTCTATTTGCTTTGCGTTATGGATCCTCTTCAACTCGAAAACTTCTCAGAGAACACACTAAATGCGATGTCATATTATCTTCGTTTCTTTTCATTGTACGGTGCTTATTTACGCAAATATTTACGTATCGTTCAAAGACAAAAAATTATCAAACAAACGGAGAACGAGCATGACGCGCAAACTCATCAACATATAGGTATTGTAATTGGTAAACAACAACAATGTTAGAACTTTTCTTAAAAATACTTTTGTTATGTTTGCTTCATATTGTTTCAGGAGTTACTAGAGTCGGATTATATATTGTTTGAGATGATTGGAATTTCGTGAAGTAATCTCTCAGGTACAACACGATTTTGGAGATGTGGACGATTTACATTGACGACAGCGCGTTGTGAGCTTGTTATAGTATGTATGTTAGGAAGAAATGAAACACACACAACGTTTTAACGCCTGAGAGACCCCAATTTGATTTTTAATAGCCATCAAGCATCGCAGGCCCAGTGGCACCCCAATGCAAGCCTTACCCGCTCAGTCCCTGACCTATTCCATACGTTGAAATATCGATCTTCGAGTCCGTCCGCTCGTTTTATTAAACAGCATTTGCTTACATTTTAATGACAAATAATGTATTTACCGTTCTCAACGCCATTTCTCTAACACAATAATTCTTATAATTATTTTCGTACCTAGTTGCTTTTTTATATTGGTTTACTATGTTTGTATGTCAGTCAAACCACAACACTTCACTTAGAAGCTATCAATATGTACTTGGAACCTGTAATCTAGCTGTGGGGAGTATAATTTCACTAAAGTTCCTTTCCCCTTTCCCCACTATATATTTTTTTTAAAGGGGTAATTGGGCCAAACTTTTATTTTGATTCCCATTTGCCCCTTTGGGAGGATTTTTTTGTGTGATTTTTTAAGAATAAGCCAAAATGAGTAAAGTGCGGAAGAAGGTTTTTCTGTTATCCTATTGTGTGTGTTGTCATACAGGTCTTATTAAAAATAAACTGATGGTTTTATCGGTTTGGCGTACAGTATAGATATCTGTGTTTGCGAAATATTTGCTAAGTAGTGAGTTTTGATTTGTGTTGTGAGATGGCACGTGTCCCTCTGTCTGTTCACTAAATGACTACTGTGTAATAATCACAACACAAGTGCACGTAACGAAGTTAAAAAAGAAGCTAAACTAAACGCTGTGCAGGCTTTGAAAGTTAGCATGTACTTAGCTATATTCAAATAAATACGAAACCATGGAACCCTACACCGCGCGCCCCCGACACGGAGTTTGGTTTTAATTTATTGGAATCCATTTGTTATGTCCCGGCGGACACGAGCCTGATCTGTACAACACTTGAACGTATTTCTGAGGCGCCGGACATCGTGGACGACTCGTTCAGTGGTGAGAACACCCTAGTACCAACGAATAGTCAAGTGTTTAGGTGCTGAAGCTGGATTGTTATCTTTTTAACGGTGTTGATCAAACAATAGTATTATGTGTAGTATGGTCTAGATCAGGTGATAGAAGTGGCTGTAATGCCAGCAAGTATTGTCCGACGTCCACACACAAGCACGCCAGTGCGCGGCGGAGCGCGGCCGGGCTGCGGCGGAGCGCTGACAGGACGCGCATCGATTGCACTCGCCAGATGTACAGCTGCACGCTCTTCTTGTTCAATGTCAGACTGTACCACGGGAGTTATTGTTGAGCGTGGTGTGTGGACTGTATTAAAAGGTATTTCTAAATGATAGATGGTGGTTTTTAATAGTATTATATTTACTTGAAGCACAACTACAAATCAATGACACAACAAAAGACTATTAGAATCATAAGACACTTTTTTAAATAAAAAATAAAAAAGAACAAACTTTATAAACAAATACAAAAAGGTTAGCTATCCTCAGCCAGTCGCCAACAGGAGTGATGGAGGGAGTCAGATGCGAGAATTCTACCAAAACCAAGATTAATCGGGATCTAAGCGTTGCAATGTGAAATTATGCAAGCTGAGCGGGGCTGCATGCGACATCTCAGCTCGTCTCTGCTTTAGTGGAGTCCGGCCTGTCGTCGTGTTAAACCCATAGACCATTCATTTAGTGCCTCACGGTGAAGCCACTGGAACTATCACAATGCTGATTGTAGTACTGTTTCACTGAAATTATTTGTACGAACTTTATTTTTTTGTAGTGGGGCTGCATTAACGTTGCCTAAGCCGGCGTGAAGGCAGCAGCGCGTGCACGTGCAGCTGCAGCGGTGCGCGACGCTGACCGTTAACTCAAATGCAACAATCGACATTTACCAGATCGGGACGAAGCGGATCCTTAACGAAAGTTTTTGGAGGGCGATTCCAAACGTTAATTCATCATTAGCCGGATACAGTATTCGGAAGTGTCGGGCTCAGGCTCACGCGGCCGTGGCTCGGGCGGCGGGCATCGCGCACGCGGGCGTGGAGCGGGAGCGCGGCGTGGCGGACGCGTGCACGGGCAGCGACGGCGCGCCGGGGACTGCCGCGAGCGCGCGCCGCCGCACTCGCCGCGCCCGCGCCCCCGCGCGCCCCGCGCCCGCTCCCCGCGCCCCGCACGCCACGCACTCGCCACGCCTCTACCGTACACAAACTTTTTACGTGCCGCGAGCCGACTGTATGCACAGCGCAAACCGCTGCTGACTTTATGTCGCACAGTAAATTACTTAAAAGTAGTTTCGGAACTTTTCTTTACTTTTCTTCATTTAAGACCATACGCAATTTCAAAGTTGAATTTTAAAATATTTTAGCATAGCACCATTAGTCTAAACCAAGTTTTAGATTTGTGAAGAGAATTTTCACAAATACTTTCGACACGACACTCTATTAACATTTGCAATCGATCGCCCCGGGGCGCCTGCGACGCACGGAGAGACGTCGGTGCGAGACATGTAACAGTTGCAGCATGTCGAGTGTAAGAAAGCGCAGGACTCGTCGCTGTATTGTAATAACAAGTGTTTCTGATGAACAATGTGCTGCACTCACGACAACCACGAATAATACATTATTATTATAATGTTATTTACTTTCAACAAACATAAAAAAGCCGAGGTTTTTTTTCCTTAGTATGATATTTTTGTAAGTACGTTACGCGGTGCTATTTAACTATGCAAAGTGACCAAGTGCGAGTTGGACAACGCGCGGAGGTCCGTGTAATTGTAATTATCTGAGGACACACTAGTCAGCGCTCGAGCAGCCGACACCGGTCTGAGGACACACTAGTCAGCGCTCGAGCAGCCGGCACCGGTCTGAGGACACACTAGTCAGCGCTCGAGCAGCCGCACCGGTCTGAGGACACACTAGTCAGCGCTCGAGCAGCCGGCACCGGTCTGAGGACACACTAGTCAGCGCTCGAGCAGCCGCACCGGTCTGAGGACACACTAGTCAGCGCTCGAGCAGCCGCACCGGTCTGAAGACACACTAGTCAGCGCTCGAGCAGCGGCACCGGTCTGAGGACACACTAGTCAGCGCTCGAGCAGCCGGCACCGGTCTGAGGACACACTAGTCAGCGCTCGAGCAGCCGGCACCGGTCTGAGGACACACTAGTCAGCGCTCGAGCAGCCGGCACCGGTCTGAGGACACACTAGTCAGCGCTCGAGCAGCCGGCACCGGTCTGAGGACACACTAGTCAGCGCTCGAGCAGCCGGCACCGGTCTGAGGACACACTAGTCAGCGCTCGAGCAGCCGGCACGGCACCGGTCTGAGGACACACTAGGCAAAGTACGACACGGATTTTTTCGTTCTCGACGTTTTACTAAATAATTAGGACCTAGGTTTTCCTAAAAATACGCTCAAAAGTAGAAAATGTAAATCGTTTCGGCATTATCAGGAAAGTGTATGTCAAAGTAAGTATAAACCTGTCATTCCACATTCAGGAGGCTGCAACATACACATGTATGTTTATATATTATGTGTACATCGTAGAGCCTCGGAGAGAGATATTACAACTAGTAACGAACAGCTGTTTGTGACTTTGTTATCGCACTAAACAACCTGATCATTTGTGATGTGTGACGTCAACATATTGGAAGAGAATGATTGTTTATTACACATTCATTCCGACACTGCTAATGATTGTCACTTTTATTATCGTTTTCAATCGTTAAAGTTCATCCCTGGAATAACTTGGAACCTACAAAAAACCGTAAAATAACGTAAAAGCATTATTGCAACTATGTGAATGTGAATACCATTTAGCCAATAATTAATATGCATTGTTAGACGTGAATAAGCAGGGGGCGGTTGGGAATATAGTCCAGCTCACTTAATATATCTCGCTGATGGAGGTGCGGCGGATCATTCGGTTCAATTCGTTATGATTGGTCCGAATGGTGCTGAACTGCTGATACACACGACATCCTTAACTGCCGCGGCTTCATTCTGTATATCTGGAAATTATTTTATATTCTCTCTCAATACATTTTTTTCAAACCACCAAAAAAACCAAAATTTCGGCCGCCGAAACAAACTAAAAGCGTCTCCATAGACTACAAAGAATTAAACATTCCCGAGTATATTTTCGTCAGATGTATAGCATGTGATGTTATATGCCTTTCCCGTTCTTTTCCCTACACTCTTTTAAAGTTAGAGCAGGAAAGGTAGAGTTTAAATAGGCAATCTTTCGTATTAAATTCGACCCTAAGCACGCAAACTGAATCAGTCTGTCAACAGACGCGCGGTTTTTGACAGCGAACTGAATCAGTTTGTTCAACAGACGAGGGGATAACTAAGCAGTCACTTGTTTTATTTTAAAAACCTTCAGTTTTAAATATTAGTGTAACAATAATATTACATTAAACGTAATTTGTTATCTTTTTAAAGTTATTGAAATGAAAATAATAGTTTTAATAGTTTATACTATATTGAAAACATTCTAACTCTAGAAGTGTGCTACGCCGTAGACAAAATGCTACGGCACTCTACATTATGGGTGCTACGTTGCGCCGTAGCTCAGAGAACTAAATATTGCTACGAGCTACGTCGTAGACGCAGAGGTTGCTACAATGTCGTAGCACCCCTGCGTAGCATGAAGTGTAGAAGCGCTGCGCTGCACAAATTCACAGATTGTTGGCACGCGGGAATGTCCGATCGAGAGTGAGAAGACATTCGTGTAAATTAAACTGCAGATACCGCCTTTAGTCGCAGACTTACAAAATGGCAATTAAGACAAAAAATAAAGGAAGGAATATACATTATTGATATTTTAATTGTTTCAAGTTGTATTGAGGACTTTTAATTTCTGTTGTTTGTTATAATGTGTGGTATTAAGTATTGAAGACCAGTGCAGTGTATGTTTGTATCTTTGTATCCAGATTGCAAATTTACGAAACAAAATACTCCGTTCCATAGCTCTCTGACAAACTGTGAGCGTAGACCTCTGCTGACATATCAAAATCCTCATTTGCGAGGCTTGTGTGAGAATGGGTAGAATGCACAAGTCGGAGAGTGAAGAAAATTGCCTTTCATTAGATTTTGAATCATGCATGTGTCGGTGCTTCTTTGCACTACAACTAAAGCCATTACCTAGTAATAAATAGTTGGAATGCCTGTTAGTTTGATTAGCAGCGCAGCTAACAGACGTGGCGTGTGTAGTGGCACGCCGAGTAGTGTCACTCACTTTCTTGTCTATTGAGTAACGATTCATGGAAAGCTATTGTACATATAACTTCCTTGAGTCATTTCATCTCGAGTTCTCTCATCTGCATCAGCTCGCAGTCTCAAAATTATAATGACACCAAAGATGTTAGTCCGAACTAATCTGTTAAGAGAGGCACCACTAACGCGTGCACTCCGCACTCTTAACCACAGCCGGTGACTTGGACCTATTCTGTTGGTCGCTGAGTGAATTCACAAAGAAAGTATTGTTTGTTATTTGTTACATTTAATTAAGTTTAGGTGATAAGTTTAGATATAGGAATAATTATATAAGTACACTATCGCATTGGGGCACAAAAAAAATCCTGTAATGATAGATGTAAATGAAATAAATAAATATTTAACAAATATGTTTGTCGGTCGTTACAAAAGTTCGATAACGATCACATTAGTTTTCTGTTATCCTCATCATGGATTCGACTCCATATTGTAACAAATTTAATTTTAAAATTGATTATGTTTTGAGTCAATAGTCAAACTTGATAAAATGTAATATGCACATAACAGCGCGTTTTATTTACTAACCAAGTTTAGTTTTCATAGCCATTGAATTGTACGAGACAGAGGTCGCAGGACAGCGCTGCAGGGCGACGCACGGCGACACATGGCGCCTGACGGAGCTCTTCATAGCACGAGATAAAGCTTTAGCCGGTAATCTCAAGTGCCATAACACGACGCGAGGCTCGTTTATCGGCGGCTCTCCCTGCGCCCCCGCCTCCGTCCGCACCGCCGCGCTCGCCCCGACCTCATCGCGCTCTTATCACCGACGACGTGGCAGCTTCGTAATACCGACAATAGTTGTCTGTAAGATATGAGCGCAGTGTAGCCGCTAAGTGCCGACTACTCGCTCGACTTACACGACACGTGGCTGCGTCACACTGTGGCAGAGCACTTACGGTGCTGCCTGCTGACAGGATCGGAGCTGCTCATCCTTGCAGCCGAAAGACTACTGGATCTAGCATACTGCGAGCAGCTGCTACCGAATACCGTTTGGCGTCAACTGTACTACCCATTTAAAAATAAGTTGAATACATTTTTCATTTTTATTTCGCATATTTATGTCGCAATTTCTAAAAGAGTTTGATTTCTAACTTACACTTTGTATAGATGATTCCTCTCGTCCCTGCCGCGTGCAGCTCCAGCCGTTACTACCGTCACGTCGACCGCATTGTAAGTAAAGCTTGCTAATAGAAAAGTCTAAGTATGAGACCAGTCTTGCAAGCAAGTTGGCTGATCTTATATTTTGCACGGACAAATTGTGAACAGACTGGATTTTAAATGCCGGTTCCCGAGAAATAGAAACATTGCAGGGCGTTAGCCATTCCAGGGGATTAGCTGCATCCTTCTCCAGCACCGCATTAGTAATAAACGGGTTGGAATTCTTTGGTTAAGTCAGTAGCGGCAAGCCTCCCGCACTTCACAGCGCTCGCGAGCGGCAATTCAAGGCGAAGGTAAGAAGGATGGCAGGCAGTGGGTCATTCCGCGCGACTTCCGCATGTGTCGCGACAAGATCGCAGGCCCCTCTCCCGCGGCCGAGGAGTCAAGTGGCGCGGGGGGGGTGACCCGGCCCTGACCCAGATGCGACGCGGCGCGTGCGTGACGTAGCCGCGCCGCGTCACGCGTGCAGCTGCCAACTGCTCACGCTTACTCCGGAACTAAAGGACATCTCTAAAATTGTGTTACATCACAAATAATTCAGTTGTGTGACTATTTTACTGCAATGCTATCAATAAAGTATCAAAGAGTTAGTTTCGTCGATAACTGCCGTCAGAAGCAGTCGGGTGATTGTTAGACTGTTGAGGACACTACACTAAATTCAGTAACAGAGAAAGTTATGGCTTTGGAATAAGGACACATACTTACTAGACCGTACACTGTGTACAGTAAGGGCAACAGACGGAGCATGCACAAGTTCGGGTCCGCGGGAGGGATGGCTGAAGCGTGTCAGTGGCGAGTCACGTGAGATACAGCTCGTGTCGGACGGCGGAACATCGCGAGCCGATAGCGTGCGTTGTCGTGTAAATCCTCGACTTACAGCGTACTATTTATTACTTCCCCCTTCCCAATCCGCCCCCCCTACACCCCCCTCTGCCCTACTCAGTAGATGTAACCGAGCTCGCAACCCCTCCCCCACCTCCCCGCGCATCCCGCGCATCCCGCGCTCACGCCACTTGCACACTGAGTAGAGACGTTTTATATTCTTGTCACATCGCGCCTACCGATTCAGACAATCTTACTTGTTATTTATATCCATTTTGCAAGTTTTTTTGTAATAATTACCGTTAAAAAACTGTTGCGATGACACTCGTGTGAGATGAATGGCTGCAGCGGCAGCGCTAGCGTCTTTATGGGATGCACTGTAATGACGAAAAGAGTACTCAAAATTATAACAAAAAACATCAGGGCAAAAGCTAGTCAACATTAAATTATGAAATTATGTTTTTGTGTATATTTTAACATACAAAAATATTCCAAAATTAAAATGATTATCTGTATTGTTGTAGTTTTATTATCTGTATCGCACTCAACTTCAACTTCAACTCTTAATGAATGGCCTTTGTGGAAAAGACACCACAATTCTGCCAATAACACGTGAACATTGATAATAAACCCTCAAACGCTGGAGAGTATTTAGCAAGAATTAACCGTAAAAGTAAACTTTATAGATCAAAATAAAAGAATTTCTTCACGGACGGACATTACAACCACAGATAATGACTATTACTTTAATTAAAGAAAAAAAAGTATCGCACTCGACCGAAAACGCCGCCCGTCATGTTCTGGCATCATCATCGTGACACAATTTGTGACAACTTGTTCATTATTGAATTAAGACAATGGCAATGACAATTATTGACTTTTGTCAAAGCGTAGCATCAATGTCTGTACTACAGACTACAGAAATATTTTCGTACTTATGATGTCACATCACGGCGGTCGCTGTTTTGATGCGAATATTTGTTGAATTCAATAATTTTTATTTTGCATAAATTGGTGTTATTTTTTCGAAATAAAATTTAAAGGGCCCAACGACTCTGTACGAACATTTTGAAATATGTTTGAACAGGGCCTATTTGGAATGTTAGTTCAGTTTACGATGTGAGATGTGAGCATATCAACACGTTATTTGAGTGAATCCCGATAGCAGTTGTATACAAAAGAACAATAATGCGCGAGCAGAGCGGCGGCGCCGGAAGCGACCTAGCCCACCATCAACCATGCACAGAAAAAAAACCATTACGGGGCTTAAATATTTGTCTAATACTTGTTATGCCATTTAAATATTATGACATTTAAATATTATGTCTAATAATTATTATGGCACATAAAAATAGGGCAAACAATACTTATGGCATTCGTATATTATGGTATCTAAAATTCGGGCAATTAAAAGTATGTCATATGTCTTTTAGGGCAAATGAAACATTCGGGCAAATGAAATTCGGGTAAATGAAATTCGGGAAAATGATGATTATGGCATATAATCTTCGGGCAAACAATAGACAACCGTGAGTTATTTATTATGATACCGAACCGCTTCAAGGTTCAATATTTATTGTACCCCTCTATGTCTTTGCCGCATATTGTCCGCTCGGAGGGGAAGGAAGCGTGTTTGTAACTTTATTATTTTCATTGCGCTTTTTATTTATGACTATAATATTCGCTTCGATGCGCCGCCACATGGCTTCGGTAGACAAGCTCCTCATCCTATTCTGCTTGGCAAACGAGAATTGACGACTCACAATGATAGATACAGATAACCGCAGGCAGGTCCTACATGTCTACGGGCCTGACGTAATAGTGTAATGTAATTTCCTTTTTGGGGAAACCGAAGGTTTTGCCTGTGTAATAATGGACAAAATTATGATAATGAATAACTGCCGGAAATAAATTGCCGTTACGGGTTGAATTTTAAACAGTTTTCATAGGCGTTTGCAGAGAAACTGATCTCCTCTGTGTTTGTAACACATTCTGTCAAAAATAGTTTGGGGGTAACGTCGAATTATAAAAGGTGGTATACCGCCGTTTACCCGAATTTTATTTGCCCTAATATCATTTGCCATAATAGTCAACAGCCATAATATCATACGACATAATACTCATTTGCCCTACTCTCATTTGACATATTAGTCACGTGCCAGAATCATTGTTTCCCATAAAGTCACTTACCATAACATCATTTGTCATAATCATTGTAAGCCCTAATTATTAAAAGGATATAGGCATTTTTCTAAACATAAATTACTTTTTGTGTTATACTTTTTTTAATTACAGCAAAGTCTTTATAAAAGCAAGGTGCGCCAAATTGAAAAGTGATAATTACCTATCAAGTGAGTTCACGGCGACCGTCCGCGTCGATGCAAATAGCGCTGGCCTCGGTGTTGGATACGACGTGGCGTGTGTTGCGCGTGGCAAGTGGCGTGTGGCATGTGACATGTGGCGCGTGGCGTGTGGCGCGAGGGGTGTCGTACGTGGCATGTGGCGCGTGGGATGTGGCGTGTGGTGCGTGGCGTGTGGCGCGTTGCGTGTAGCACGTGGCGTGTGGCGCGTGGGGTGCGGCGCGTGAGGTGTGGCGCGTGGGGTGTGGCGTGTAGCGCGTGGCGTGTGGGATGAAGAGCGCGCGTGCGGTGTACAGCGACGAGGCGTGTGTGGACCGCAGCCATTAATATAGTGAGAGCGTCATTAGTCCGCGCGGGTGACTGCCGCGGACGGCCTGCCAAGCAGACAGCAGGAGGTGCGAGTCTGTCTCGACCGCGGCCCGAGTGCGCTTGCACGGCTGCATCTATTCAATTGTAAGTACTTATCTTCTTATTTGGCTCGCTTAGCCGACGCATTGGAAGAACTCAAGGTGAGCACTCGGTCCCACTCGGTCCCCAAGGCCCTAGTTCTAATTCACCGCACAATACAAGAATGAAGAAGAAAGAAGAATTGTAAACAATTAGTGAATAAGTCGTTGGTGTGTCAATAAATAAATACAAAATTTCTAAGTAGGTTATTATTAAAGGTTATCTTGCTCTGTGGCAGGATGACTGCAAAACTTATATAGACATCATCTTAAAATTTAAAAAAACATCACAACAATTTAAAAAGCCGGTCAAGTGCGAGTCAGTTCCGCGCAACGTGGGTGCCGTATATAATGTACACCTACATTCATTAACATATTTTTTTGTGAAATAACGCTATATAAATTTATGGTTTTCGGAGTTTTTCCTATACTTGTGCTACATGCCATTGCTTCTTGCCAAACTTTATGATTCTAGGTCAATGAAAAGTACCCTATAGGTTTTGATTCCCTTGCAAATGTTTAAATATGCAATATAAATGGGCATAAACAGCCGTATCTTTATATTGCGTTAATTTAGAATTTTTATCTTTACGGCTTTGAAAGATAGCAGACCTGAGTATGTGATATTATTTTCAGCTTGATATCTCGACGCGTTTCTGAGAAAAAGAGTCTTGACAGACGGACGGACGGACGGAAAACAAAGTGATCCTATAAGCTTTCCGTTTTAACCTTTCGAGGTACGGAACCCTAAAAAGACACTGTAATGGGAAAGGGTAATGGATCAGTTGTTTCGGGGTTTCCGTAAAAGTCTACTGATATGTGATTAGCGGTCAGAAGTTCAGTATGTAAACCAATAACTGTAAGTAACTTCATAGTTTACATACAAATCTCATAATTGTTATGTCAATTAAAAAGCTTTTTTCCAAAAATAAAACCGCCTTCATAAACTAAAAAAAGAAAAATCAAGTCGTGAAGGTTCATATAAATATAATTCTTGTTTCGTAATTATTAGAGCACATTTTGTTGTAGTCGGCTATAAGTTTTGTTTTAGGTACCTAATTATGAAAGACAACAAGCGATGTCGAAGTGGTGACGCGGCGGCTGTTCACACGAGCCGCCGCGCCGCCTGGATCTGTCCCACACATTATTGCCATTGGACATTACTTTCATTCACTGCAACTTGCTCTAACATGCAACCAAATAAAGCAGAGTTATGGGTGGGTCTTTGGGCTCTTTAATTTTGAATTAGATTGCGTTTCTCGTGTCCGCTCCAGGCATAGTTCCTACAGGTACTAGAGGACTGATCTGATGCTCAGAGACTTAGGTATATTGTTCGGACAATATGAATAGTGTGCAGTCTTTATTGTAATATGGAGATGCGGAACACGTTTACAATGTTTGTAGAGGTACCTTCATGAACTCTTGTGAGTGTTGGATGATGAAGATTTAAAGAAAGTAAGGCTCAAGTTTTGTGTTTAATCCTTCGAACACACGTGATTTTAGACACAATAGAAAGACAATAGCAGCCCGACAGCCGGCTGTCGGTTGGTCGTTAAAGGTTAATCAAGTTAGGATACGCAGAATACTACTGAGGATTTCTCAAATTGAAAGCTGGTCGTCTGCATATGAAATCATTTTAGTGTTATGGAGTGGTGTTCATTTATAATAATATATGGTTAATAAAAAAATTGAAGTAAGCTATTGTGATATATTGTGTCGAATACCTCGCCTAGCCCATAGTTCAACTCGGCTAAGCTTAAACAAATACGGTCGTGAAATGTTTGCCCTGCTCGCCACAAGAAGTCACTAAGTCAGCAACATGGCAGCAACTGCGCTCGATATGCCTCTTCTTAAACAGGGTTATGTTAGATATATTGGTTTACTGTCTTTTGTGAAAATTATTAGTCACTTATTAACAACTATTTCAAGAAGGCCAGGTAGATGACTCAATAGTGCGATCGTCGGGTAGATTTCTGGAAATTGCCAGGAGCACTTTTGTGGATGGTTCGGACTCAAGCAACCTTCTCGGGAAAGTACACGACCGTCGCGTAGTGTTACCGGCGCGGCTCGACAGTGATAAGTATCGCGTGTGACGGGCGCGGCCACCGCTCGCGGCACTTGCTAGCCAAAGTTTGGTTCGCATTCTGCTGAACAAAATGTGGAGCTAAGTTGGTCGAGTTTCTCATTCGTCTCCCCCCTCCCCTTCCGTACCACACGTCCCCCTACTTCTCCATGTCTACCCGAAGTTCTGCAACTTGGCTAGTTTACCGTAAATATTATATGTACTACAAAAAAAGTTAGTCTGTGTACAGTTGAACGTGAAGCTGCTTTAACAGCGACTCGCTTATCGTCGCTACGACTGCTCAACACGTATTCGGAGCTGTAATATTAAAATGTGTCGTTTTTACTATGTAATGGCCGACGGAAGAGGGCGCGCTGTCACCGAGCCGGCTGCTGCTGAGCTTGGGCCTCAGTGGTCGGTGCCGGGAGCGCTCCACATCGCCGATGATTATAATATCTCACGGAGCGCTCCGCGGCGCATTAATATGTAAGCGAGCCCGAGTTCGAGGTGAATAAATAAAACAGAAGGCGGTAAGTGAAAGCCGCAGGTCTTACTCTTAAGCAGCTTTAATAATACAGGAGGCGCGGCTCGGCGCGAGTGCGATCAGCGAGCTCGCTTCTTAAACTTTAACTGGCTCGCGCGAAACCCGTCGTCCGTCCGCGCCCGCCGCCCGGCCTCCGTCCGGCCGTCGGCCCGCCGCACGCCGGCCGACGCGCTCTCGCTCCGTTCTTAATGGAGAGATTGTAAAACAGCGGAGCGCGCACGGCTTTACTAAAGCGTGAAATTTCTCATTTCGCCGGAGCTCGTTACAATAAGCGCCGACAGGTTAAATATAAAATACAGAACGCGCCGCAACATAATCCCGCTTAATTATTGTATTGTATTTATTTATTCAGGAACTTTACATTGCGTTCGAATATTTTAACATGAAACATAGCAACAACACATTGAATATACAAATAGTTATTAGATTATATGGAATTAAATTAAAAAAATAACATGTTAATAAAAAAATTAAAATTGTTAGCATTATCTACACAAAATAATTAAGTTTATTATTTGATTGTCTCAATTTTGATTTTAAACAATTTTGTAAGATTATCTTATTTGTGATATGTGATATTTTTAGTCGATTATAAAATGTTTAAAAAATAGCAACACCGATGAGGTAATAGCAACACCGGAAAAGAAAAACTTAAGAACGAATATGGCGCGGGGATTGAGAATGTGTACGGATATAGCTCTCTGAATTCTGATAATATTGTTTTGTTTTATGATTGTGCACCTAATATTTAATTTATGCATTACAAGATTAACAGTCGTGATAACATTATGCTGTTTTAATACAACTATTCCTGGTCAAGGTATTATTGCTAATATTTCAGAAGTGGCACCTGCGTACGAGTTGACACAGGTATGTCTCTTGTTATTTATGTGAGAAAAGTGTTTTATTTTGTGATTTGAGCTCTCAATACTAATAATAGTGCTTAAAAAACATATTTGCCTGTGGATGAATCCGCTCCGGTATGAATTAACCAATCGTGGGACATCATAATTTATATCAAAGATAGGTAGTTAAAATGGCGTACGATTTGATTCTATGTGAAAAGTATTATGTGCTAAAAGTAAGGATAAACACGTCAAACGATATATATACTAACACACGATAATGTCTATCCACAAAATATCTCGCGGAATTCATGTCTTTTCTTACAATGTCACTTCCCTTACGTATGAAAATAAAGATACCCTGGAACGCCGTTTGATAAGGTAGTACCGGTTAACATTTACTGCTACCTACCTACCTGGAAAAAGTACGTTATGTTATATTATTATCTATTGGGTAGGTATGTTCGCTAATTATATTTTATTTTATCTTAAATTTTTATGACGAAACTGATAATACAAGGTTTGAAATTAATATTTTTTCTTCCACTGTGTCAAAAATATACAATCAAATGTGCACTACTACAAAGTAATAAAGGGGAATTTTAAAATGTACCTCAAAGGAGGATTTTTGTATGAGGGTTGGGACTTTATTCGAAATTGCTGTGAACAGAGAAGAGATTATATTTATGTGAAAGAACATAAATTAAAGAATCTTAGCATATATTATATACCTAAAAAAAAAACACCCATTTATAATCATTGTGTTTTTAAATAATTACAATTAAAACATTAAATTGCAACCTACAAGTGTTTATTGATTTTGGCAACATTGTGTTGGACGTCGTTGTCATAGTAACCAGTAAGACAAGGGTCAAAATTAAGTGTTACAGATACAACCTCTAGAGGTTACAACGGGGTTGTAACTTACAACCCGTAAACCTGACATAAGTAATGTTTTATTGTTTTCAAAAGATGCAAAGGTATTATTTTCATAAATCCAGATCATGCACATAATTAGTTGGTTTTATTTTAAAGCCATTTAATATGGTTTGAAATAACACAAAGGTGTACAATATCCTATGAGAAATAATATGTAACAGTTTTTCTTATTCACAATGTACAAAAATAATATTGTGATAAAAATATCTAGATTTAAAATATTTATTTATTTAATAATGGTGCTTTTAATATTTTTTTTGTTTTTGTATGGCCATCCCGGACAATTTTCTCTGCCAGAAAAACCGCACATTGTAGTTGTTCAAAAGCAAAATTGTTTTGTGCCCATTTCATAACATGTCCTTTGCTTTCTTCAAATATTGCCACCACTAAATTTCTCGCTGTACAACCCAGTAGGTATTTGTAAATCCATATTAGTACATAGTAATATGTTGAATACTTTTCTTTTTATTAATTAATTAAACTTCAATAGGTATGGGTTTTTTTTAATGCCCTGAGAATTGAAATAAAGATAAGGTAAAAATTTGAGATCTGATAATAATACATTTAATCGAGTATTTGCTAACAGTTTAATCCTTTTACCAAAATATTTTTATTTACTTATTCAAGCATTTGAAAGACAGTTGTGATGCTGACATTGACAGACTTTTTGATTAAATCTTTATAATTTAATAAATACTTATTAATCAACCTATCTGATCTATACAGAATGTTATGATTTTCTACTAACGATTTAATTTAATTATTGTCCCCTAATATTCCTTAATACCGTTAGGAAATTAGTGTACTCAGCTAAAAGAATGGAATCACAAACAAGTGACTCAGACCGTAGTGCTTACACTCCTTCACCAACTAATGAGGGTCAAAAGCGGAAAAGAGAGAGTAGAACATCTTCATCTCGCAAACGTCGGCGTACCTTCCAAGAACTGAAAGAGCAATCTAGATCTCATCGTAGGTCACGTGACCGTAAGCTGACTCGTAAACATAGACGTGAGACCTCTACGAAGACTCAAGACTGCCTACGCCGTAAGAATGTACGCAAAAGCAGAATTGATTTAGACGAGCGGTCGCATAACTTAACGAAGAGACGGGAATCACCCGAGTCAGTATCTAGTAGTGACACAAGTCAGTGCGAAAGCAGTACCTCTACGTCATCGAGCATTAACTCGGACTCCTCACCGCCGAGAACACGCCGCAATCATGTCAATTCCAAACAACGAGAAAGACGCTATAAAAGTGATTCTCACCATCAACATCATAACGAATCAGACGTAATGAAACGTTTTGTTGATGCGATTAGTAACCACGGTCGGAATACATTTGTAGGTGCTCATGACGTTATCCCCATATTTGATCCTAGTCACAAAAATCAATCAACAAAATCGTGGCTCAAAAAGGTCAATGAAACAGCTGCCATATACCAATGGAACGAGAAGCAGACCATCTTCCACGCGTTACCAAAACTAAATGGTTTGGCACGTCGATGGTACGAAGGTTTATCTTCAGTAAACTTAACTTGGAAACAATGGCAAAAGAAACTACTGCGCCATTTCCCGGACGACCGCAATTATGCTGACAGGTTAAGTGAAATGCTGGCACGAACAAGTCGAAGGCAAGAAACTCTCGAAGAATATTTTTATGACAAAGCTACCCTCGTCAGTCACTGCAATATTAAAGGCAAGGATGCAGTCGATTGTATAATACACGGTATCTTTGACCATAACATAAAATTAAATGCTCAAGGAGCTAACTTTAAAACTCCTGGGAAACTTCTTAAATATTTGCGTAGCATTAATGTAAGAATCATGAATAAAGACCCTAAGAAGTTAAATGTGCCTCCAAAGTCAAATTTGAGCTCTCTGAGGAGTAACAATGGTAGCAAAGAAAGTAAAAACCCTGATTTATCATCTCGTGTCTGTTACAACTGTGCCGAACCTGGCCACATAGCACCAAAGTGTAGGAAGGAAGCGCAGAAGTGTACAAAGTGTAATCGTCTTGGACATTTGACCCGATACTGCATGCTAGGTCCTGTTCTAGAAAAATCAGATACTCATAACGCTAAGAATAATACAAACAAAGTACAAAGAATTGTGGCTCAAAACAAAACAGATGACAACATATACAATAAGATAATCAAGCTTAACGATAAAAAAAAGACAGCATTTGTTGATTTTGGAAGCCAGTGTTCATTGATGAAGCAGAGTGTAATGAAAGATCTTAACTTGACTATGATACGCGAAGGTCTTCCTTTTATAACTGGTTTTGCATTTGGGACTTTGACTCCAATTGGGAAGGTGTTAGTTGATATAGAGATAGACTTTGTAAAAGACAAGGTGGAAGTATTTGTGGTCCCAGACGAATTTCTGAGCACAGACGTGCTTGTAGGACAAAACGTAACAGAAATGTCGAATGTTACTGTTTTCAAAACTAGTTCGTGCCTGGTTCTTTACTCAGATAAAGCAATGACTGATAAATCCAAACTGGTTGTTCTTGAAGATGTAGAAGTTAAGGGAATGCAAAACGTTCAAGTGCGTTGTGATATTGATTACACTGGACATATTTACTTACCAGGAAATATATCATTAAAAGATGGTGAAGAAATTATGACTTTGCCAGGAGTATACTACATTGAAAACAAGGAAGGCAGTGTACCAGTCATAAGTCTTAACAAAAGTGTACTACTCTCGAAAGATAAACTTTTAGCTCGGGCGTCCTTATTACCATTGCGGGATGTATCTTTACCATCGCACCCCCCTGCTGAGCTTAAGATAAATAAAGTGACAATAGCAGACTGCGTTGACTCGACAGAAAACAAGAAAATTACTTTAGATATGTTGAACATCGGTAGTGACTTGACTTCAGAGCAAAAGAATACACTGTTGACTTTGCTTAACGACTTTCGCGACTGCTTTGCGTTAGACCTAAATGAATTGGGAGTTACGAATATAACAGAAATGCATATACAGTTACACGATAGTATTCCAGTTTCATACAAACCGTATCGATTACCATATAGTGAAAGAGTAGTAGTACGAGATATAATTAATGAGTTACTAGACACCAATATTATTAGAGAATCAAATTCATCTTACGCAAGTCCAATAGTTTTAGTTAAAAAGAAGAATGGAGAACACCGCTTATGCGTTGATTATCGGGCTTTAAACAAAAAGACTGTTAAAAATTCGTTTCCGATGCCAGTTATAGACGATCAACTAGACCGCCTCAGTGGGAAGGTCTATTTTACTAGTCTTGATTTAAAATCAGGATACTACCAAATTCCGATGGCCGAGGGGTCTAGTCATCTAACAGCATTCATAACTCCCGATGGACATTACGAATATACGCGTATGCCCTTTGGCCTGGTCAATGCCCCAGCAATTTTTCAACATATGATAAATAAGGCATTAGGGAAAGATAGATATGATTTGGCTATCCCATATATGGATGATTTGCTCGCTCCGTCGGCTACTATAGAAGAAGGATTTGACAAACTAAATAGGATCCTACAATCTTTACGTAAGGCTGGTTTAACGCTAAATATTTCAAAATGCTGTTTCTTTAAAAGGGAGTTAGACTACTTGGGCTACGAAGTTTCTAGTGAAGGGCTACGACCAGGAACGAAAAAGACTGAGGCCGTAGCATTATTTCCTACTCCCACTAACATACACCAGGTCAGACAGTTTGTAGGGCTGGCCAGCTTCTTTCGACGGTTTATCCCTGGATTTGCTAATATCGCAAAGCCTCTGACAATCCTAACAAAGTCAAATGTACCTTGGAAGTGGGGACCAGAACAAGAGACTGCGTTTCAAGATATTAAGTCTAAATTAATTGAAAGACCAATACTGGCTTTGTACAACCCATCTTATACAACAGAAGTGCATTGCGACGCCAGTAAGCTAGGTGTAGGTGGCATATTATTACAGAAGCCTGATGATAAGAGTCCACTTAAGCCAGTTGCCTATTTTAGCAAACAGACAACCAAAGATGAGGAGCACTTCCACTCATACGAGCTGGAAACACTCGCAGTTGTTTTATCTCTAAAGAAATTTCGTACTTATTTGGTAGGTATTCCATTCAAGGTGTACACCGACTGTAATGCTTTGAGAACAACTTTGACCAAACGAGATCTTATTCCTCGAATCGCTCGGTGGTGGCTTTTGTTACAGGAATACAATTTTAATATTGAATATAGGCCTGGTGAAA
The DNA here is from genome assembly GCA_033675125.1 of Athetis lepigone. Classification (NCBI taxonomy): domain Eukaryota; kingdom Metazoa; phylum Arthropoda; class Insecta; order Lepidoptera; family Noctuidae; genus Athetis; species Athetis lepigone. The sequence goes on along the minus strand of CM066226.1, from coordinate 2,643,579 downwards.
GCATGCGCCACGTAGATGCCTTGAGTCGCAATCCTTTACCTAAAACAAATTTAAACGACGAGCTAGATGACGATAAGTCTTACGAAGTTATGACAATATCTACAAACTCAACTTTGGAGTGGTTACAAACGGTTCAATTAACGGATCCGAAATTAAAATTTGTTAAATCAATCCTAGACAGTGACAGCAAAGATATAAAGGACATAATTGATAACTATGTGTTAAAAGATGGCAAGATTTATAGAAAAATTGGCAAGGATTTGAAATGGGTAGTACCAAATAATGCAAGGTGGCGCATTTGTCAAATGAGTCACGACGAAGCTGGTCATTTCTCTGTTGACAAAACGCTAACCAAAATGAGACAGGATTATTGGTTTCCAAAAATGAATCGGTTTGTGCGCAAATATGTTACAGCTTGTCTGAACTGTCAGTACAATAAAGCGTCAACCTCTAAAAGTAGTGGGTATCTCCATCCTATACCAAAAGGAAACATCCCATTCCACACCTTACATATGGATCATCTCGGACCATTCGTCAGAAGTAAAAGCGGAAATTCGTACATTTTAGGGATTATTGATGGATTCAGCAAATTCATTTTTGTTAAGGCGATCAGAAACTTAAAGAGTAAGACGACGATCAAAGTACTGTCAGATACGTTTAGTGTAACAGGTTGTCCAAGAGTAATAATAACGGACAGAGGTACGTGTTTTACGTCTACAACGTTTAAGAACTTTATTAAATCTATAGGAGTCAGGCACGTCCTTAATGCAGTGGCCACGCCTCGCGCAAACGGACAAATAGAACGATATAACCGCACAATATTAGAATCAATAGCAGCATCTAACCATGGCCTCGACGAACGGGACTGGGATACGCATGTTAACAAGGTCCAATGGAGTCTGAACAACACCCGAAATAAAAGTACGGGTACTACTCCATCTGAAGTTGTCTTTGGGCGAAATACTACCAATCCAACTGAGGGACCAATTTTGAATAACATCCAAGATACTAATGAGGATATAGAAACATTGACAGAAGTAAGAGATGAAATCCGTAAAATTGCTGATAGTAACATTCAAGAAAATCAACGGGCTATGAAGAAATACTACGACAACAAAAAAGCCCCTACAAAATTTTTCTCAGTAGGTGATCTTGTGATGATACCCAATTACCATCTTCCAGCAAATGGGAAAAGTAAAAAACTTCATCCCAAATTTAGAGGTCCATTCAAAATTAGTGCTGTACTCCATAATGATCGATACGAGGTCTCGAGTATAGATGGACATTCAAAACGTAAATATAAGAGCGTATACCCCGCTGACTCGCTGAAGAAGTGGATTACTTTTACACTGGATAAAGGCGACGTTGACGAACACGAAACAAATACAGATGACTCTAGCGACGAATGTATTCAAGACTGATTTTGACTATGATTATCCTATACTAACAAAACCCATGCTTTTCCCATGTTGATTCCTGACATAATTAGGTGTACAAAAAAAAATCCTACCCAATCCTTAGCCATATCATTACAGGTCCATATAACGCTACTACAGCTAGATGGGATTATTGGTCTGGGATGTAGAGGAAAAACATTCAAGTGAGTAAAAGAACTTAATTTACTCTCGATATGTTTAATACAAAATAGAGCATAACCAAAGTAGTTAAAGCTGTCAAACATACTACTTATTGTGGTGCTCATATTATATTATGATTATTATGTATATGTGGAATATGCTACTCATTCTAGTGACCATACTTTGTGTTTGTGAAATATGATACATTATGTAATGCTCTCACATTATGTATGGAATATACTACTTACTGTAGTGACCATACTTCATTTGAGTGTGTGAAACATGCTACTTTTGTAGTGCTCACATTATTTGTTTGTATGTGTGGAATATACTACTTACTGTAGTGACCATACTTTATATGTGTGTGTGAAACATGCTACTTTTGTAGTGCTCACATTATTTGTTTGTGTGTATGTGTGGGATATACTACTTACTGTAGTGACCATACTTTATATGTGTGTGTGAAACATGCTACTTTTGTAGTGCTCACATTATTTGTTTGTGTGTATGTGTGGAATATACTACTTACTGTAGTGACCATACTTTATATGTGTGTGTGAAACATGCTACTTTTGTAGTGCTCACATTATTTGTTTGTGTGTATGTGTGGGATATACTACTTACTGTAGTGACCATACTTTATATGTGTGTGAAACATGCTACTTTTGTAGTGCTCACATTATTTGTTTGTGTGTATGTGTGGAATATACTACTTACTGTAGTGACCATACTTTATATGTGTGTGTGAAACATGCTACTTTTGTAGTGCTCACATTATTTGTTTGTGTGTGTTTATGTGTGGGATATACTACTCACTGTAGTGACCATACTTTATTTGTGGGTGTGAAACACTACTTCTTGTAGCGTTCACAATTATATTAATTTTGTAAAATCATTACATGTAAAAAAAAAAAACAGACCTTCATATTATAATAACGTATATATATTTTATGCTACAGGTTCCCCCACAACACAGACATACCTAGGACAGTTTGGTAGAAGAAATGGCTGTAACTGATGGATGACATCACATAGATGAATGGCATCACATGCGACTCGAATGGCCGGACCGGAATAGGGACATTCCATAACGAGGACGGCCGTCTGTTAGCATTATCTACACAAAATAATTAAGTTTATTATTTGATTGTCTCAATTTTGATTTTAAACAATTTTGTAAGATTATCTTATTTGTGATATGTGATATTTTTAGTCGATTATAAAATGTTTAAAAAATAGCAACACCGATGAGGTAATAGCAACACCGGAAAAGAAAAACTTAAGAACGAATATGGCGCGGGGATTGAGAATGTGTACGGATATAGCTCTCTGAATTCTGATAATATTGTTTTGTTTTATGATTGTGCACCTAATATTTAATTTATGCATTACAAGATTAACAGTCGTGATAACATTATGCTGTTTTAATACAACTATTCCTGGTCAAGGTATTATTGCTAATAAAATAGGTAAATAAATATAAAATAAATAAATGTCTTAGGATAAGTCACACACGGTCATCTGATCCCAAGCTAAACAGAGCTTGTGTTATGGTAACTAGATAACTGATATACATACTAATATACTTTATAAACACATACATAATAATATAGATAAGTTACACCCAGACACAGTCAGCAGAACAACCAATCATGCTCATCACACAAAGTTTGTCCTGGGTGGGAATCCAACCCACGACCTCCGGCTTAGCAGTCAGGGTCACTAACCACCAGACCAACAGGACTGTCAAAAATTAAATTAAATTGTCAAAACTAAAATAATGTCAAATGTCATGCCACAGATTAATAAATAGTTACTACGTAAGTCATGCCCACATAATTGTTGCGGAATGTTTATAATAGTTACCGTGACCCTGGAACATAAAGGGCAATCGAAGGAACATGAGTGGGTTTTAGTCAGTAAGAGTCTGACACGCCCTCCCGCCGCACCCAGGACGGGAGCAGTCATTGGATGATTTCCTACTCACCAAAAAAAAATGCCCACATAATTAATAAAAACACAATGTCAATAAATTTATTTAAAACAAAACAATAATCAAAAACACTTAAAAAAGGTACTCATAAATTATAATACCAAAGTCAACAAAAAATAATAATTACATGTCAGTTTTAAGCACATTACAGAGCTCGTCTATTGAGTAGAGATTGGTCTCTGGTTGGATCTATCCAACAAGAATGCCTTGAGCCTTGCCTTGAATGAACCTGTGTACAGTGTGCTTTTTAATTCTATCGGTGATTTATTATTTTGACTGCCTGATACTGTGGACTGTGTTTCACTATTCCAAGAGCCGGGGTGATTTTATTAGCAAAGTCTTGCCTACACGTATTCTCTCTTGCCATCCTGCCCTCGGCTGTCTCATAATCAGAAATATATTTTTTAAATGTGTTCAACAGCACGACTACGTAAAGGCTAGGCACTGTGACAATACCAAGGTCTTTGAAATATGGCCTACAAGAGTCTTGTTGAGAGCTATGCGGAGCGGACCATAGTTCGGACCGCTCTTTTTTGGAGTATGAATACCCTATCTATGCGATGCCACTTATAATGGTAGCTTTACCCTAAAACTGTACGCTATACCTCAATTTTGTTTAGGCTCATTTTTCAGCAGGCGGAGCCATGGCGCGCTAACATAATGCACGCGCCGCGCACCGTCAGCTGTCCAAATGAGGCGTTTTACGCGCGAGTCTGCTATCGCGTCTCAATTTCTCAATTTCTACGCTGGGAGGGATCCAGCCAGTTACAAACATGGACTCGGGAACAGCGGTGTGTTGTGGCTTGGATGGCATCAATGTAACAATGGTTCTTTAAGGGTGGAAAAATTCATAGTATTAGGTTACCGCAAGTACCCTATGAGTTGCACCTCCCTTGAAAGTGGCGAAATATACGATTTTTGCGATCTTTTGTTTCAACACTAACTTCTGCCGTACCTTTTATTTCAACACTAACTTCTGCCCTCGACTTCGTACACGGATCGTCAAAATCGAAGATCTAAAACGTGTGATGTTGAATTGTCATGCCCGGGGACGGGAAACGGTGCCAAATCTTTAATTTTTGTAATACAATGGTGCCGATTCTCTTGTGCACAAACTATCGTAAATTTAAGTTAAATGCATCTTTCTCTTTCCGTTTAATTAAGAAAAGGACAGAAGATCAAATATTAGTTAAGTCCTGTCAAATTTAGACACTCCATAGATAATTTAGAAGCAATTTAAAAACATGGCGTCTAAATATACGTCAATTGTCATCAGGCGCTGTCTAATTTGACAGGATTAAACTAAAATGTATCTTCTGTCCTTTTCTTTAAGAAATGGAAAGAGAAAGATGCACCTATCTTAAATTTACGATAGTTTGTGCACAAGAGAATCGGCACCAATATCAGACTAAACAACTTTTGCTAAGACTTCATTCCTATGTATATTCTACAACAGGTGTTCCAGATCTTCAAATTTATTCCCACAGCACATTCGCTGAGAACTCAAGCGTGATTCTGTAACGGTAAACGTTCTCGATTAGCGAGACAATGTAGTCACGCATCATATTCTTTACTGGTCTCTAGAGACCTGGATGTAGAGGCGTAAATACGCTGAGAACGCAGGCGTGCTTCGTGATCCAAAGAGGTTTCCACGGAGCGAGTTGCAGCTTGATGTTCTCATCAGGCTGAACAACTATCGCTAGGAAGTCATAATTATTAATGTTATGGTGTAGCTGGACTCTTGCAGTTCCACATCATGTGTTCCAGATTTTTTTCTCTTAGCAATAAATGCTCATCACGTGAAACGATTTTTGCAGTGGTACCAATTTTGTGTCTCTTATAGTTTAGCAGGTCTGTTTCGGGTTCTGCATCGGGTGTTCAAGTTTCCAAGTTAATATAATTATAGCCTACGAGTATATGTTCTCCAGACTTATTTATTTAATATACATAGGAATGAAGACTTAATACTTATCCGAAGATTCCCGTGTACAAAGAAACAGACTAATTCATTTTATTGGTTTCGTAATCCATTACTGTTTCTATATATCCTGTTTAATATATTCAATGTAACTTTACAGTTAATAGTCAGTGTACCTACAGTGTACTACCTAGATTAAATTTGGTATTTTCACAGCTTTAAGGGACCGCAGACCTGAGCATACGGTTTTATTTTCAACTGTATACCTTCAAGCGTTCCTAAAAACAAAGCTATCTTAAAAGGGTTCCGTTGTTTCCTCTTGAGCTCCGAACTCTAAAAATTGCCGCACCCTGAAAATCACCCCAATTATAATATTTAGAAGTTGAACATTTTGTACCACGAGTCATCAGTTAGTCAAGAAGTTCGTCAGTGAAGAGTTCCGTAGGACGTGTTAAAGTGCAGTTGACCACGGATGGGTGGAAATTATTATTTACTAGCCTTTGCCCGCGACTTCGTCCGCGTCCCGGGGGATTTCCGGAAAGAAAACTATCCTTTGTCCTTTCTCGGGTCCCAGGCTATATCTGTACCAAATTTCATTCAAATCGGTTCAGTGGTATGGATTACAAACATGCCAAAATAACAAAAAAAAACAGCAATTATTACGAAGACTGGGAATAGGTATTTGAAGGAGTGTGTCAAACGCTTGTTGAGTGTGCGACAAATAGATGCAGTACAGCTGGCTGTGGCTACACCGCGGGAGAGTTGTCGAGCTCACACGTCATCAATCAGCCCGCGAGCAGCAGCACTAATGCAAGTCTCGCGTGTCGCCGCCGCGCCTCAATCACCTTCACGCACGCATTACGCGTAGCAATATTTAATAATATTATTGTGATAATTAGCAACTATAATATCTCGGCGTGCAGGGGTTTCAATCAATAATGCACGGTATTTTTTTTTGATGGAATGGATTGACCATAATGCTGATGGGTCAGCCGAAGTGTCAGGGCCGTGCCTTTTCCTGAGCCCTTCATCAAACACAGGTCGGATCGCCTCGATGGTGATGAGGTCGCGATAGGGCATGAAACCTGTCCCGGCGTCCAGGGCTGGCCAAATTCTTTATATTTTTATTTTATTTATTAAAGAATAACAAACCACTACAACATTTAGAACACATAGGGTTAACAAAACTTCTAGTAACAGCGTTGCAGTCCACTGCATTATCCACAGGTAACATATTTAAAGAACAATGGTTGCCACTAAATGTGCATAACCACAATTAACAATTTTAAAAGACGTTCCTGTAAGAACTTTGCAAACTAACACTAAATAACTGCCAATCATTGAGTTATAGTTTCTAAAGAAGCTATTTCAAACAAAAGATGGAGCGTAAGTTTTTAACAGACTAAAAAAAATAGCGTAGTTTAAACTCTGACACAAGTCTTTTAAGCAGATAAATTGACTAATACTAAAATCATCGATACTACTGACATCAGAATAATTACATATCTATCTCTCAACAATTAAAAGTCAAACTCTAATATTCGTTAAAATGTGTAGCGACAACATTCCAGACGTTCCAATTTAAGGTAATAATAGTACATTGTTATCAACACAAATCGACTGGCATAAGAGAAGTTACCGACTTTCGAAATTTTAGTTACCTATTATTGTATTTTTAGTTTTCGCTTATATTTTTTTTTTCTAAAAAGGTTTTTTGTAATTTCAATTTTACATTGCGTAGTACCTTAGAGGCTGTATACAAAGTTACTATATAGAAATGTCAAAATAGAACTAATTTACTCGGCTTAACTGTCAAAATGTTAGCACTATTCCAAAGTAAGATTGGTTTTTGAATATTCTCTCACGGATACGTTACGAGCAGTGGTCATTTCGCTTATGGCGGGATGACAATTTCAGTATTCTGATAATTTAATATTAAAAGTAAAAGTTTAAATAGTGTAACTGGGCCTTAAATATTGGCGTTAGTTCGGTTTATGTTAAAAACATGTGAAGTGTATTTACCTCTGCGGCGCCTCCTCGATAACGTACAAATTACCGCATTTTTACGAGCCCCTCGCTGCGACTGATCTCCCGGTATCGCGCGACATTACCGCCGCCCCCCGCACCCGCCCCGCACCCGCCGCACACCTGCTCACTTTTATTATAACACCTCCTCGACATAGGGTGATACGAACACATGCGTAATGCATGATTGCCTTAGATTAGAATGATGTACGTATTTGGTAAAACTCCGCGTCTATGTACTTAGTAGTCGTAGAAGAAGTAGTAGCCCCCGTGAAATTTGATATTTTAAAGCTTACTTCCAATTCCAATAAACAAGCCAACTAGAGATGTGGCGACTATGACTTTGACCGACTGAATGACTAACCGATTAGTCTGTTGTGGAGGCCAACTGTTCCACCGATTAGTCGGGCCAAGTCGATCATATTCGGGGATATTTTTTCCGAATAGCTTTCGACTACGGAAGTGACCGTATATAAGTTGAGTCTAGTCAGAACATCTCTCAATAAAGTAACTCACTTTCGCATATACTATTACAGAGGACTTATAATTAATCAATAATGATAATTTATAGTATTATATTATCAAAAATTACAATAATTTGTGTTTGATACCCATATTTTTTTTTATTTTTATAATCAAGCTATAGGCGGCTTCATTTCAACCATGTTGCCGTTAATTTCCTAATTATTTTCCTCACAAGTGTGCTAAGTAACGTCGTATGACACTAGTGCGCACGTGACGAGTGTTGGCTCTCTGTGTATAGTGTATGTTAGTGGCGGTGGCCTTTGACTGCATCAATATTTCTCGTAGGTACCTGATAAGTATAACTGAAAGGCAACCTGGCAAGCAAAACTTACACCGTTGTCGGTCAGCCGTACATGGCCGTACATAATGCAGTGGCCGCGTCCCGCCAGGCGACGGGGGTGGAAGGTGCGGGGAGGCGCGGCACGGGACAACTCATTAATTTATAAGTGATTGGACAGCGATCACAGGTGAGTGCGGGACACGGAAAGCGAATTAGAGGCGAGTGGAACAGACGGCGACCTCCGGGCCGGCGCGCACACGGCCAACCCGCGGCAGGCGGCGCCGCTCACCACCGGTCAACTATATTTGTATATGATCAAAGTGCACTAGTTCCCGTCTCACCACACAGACTGAAAGGACTTATCATCCATTATGACATTGTTTTGGTAGCGCAATATTTCCGAATGACCTCCGGAAGTCGTTAAATGTTTAATCAGACCACGTGCTCCACATTAACCATTTATTCATATTTCAATAGATTATTGCGAGGTTGTGAATAATCAAATAATTAAAATGTTTTGAGTGACACACAATCACCTGCGATATCAGTATTAGGGTAGGCCGAAATTAGTTTTACATTCTGATCAACTGAACTTCGGCTTTCGGCCTAAATTCGGGTCAAATACGGAAGATTAGATACAGAACATTATTTAGTCCAAATTAAATAAATTAAATTTTATTACTTCTGACTTGTTTAACAATTAAAAATGTATAAATAATGTTTAAAGATTTTGTACGTCTGAACGTTGAATCGCAAAAAAATATATATATAACCTCCTACATAGAATTCAAAATTTACCACTGACATCTTAAAATGCAAGAATACTAGATTCTGCGTTCATTTACATTTTCTGCCTCTGAGAAATGAATATACCCAGAAACTTTATAGGCTGAATGTTCTTGTATCACACATAACGGTAGTGCTGGTTCAGCCACTTATCGTCCCCGTATTTGGAAAACTAAATAACTCCGTTTTTGGCGAAATTGACTTTTTCCTATTTTTAAATCATCCAAAACATGACGCATGTTTCTGTCTTACAGGGATGTTTTTATCTTAATCCGTTCCAAAAATATAGCCATTTTTGTGGTTCAGATGGAATAATGCATATCTTCAAACTTGTTTAAATTTTTTGAAGGAAAAATAAATAACTCAATAAATAAATCAATAACTGTGGTCAATGATTAGTTGAATTTTTAATAAATTAAATAAAATAAGTTGTTGATTTTTTCTTCAATTTACAAATTCTATCACAAAACTAACAAAGTTCTAGAAAAACTAAATAACTGTACTTATTTAATTTTGCTACTCAGAATTCTGTCATAACGTACATTACTTTATAAACACTTGATGTTATCTATTTCTTCTACAACTAGATAATGATTATAATTACAAGATGTTAGGCAAATAAAATCAAATATATTAAGTTATTTATAATTGCCATAAAGACAAAACGTACGTAAGGAAAGTTATTAAATTTTTAGGAGAATTTGGCGCGAAATATTGTAGTGTCTATTCAATAAATGGGAACGAGGAAGAGCGGGGGGGGCAGCGCGGGTGTCAGCGCGTGCGACTGAAGCATCGCTCGCGTCGCGCAAATAAATTTAATAACACTTTAAGTAACAAATTAGGTAGTCAAAGCTTTGATATTAAAGATGGAAATATTTCGTATAAATAAACAATTCTTTAGTCGCCATGTCGTGATGGCCTAGTGGATAAGGTGCCCGCCTCTCGTGTAAGGGGTTGCGGGTTCAATTCATATGTACTTCCTAAAGTTTATCTTGGACATCTCTGACATCCCGTGCCTCGGAAAGCACGTAAAGCCGTTGGTCCCGGTTGTCATTCGTAGAACTTTGACAGTCGTTACTGGTTAGCCAGAAACTCTGACCAGTCTAACCAAGAGGTATCGTGTCGCCCAGTTACTGGGTTGTGGAGGTCTGGCAGGCAGTCACTCCACGTAAAACACCGGTATCCAGCTGAATCCAGTGAGACTGGAAGCCGACCCCAACACAGTTGGGCTACAAAGGGCAACACAGCTAGAGAGATGATGAATTCTTTTCTGTCGTGCAAACAGGGTTTAATAACATTTTTAAGAAAAAAACCAAAACAATTTGCCCTAAATTTCTATTCTCTGTCTGGGCAACTAGGGGTATTAGAAAAAGCAGGGACAGATTATTTGAGCTGTATGGCCTTAAGCCTTATAACAACACAGGCACATACCTATTCCAAAATATTTAAAAATGTTTGCAAGGCAGCCAAAGCCTTAATTATTAGCAACAAGATTAAATCATCAGATAATAAAATAAAGGCTGTTTGGAAAGTGATCAATAATGAAACAAATAGGAATAAAGATATAACATTGATTACACCATGGTCGCATAAGCAAAAATGACGATTTGACTCAGGAATTTACGTCATTTTTTACTAAAATACCAATTAAAATCACAGAAAGTTTAAATTCATCGCCCACATTAGCTGTTGATTTACTAAAAGCAGATATTTCTGCCTGCCGTGTAGAATTTAAGTTTAAGTTATTAACCCTTAAAGGCTTTCAAGCAGATCAAAATCAAAGCAAATGAAGATCTTTGGGGCATGTCAACTTATGTTTATAATTTGATTATTGAGACAATAGCGCTCTATTTAGCATATGTGTTTAATTTGTGTATAGATCAAGGGGTTTTTCCGGATTTAATGAAGTACAACAAAGTTATACCAATTTTGACATTCTCGGATAGCAAAGACACTAATAATTATAGACCTGTTTCTTTTTTAGCGCTTCTCAGCAAAGTATTTGAAAAAATAATGCTTAATCAAATGCTTAGTCTTTTTAACAGCAATAAAATTTTACATGCCCATTTTTGATGATGATTTTGTATGGTTCCAAAGGACGTTGTACTACTGACGACGGTGCCGCTTTAATTAAACATATATTTCAAGCATGGAAAGAGTCGCAAGATGGCGTTTTCTGCGACCTCTCTAAATCATTTGATTGCGTGAACCATGTAACACTTCTTTTGAAGCTTGAGCATTACGGGCTCGATAAATTAGCGCTTAGCTTAGTAAAATCCTATTTGAATAAATAGACTGCAACAGGTACAAATTAACGGTATAAATTCAGTGGGCTTAAAGGTGAAAATGGGCGTACTGCAGGGATCTATATTGGGTTCATTCCTATTTTTAGTTTATGTAAATGATTTACCAAGTTTACTGGAAAACCAACTGCAAATGGTGTTATTTGCCGATAACACTTCACTGATTTATAAAGTGAATAGACATGTACAACATCTTGACCAAGTAAATAATGCTATGCTTGATATCCAGAACTGGTTAACTGTAAATAATTTAGTATTAAATGAAAAAAAAAAACTAAATAAATAACATTCACTTTACCCAATGTTAGAAGTACTAGTTGTGATGTTGTATTAAATAGGGATGTACTAGAATTCGTCGATAAAACAGTTTTCCTGGGGATTACGCTTGACTCAAAGCTGCAGTGGGGTCCTCACTCTCACTTAACATCAGCCGCTTTCGCTGTCAGAAAAATCCGACAATTAACTGACGTTGATACCGCAAGACTAGTCTATTTTAGCTATTTTCATAGTGTAATGTCTCAGGGTATTTTGCTTTGGGGACGCTGCAGATATAGATTCCATCATTATTCTGCAAAAGAGGGCTATCAGAGCCTTATGTAATCTTCACAGAAGCGAAGGAATCTGTTTAAAAATATTAACATAATGACGATGCCCTGTCAACATAAATAATAATATATGAAAACATTATGTACGTTCGAAAAATCTGCATTTTTTTAAAAAAATTGTAGTTATCTATTGCTTAGGTAAAATATAACATATTTTATGTTAAAATACAGCTTTTTATTTGAGATGGCACCAATAATCGTTAAACAATATCAAAGTAATAAACGTTCAACTTTTACATTTAAACATATTTCACGTTTGATAAATTCAATAACTGCATTTATTTCACCTTCTTTTACTCTACCAGATGGATCTAGGTTGTAGGAAAACTAAATAAATAGCCGAAATAAATAACTAATTGCAGTTACGTTACAAAAAGTAGTTGTGGCAAAATTAAACAACTTGGTTTTATATTTTTTATTTTTTTATAGTTGAAGATAGAGTCCAGTTGCTTTAAGCATAATGTAAAAGGTAATCAGGTCCACAAAATATAAAATTACCGAGACTAAAATTGTCTCTAATTTTTTAACAAATGAACATTTACTGAAAAAAAATCACTAAATCGCGTTTATCTCAAAACTAGAAAATCGGAGTTATTTAGTTTTCCAACTACGGGGACGTTATCTTCCCCACACTTATCATGTGTCCACACATCGTCGCTTTAGAAATGCTTACCCGTAATAACTGTAGACGGAAATAAATTAGAGATACCTGTGTTCAAAAAGTTATAAGGAAAAACAAACAGAACAAAAACCACCGATTTCTTAAGTCTTTGGAAACGACTTTCTTTTTTGTATTTTTTATGGGCATAAAAGTAGATAACTGTTGCCGCTCGTTGTTTTTGTTCTCAAATTGGGCAAATACTCGTAGGTCGCCCCTGACGTCGCCACTTTCTGATAATGTGTTGGTATAGGCTTGAAGTGAAGTGGCACGAACAAGCGAGTCGTAGAGCAGAGCGCTTGCGATAGCCCAGTCACTGGACGTGGGCAGTGAGCGGCGACCGCAGGGCAGTGAGCGGCGACCGCAGGGCAGTGAGCGTCGACCGCAGGGCAGTGAGCGGCGACCGCAGGGCAGTGAGCGGCGACCGCAGGGCAGTGAGCGGCGACCGCAGGGCAGTGAGCGGCGACCGCAGGGCAGTGAGCGGCGACCGCAGGGCAGTGCGGGCGGCGCTCATTACTATGTCGCGGCGGCTGCTTGTTGTTGACGCAAGCGCAGCCACGGCGCATACTGATAGCGCACCACGAGCCCCAACACCAGCAGCCGAGCCTTACAACTAAGACAATTACTGTACAACTGTAACGTTGTGATTTTTCTGTTTAGTGGTCAACACTTGTTGCTTATACTAAGCATGTGTAAACGCGCCTTAATGTGGTCTATGGTAATTGATCCTAATTGTCTTGACAATTTGTTTTGCTTTGTCTGTGACAGCAGTGTGACAGGCTCTTGTCAAATTCCCAAGTTTGTGGGAATACTCCCACTGTTTGAAGTATGGGTGCATTAATATTTTTCTGTTTATCAACAACGTTAATTTGTTTTGAGGAAGTCACTGCCTTTATCTTGAAAATACAATTTGTATTTCGTGTATGTATTCATAGGATTTCTGCAAATTGGAATCTTATAAACGGGGAAATCTCCCATATTGGAGAGGGGTAATTTGGTTTCGGGTGGTGGGAACCCAGGGATTCTTTGGACCTTGGATCGAGCGAGGCGTCGCGTCGGTCGATCCAAAAATGCATTTCGGCGTGGATTTGGCTGGCCGGCGGGGCGTCGGGCAGTCAGCCTGGACGAAAAATAATTAAAGGGTTTGAGTGCTGCATGCGGATTTGGTGGACAATCACGGCTGTGTGGACCAGCCGGCAACCAGCACTAGGCCGGATTTTTATTGTGGATGTGGCTGGGTGTCCCAGACGGAGAATCGTTTCCTATTGGGCGGAAATTTATTTTAGAGAAATTAATTTTATTTGGAATTCTATTTTGGAGAACTTTATTTTGGAAGAATTTTATTATTGTCTTCGTTTTCCTGTTTTCTGGATTGGGCCCTTCAACCCCGTTGGATTGAAGAGGCACGTGGTCTTAAGGACAAGGGGTAGAAGGCGAGTTACCTGCAGGGATGTGTCGCAAGTACCTTTTAGAAAGAAAGAAAGAAAGAAAAAAACATTTATTTGGCACACAGACACACAGAGTGCAGAAAACCACATATTAAAAAAAAATTAAAACAATAATAAAGAAAAGAAAAAAAAAAACACTGCGTGTCTCGCGGTTGCGCCAAATAGGTCCAGTTCAGCAAAAAATGCCAGACAACTACGTTGCCTGACGCTGGTTTTCAACTGAACCCTAAATCAAGTGAACGGCTGAAAAATAGTTCATTTACTCAGTTATTATTTATTACAAATGTGTAGTGTTTGGTGTAAATGTAAGGAATGATATAATGTATTTGTTTATGTGCAGTAAATAATAAAATAATAAATAAATTAATGAACAGTGTCTCAAAATTAACAGAGATAAATATTTATATATGTATAATAAATCTATCAATCGTGCAACATTCCATGCGCACAAAACATAAACCGGTTCTGAGGCGACTCATCTTTGCCCCACCGACATGCTTGCGGGTAGTGCATCTACTATGCCTAGGGCAGCTAAGCGCAACGGACGAAGTGCAAAAATATCTAAGGACAATATTTTACATTTATATAAATTTACGGGTACTTTATAATAAAAGGATGTAAAACATATTTCGAAGTAATAATGCATAAGTATTTTAATGCTATCAGTAAAGTGAATTGTAGTGTTATGCAAGAAAGGAGTATAAAATAAAAAGACTGTGTGACTGTGTTAGGTATAGAGAAGGTAAGTGTCATTTATTTTAAGCAATATCTATTTAAATGACTCTGTGTGTGGCGTGTGTATATATATTCATATATTATTTATTTTTAGTTGCGGGATTACGATGACTGGAAGCAAAAATAAAATTTTACCAAAATGAGTAACGATGAAGTTAAATTATTTTACAAATAATTTAACTTCTCGAACAAATGATAAATTCATTTACCTTTTAATTACCAGTGGTGACATTATCTTACACTTTTTAGATCTGTGTAATTGTAGTCTTGGTAGATGGAATCCATAGCCTGAGGATCCATAGACTGAGCTAGAGTTTAAGTAGGCAATCTACTAGGCTACCGTTGCGTGTGAATCCTGGACGTTCCAACAGTTCACTTTTGGAATCGCCAGGATTGACCCAACATTATTTTAGTGCAATGAAAATAATTGTATAAGTATTTCATTTAAGGAAGTTTCCTAAAAATTAGCTTCTGGTTATTTGAAAGTTTTGAATAAATGTGTAGTTCAACAAGATTAAATTTTATTATTTTTACACCCAATTAGCCGAACGTTTTTCTCTTCCTTTGTCAGGCTGGAAAGCCCGGGCAACCCCCATTTTACCCTCTCTGACACAACGTGACACTTCCACCAACACTATGACACAATAGTTTGTTGTGTCGTGTTAACACTGCACGGACACGTCATGCTGGTGCACCCGCGTTATGTTCCTTATTTGGTTACTGTTTCGCTCCTGTGGGACATAGCTTGATGTTATGTAGCCTATGTTATTGGATGATAATGTAACTCTACATTGGTAGAATATTTTTTTTAAATTAATTCTACAGTTTTAGGGTTTACCCATTACAAATAAATTACAAGTATCCATTAAACATACCTACTATAAAATAAAAACTTTGAAAAATATGAAAACTGACTATGTATGTAAATTATTCTACATTGAATTGCGTTCAAAACTTATACCTGTCCAAGTGTACACAATCCAATCAATGTGTGAACTTCACGTGTCGGTACTGAGAGGACATATCGTGTCGTGCAGCCCCTGGCTTGCATTATGTTCACATCCCACCGCTTACATTCAACGCAGCACAGTATCCTATTGGTTATGTACGAGACATCTCCGCTTTGATAGAGTCCCAGCCTAAACACACGCTCGTCGCGATTAAAGTTGAGTCTTAAATTAATAAATAAATGTAAGTCTTGATCATAAATTGTTGAATAAGTTTAAGAATAAGAATAAGAATATTTATTTGCACAAAACATGCATTATTGATTAGAAAAACAAAATATTTCAGTGCCCTACAATAATGAATACTAACTTTTATGTGGCAACAGGTGGTTACTCTGCTGTGTGGTAACAGAAGTACGCGACATTTATCAAAATGATCACTTAACTGTAGTATATTATAAGTAGGCTTAAGAAAATAGGTGTTTAAATGTCAATGTATACGCTTTTATAATAAACTACCCAGACAAATTCAAGAACTTAGCATTACTAAATTTAAATTATTTATAAAACGTAAACTTTGTCAGAAAGCTTTTTACTCTGTTAAAGATTACATTGAGGATTCAAATGCTTGGGATTGAGCTGTTTCGATTAATACATTGGCCATTATTTACTTTATGTACATTTTTTTTTTCTCTTTGACATTTACTTATTACTTTGACATTTATTTGTACTTTTTAAAGTATATAATCTTTTTTTTTATGTATTTCTATTTGACATTGATGTGTACTTTTTAAAGTATATAATCTTTTTTTATGTATTTCTATTTGACATTGATTGTACTTTTTAAAGTATTATGTATATGTTTTCGTGACATTTTTTTTTTGTGAATGTGGGGACTATGGAGGTCGTTGGTTTTTTTTCTTTGTTTTTCTTTTTTAAATATGCGGTCTGACGGTTTGAGTATTTAATGCGGCCTACCCAAATGTCCTTACTTTGGTACTGTTCGTCAAGACGTTGGGCTCCTTAGTTTTTAGTTGAGCTAAACGGTTACTGACAAATGCTTGCACTGTCTGGACAGGTCCACTCAAATCTGTGTCCTTCTCTCATCAAGAGAGTGCCTCAGACATTAACCTCCATGGTTCTCGCACATTTTTGACCAATACGATTGTATGGACTTTAAAAGAGACTTTGACCTCTGAGTTTTTTTCGGATGTTTCTTCTCAGAGCAGTCCAGCTACGAAACACCGGCCCCATCGATCGCTTAAAAAAAAAACAAAAAAAAAACCAAAAAATTTGACGTGTAAAAGTGTTATGATATAACCTATTTACAAAATAAATATGATTTTATGATTTTATTTTATGATTTTGTAGCCAAGTAGCGTTATTATCAGTTTACCCTTATCATGCTGTTTACAGTTCACAGCCGGCTCGAGCTGGCACCGCGGCCACCGCGAGTGAGCTTTTGATTGAAACTGTTACGAGCTGATTCATAAAACCGGTACCTTTCATAACTGTTATTTTATTTTGATTACATAATTATACAAACATCGCCAGTGAGCGTGCATCATCAGTGCGCTCAGCACACGATGCGCTGGTGCGCATATGATGCCAGTAAGCGTTTATCAGGATGATAAGATGTCCAGTGTGGCCAATGAGCGGCCGGCAGCAACGCGCCGGGAACTAGATGCTTACGAACCATACTTACTTTGTATTTTTGTAAACATCAATGACGTACTCAATTTTATTCAAAATACCTAATGTACTTAAGAACTCAAATTATTAACAAATGTCCCTACTTTTTTCAACAAACGAGCGAACGAGATAGACTTTGAGGCCCCGTGTACCTAATACATGTTGTACGTTACCTGCGTCACCCGCCGCCAGAACTAATCCGACGAGTGCCCATAAATATGTTCGGCATATGAAAACAATACTCTCAGAGAACATGAAACTAGGGCGAACTTATTGTCGAGTGTATAAAGCACCGTAAGCCGCTTTATTGAATCCCTTGTAGCGCTGCATCCGCTTCAGCGCACATAAAAGCATGCACTGCATTCGATTCGTATTCAATCTCCGTAAGTATGATCATGTGTCCGCACATCGGGCAATCTTAAAATGGTTGCCCATCAGACAGCGCAGAGCATTAAGAGCGTTGACTACCTTGTTTTCTCTTCTAGACAAACCCAGTTCACCTTCCTACTTGACCTCTCTATTCCAATATTTATGCTCTGCACACAGTAAACATCTTCGCTCTTCCAATAATCGACTTTTGCGATGTCCTTCTCACCGCTCTGGTTTTCTTAAATCTTCTTTCCCTATCCAAGCTGTTTTTCTTTGGAATGCGCTTCCTCAGAATATCAGGATGGCCACTAGTCAGTTTACTTTTAAGGTAAAAGCTCGAGAACATTTACTCAAGGAGTTGGCAGACTCATCTCACTCTTAATGTATAGTACATGTACTTATTTTTATCTCTCTCTACTTTGTATGTATAGTATTTATGTATGTATATAAAAATTTATGTATGTATATATGTATATATTTATGTATTTAAGTAACTATTTTATTTTAATTCATTTTATACCTGTAACTTTTCTGTTTTCTTGCACCTACTATGTTTTTATCTCTGCATCACCCTAAGGTAGACTGGTAGAAAATGCCTAAGGCATTAAGTCCGCCTATGTACTGTGTTCGTACATGAAGTTTAATAAATAAATAAATAAATAAATAAAAGCTGGATGTGTTTACGGGACGCTTCACTACTAATAAAACAAACTAGTCGCACACGACGCGCGCTGCACGACCAGCACCAGTGATGCTCTTTTCTGTAATATATGCACGGAGCCATCGAAACGATACATTTTTATTTGTCCTTGAATATACTTTAACTGTGACTAAAAAAACTAAAAGCAGCTGTAAAGGAGACTATAGAAAATTATATAAAATATGCAAAATTCTACCGCTTACTTTCAAACATAATATATCTTTTATTAGTTAACCACCACCGTACTCAAGAGCATAACTTAAGTTATGTAAGTAACAACCATAATACAATTTATGGCTGCTGGTAGATTCAATGTACCCAGAGTCATCAACTATTTTGGTGATAAAACATTAAAAAAGAGATTACCTTATCTATTGAATAGTCTGCCGGCAGACTTAAGGAGTGAACCAAAATCAAACAGCTTTAAACGTAAATTATTTTATTTGCTGTTCCAACGTAATAAAATAAAATTAAAGTTACATTATTTATAATTATTTAAGTTACAATAACTATTATAGAGTACTTATTTTATAATTTCATTTAATTGTATTGTTTAGAAACTCGATGACCGAGTGACTCGAGTCAAACCATTGCAACGGTTTTGTGGGGCTTAGCTTATAATATAACTTACCTTTGTGATGTAAAATAAATAAATAAGTAATAAATAATTACGTAAGATAATCTTATAAGCCAAATTTAAACGACTTCTAACTGCTATACCTGCCATAAAAGATTTTTAATACAATCTTGCGGGCCGCTAGTCGCATATTTGTAACTGTGCACCTGTACGACAACCTCTATAAGGTCGTTAAACAAACAAATGACATCCGTTAAATATTAACGGATTGACTTCGTTTTGTTTGTTAGCCATGGCTGCCACAAATAGCAAAGCAGGCGTTTATTTATTTATTTATTAATACTTTATGCACAACGGTACATAGGCGGACTTAATGTTTATGAATGAAAGTAAAGTACTTAGCAGAAATCGCACGAGCCTGCCGATGTGTCTGCCAGACCAGACCCCCGAGCGCATGGTCTTATTCATACGCGGTAGCGAGTTTTGCTTAACCAGAAGCTGTTTCTGTTTTTAGCAGTTGCAAATAATATAATATTCTGTACGTTTTTTGGTATAAAATTTCTATGAATGCATTATAATATGTTAAGTATTGGTTTTAAATTTTAGTTTAACCATTGGTTTGGGTTGGGTTCATTGTCGGTCACTTATTTATATGTCAGAGGTGAACACCTCACGCACGCCCACGCGAGAACTCGCGTGCGCCAGTGTCTTGGTATGTGTCGCTAAATGTTCTACTTGTGTGACTATGATGACGTCGCAAGGTGAAGGTATGTAAGGGCTGGCTGGTCCTCCAGTGCACGTCAGCACTACTTAGCACTATTCTCAATTATGCTAGGAAATTTGAGCAAACGAGTGACTTACGTGATTGGAAGTCAATTCAATTTTCTTCATCTCCGCCGCAACTAACCAAGTATGCTTTGAACGGCTATGTTTACGTGTCCCCTGAGGGACCCACTCTGAACCTTGTCTAGAGATGTGTCTAGGATCCCTTCGGAGAGTGTGACCAATCCAAGACCATTTGCGACGAGAGATGGTATCTGATCGGTATCTCATGACAGGCTTCCAGTAGTGTTCATTGGAAGTCTTATCAGACCAGAAAGGACCGAGAATCTGTCGGAGCTAGCAGTTAATAAATACCCGGATCCGACGTACGATATCTTTAGTAACCCTGCACGTTTCACACATACAGCAGAACAGCTTGAGCCTTCAAAAGGAAGACTTTCAGCTATGAACAATGATGCTCAGGCGGATTGATAATTTCGGCCTTATATTCATTTAGCCTAGGTTTTCTCACGATGTTATCCTTCACGGATGTCTCAAAGATGATGTCAAAAATAAACTAAAGGGTGAAGATGAATCGACAAAACATATTGGTGCTTGCCAAAATTCGGAGCTAGCTGAGAGGCGAGCGCCTAAACCTGAATGAATTAAAAAATGAAGTAATAACAAATTATTAATATAATAAATAATACCAGCCTATTACTGTCCCACTGCAGGGCAAAGGCCTCTGTACAGTAAACGTAACTATTCCAAAATTATGCCGCCATCATTCAAAAACTCATTCGTTCGCTCAGCCAATAGCAACGCCCGATTCCTAAGGGCCGACCGGTGGGAGTCGATCACGATTGGCTGACACAGAGAGTGTGATGGCCGTCTGCTAGCCGCGAGCTGCAACGTACGAATTGCTGTTGCAAATAATTTCTATTTCTACATATTTTGACTATATTTGTGCTTGAAAAGTGTTGTGGGTGAACTGTCTCCGTGCTCCATCGTTTGTGCCCTAGTACGAACAATTCCAGCTGGGATCCGACCAGCGCGTGAAACTCCACGTGGCTGACTGCTCGTCAAAGTATCAAAAGAAGAACCAAACGGACCACCTGTCCACTCGTGCGTGGAAATAAAGCCTGCTCCCACTGGTGAGTACAATCTGTCCTATTGGTGTTGGGCGAGCGAACCGCGATACGTAAATTTGTTGGCAGGGCTCCGCCCAGGAGTTCTGACCCAGAGTGTGGCAATCGGTCTGTTCCGGCAGGGCCATTGACTGCACAGCCTCTTCTCATACAGAGAAGGCACGAGCATTGATTACCGCGCTTGCTCAAGGCGGATTGGCGATTTCGGACTTATATTCACTACAAGTCCAGGTTTCCTCACGATGTTTTCCTTCACCGATGTCTGTGATGTCTAAGATAATCTTTAGGAAGTACATATGAATTGAAAAAGTCACATTGGTACTTGCCCGGATTTGAACCCACAACCTCTTGCATGAGAGGCGGGCGCCTTAACCACTAAGCCATCACGACATCATGTCGTGATGGCTTAGTGGTTAAGCGATGTCGTGAACAAAATATTATAAATGTAAAAATAATGTAGTTTCTTCTTCTAAGACCTTGACAAATTTTTGACTGTTTGTTACGCTTTTACGCCTGAATAAAAGATTCACGATTTCGCTGACATACCTAGTACTTAAGTAACAACAGTAATAATATTTTACTTAAATGTGAAAGTAATATTCCGTCTGTTACGCTGTCATGCTCTCACTTCACCTCAACAGGTGTAGAGGTGAAGTCATGAAGCCCACACATAACACTTACAGGTTCCGAACGCGCCGCGTGTGCGGAACAGGCGCGACACCGGCCACGCGAGACAACGCGATACAGAAGTCTTACTTGGTCGCCACAAGAGGTGCCAGTTCACGTGATCGCTACAAGACGTGCTGACTCACGAGGTTGCTACAGGACGTGCTGACACACGTGGTCGCTACAAGCCGTGCTGGCTCACGAGGTCACTACAAGCCGTGCTGGCTCACGAGGTCACTACAAGCCGTGCTGGCTCACGAGGTCACTACAAGCCGTGCTGGTTCTCGTGGTCTACAAGACGTACCAGCTGTCGTGGTAGCTAGCAGACGTGCTCGTTCAAAGTGTGGCTTCTGTTTGAGTTTTGCTTGTCAAAAGTAATCCGGAAGCAGGTGTTCGGTAATGTTAGCATGTACCGCACTCCGCGGCTGACAGCTGGCGGGCCGCTGTCGTGTAAATACGTTAAGTCCATTACGGACAAGTCCAGGTGACCCGCGACACTGTGTAACCCGCGCTGACGCCTACTAGTAAGCAAACGGTTTGACTCCGCGCTGCCGGGCTGGGTGTGCAGGGGGGGGGGGGCAGGGAGCGGGTAGGGTAGATGAGGGGGGCACATTAGGCATCGTGTTGATAACCGTAACGCGCGCGTCGGCCGGCCAATTATGTCGGATTCACCGCTCGCTGATAAGGAGTCATTAACTCCTGACGGATTGCTCTAATTCTGTACTAATAAAATTGCTAAAGTACATTTAATTTATCGAATTGTTCGAGTAGTGCCAACAGTTTGCATGTAACACTCTGCTAAACGAAAGCACTGAAGATTACTACTTCAGGGACCCCGACGCGTTCAGTAATTCTACATTAAACATTAAGCGTCTTACTAATAATCGCTGCTTAAAGTTATGGCAGGTTCATATGTCATAATATGTATGGTTACTCAGGCATTATTCATGACATAACTTTATAAAGTGATTATTAGTAAGCGTATATGTCATTAGAGCGTGTTGCTTGCAATAGAATATACAAAAGGTGCGCTGCTCGATGACAATAGAAAAATCCTTATATTATTCGCAGCTAGGTCATCATCGTCGAGCAATGGGAAACTAAATGTGTGAGTCGTGACGTGGGTTGTCCTGCAGCGGTGGCCGGGTCGCGCGCGGCTGGTGATGGATGGCGTGTCGGCGCGCCCCCGACCTCTAATCGCGGCTCAATCCTCGCAAAAAGAGAAACGATTAGAGCGGGTCCACCCGCGCCCTCCCCGCGTACCTCACCCCCGGACCAACCCTCCGTCTGTAAACCAAGTTATGATAATAGCACACCGGTGATGGCACGCAATAATGCTAAATTCCTTTTATTTTTCATTCCTTCACAAGTTTTGATTAATTTCAACAAGAAAGTCAGCATTATCCCTCTTCAATGATATAATTAAATTCTAAAAGTAAAGAAATGCGGCTTTCTGTTTGTTTGTTAAGCGGTGAACTTTTGCGGCTGGCGGAGGATTCCGGCGAGATCATAATTAATTATATTCAACGGTTAAACTCGTTCTGCCGCCGAATATTATCAACTCATTAACTGTGTATAAATACAATCAGATAAGTATTATAAATATATCTAGTACTTGTAGTAGTGAGCGGTGGCACTCGACACGGAGGGAGGAACCCTCCTGAGGGTGTGAGTGTGACTCAATGAATTCAACTATCTGTACACTCCTGTAATGTAACACCACATCTAATGAAACACTTTAATGTTAGAGGACTTACGTAAGCTCAGCTGCAGGAGCTGAGCTGCAGCTCTGATAAAAACAGGATGCAAGTCAGAGTTATTACTTCCTTACTGCATGATATGTTTGGTAAACAAAATGACGTTTTGTCAATCGCAATCAAATATATTTATGCAGACGATCATATATTCGATCTTTGTAAGAAGCACAGGTATCGATATTTAAACAACTACACCAAGAGTTTCGCGTCCTTACGAGACTTGTGTAGTGTCACATCACTCGCTAGAGGTGACACGCCGCTCTCAGGGCAGTTCGTAAAGGGTGGAGCATGAACAGCCACCATTAGCTTCGCTGAGCTGAGTGAAATGCCAGGAATTGCGGCTCGGCTCCGCGATTTCTCTCATATTCGCGCACCGGCGGCAGGAGGGTGGCGGGTGGTTCTGTGCGGTGGGGGGGAGGGGGGGGACTGGGCAATAGAAAGTAATAAGTTGTGTTCGGCGTGAGATAAGTAGCACCAGCACGTCTGCTGGCACACATCAGTCTCCGCCCGCTCGGCTGCGGAATCTAACATTTGAAACTTATTAAAGCTTGGTATGTTACAAGCCTTACGTGTGTGGCCGTTTCTCCCGCGCAGTACATGTTAATGAGCGGTGGGTAATGTTCAGCCGGCGAGCGGACGGGCGCGGCGGACACGGATGTGAGCACAAACGACAATCAGCTGAGAGCCAAGAAACGTTGCGGATTATCTTTTTTCCAGGATATTTTCGTGACAAAGACAAAAGATAAAACACGAGAGTGGGTTCTAAGAGCCAGCGAGCCGCGCGCCGCGTCAATGTGCCGCTGATGAAGGCGAGCTCGCGACGGACACTCCGCGTTCTCCGCGCCTCCACCACGAGCATCAGAACAATCCTTTGTTTTTTAGGTTCTCATTCTAATACTTGATTGAACAATTATGATGAAGAATGATAATGCATGTCCATAGCTTATTAAAATTCAAAATTCAAGGTATTCATTTCATTTAGACCATTTACAGGCACTTATGAATTGTCAAAGAGTCGGTCGGTTAGTCAGAAAAGTGACGCTAATTGCCTGTTCCAAAACGTAGATCTCTATGGAGAAGAACAGGCAAGAAACTCCACGGACACTCTTTTTAAAATAATCATGGTTTACAAGATCTTGGTTACAGTCTTTTTGGTGCTTCTATATGTGAAATCAATGTAGATAAATAAAAAAAAATGGATTAAAATATGAGAATAATAATATAAAGTCATGGCAGTTAAGAGATGACCGATCTAAACTGACAGCGCCTGTTCACGAGCATGACGCGTGGCATCAGCACCATTTAGCTCAACCATTTTGAAGGGAACCGAGCGCCGCCATCAGCGAGACTTTTTAGCGAGCATGACATTTCCTAGCCACCGTGTCCATTTGTGTCAGTATTATACTATCATAATAAAAAAAAAGAACTACATCGTACTCACATTTACAAAATTCAAATATGCTTCTACATTACACAAACCAAAGTTTTGTATATAAATGTAAATGGGTGAACTTTAATTACCTATAAAAATAATAATAACAATTTTAAATACCTCTTCATGTCAACAGTTAAGAGGATAAAAAACATTTTCTATCTTCCAGTGATTGAAATTTCTAATTTGAGAGCTTATGTGGAGCAGGACCAGCATAAATGCTGGTCCTGCTCCACATAAGCTTGCTTGGCTAAAGCCAAGCATGTTTATCATTAATATAATCTTCTAACTTATAATATGCTTAATTACATAGCGTGCGTTTAATGCATGTTTTAATTTTTTTCTCATTTAGATGGAGAATTTCAAGTGGTATTTTATTATAACATTTTACACAGTACCCCATAAAAGACGTGTGAACTTTTGATAATCTAAAACTTGGTTGATCCAATTTGTTCTTATTTCTGGTATTAAAATTATGCCTGTCAATTATTTTTCTAAAAAGATGAAGATTTTTCCTAACGTACATAATGTTTTCGTATATGTATTGACAAGGTACCGTCAAGATGTTAATACTTTTAAACAAATTCCATAGAGATTCGCGGCTGCTGAGATTATATATAGCTCTGACAGCCCTCTTTTGCAATACAAAGACGGAATTTATATCTGCAGCACGTCCCCAAAGTAAAATACCGTAAGACATCACACTGTGAAAATAGCTAAAATAGACTAGTCTCGCGGTATCTACGTCTTTTTCTGACAGCAAAAGCAGCTGAACTTAACCGCGCTGTAAGAGATGTTATGTGAGGGCCCCACTGCAGCTTTGAGTCGAGCTTTATCCCTAGGAAAACCGTTTTTTCGGCGAATTCAAGTACATCCTTGTTCAATACAACATTACATTCAGTACTTCTAACATTGGGTAAGGTAAATCACTCACAGCGACAGAGGTCTCCTGTGCGAGAGAGCTTCAACTTGTCGCCGAGAGCAACATCAGTTGAAACAAAACTATATCAGAACATGTAAAACAAAGCTCATTGGGCTCATTGGGACATACAGTAGAATGTTCATTTATATCGTTATAGCGACACGCGATTACCGCGCGTGTCGTGTGATCAAAGCCTGTAATAAGTACGTTATTTAGTACGCTACGCGTTCAGCAGTGTGCAGTAGCAGCATCAGCCCGGCAGCAGCAGCACCAGCTCGGCAGTAGCAGCATCAGCCCGGCAGTAGCAACATCAGCCAGGCAGTAGCAGCATCAGCCCGGCAGCAGCAGCATCAGCCCGGCAGCAGCAGCATCAGCCCGGCAGCAGCAGCATCAGCCCGGCAGCAGCAGCATCAGCCCGGCAGCAGCAGCATCAGCTCGGCAGTAGCAGCATCAGCCAGGCAGTAGCAACATCAGCCAGGCAGTAGCAGCAGCGCCAGCCCGGCAGTGCGCACGAGTGAAGTGGCGCTCGCGTCAAGTGTACGCGGAGCTGAATTATTGAGGCGGGCGGCGCAGGCACTTCACACGCCACTCGCGACTCGTCACTGTCCCCAACTTGTTCCTAACATTGATCGAAAGCAACTTCGCTAATGTAGTCGGCGATACTTTGAAGTGTTTGCCGTTCGACAGAATTTTGTTAATTTTCCCAAGTTTCCTGTGTAAAAATCGCAATAACGTAAATTGTTTTAATGATTCAAGAGATTTAAGTTCCGCATGGAAATACTGTTTTACAAAGGTTATTTGTTGACACATACAGGAAATAGGCCATGTCTTTGCGAGTCATGGGAAAGACACGCACGTCACGGAGCTATCTCTGCTGTTTATTCCGTAAAGGTGAAAAGTCTAATTGCTTACTTCCATTAGACCATGGAGGCACTTTGGAACGTCAATTACATTTATTAGTCCGGTCAAATTAGACCAAAAAAGGAGTGTGAAGTTACATAAAGTCCCAACAAGCTGAAAATCAGAAAATTGTTCGAAACATAAATATAAACAATATCTAAAAGTTCCCCATCATTCCCGTGTATGGAAAAAAAATATTCAAGGTCAAAGGTAAAAAAAAATGAGTTTTCCGCGATTTTCAGCAAAACGGTAAGTTTTATCATAAAAGTACCTGAGAGTCCTGAGACAAAAAAGAAGATCATAAAATTATCTTTAAAAAATTATTAATCCTTTTTTTCTTACGAGCCACCGTTTCGAGATATAACGGTTCAAAAAGTTATAAAAGTTATCGTCATAATATGCATGAGTACGCGACGTATATACATCTCTTAACATTTGACAGTTTCCTCCATAGGCAGTGTAACTTCGAGGTCTGTCTCTCGTTCTATTCTGTGCGTAGCTAGGGTCTTATACCTCTATAACAACCCTTTATCTTGCCATTGGTATAGTTTGTCAACCAAGCCAGTTGAGTGAACACTAACACTACACTACCTCATAGGTGGCGTGGAAACTTTTATAACTTTTTGAATCGTTATATCTCAGAACGAAGAAGGTACTTTTATGATAAAACTTCCGTTTTGCTAAAAATCGCGAAAAACTCTTTTTTTTACCATTGACCTTGAATATTTTTTTTTCCATACACGGGAATAATGGGGAATTTTTAGATATTGTTTATAATTATGTTTTGAACAATTATGTTAAAATAGTTAATAATTATGTTTGTTCTGTGTCTGGGTGTAATTTATCTATAATATGTATGTATTTAAAAAATTATATAAGTATGTATATCAGTTGTCTGGTTACCATAACACAAGCTCTAAGCAGAGCTTAACTTGGATCAGATAACCGTGTGTGAGTTGTCCCAGTATATTTATTTATTTATTATACTGATTTTCAGCTTGTTAGAACTTTATGCAACTCCGAATGTCTAAATTGACCGGACAAAATAGTTGATTCTAGTATTCACTATTGCAACGCCCTACTATATACTGCATTGATACTGATACAGTAGTTCTCACAGTAGAGTAATGATAACCGCTATCATTACTACACCATTCGCGTTTGTTCATACTTATTATGTTGTCATTGCTTCACGTTGTCGTCGGCGTCGCTCTCGTGGGTACACTTTGTGAATGACGGAGTCACCTACCTCATGCTTCCTTAGTAGACGCTTATTACATAAAAGGCATAACCTGGCATTTGCAACATTAGCCGCCACCAATAATTTCATTAGACATTAACAAACTTTTATCTCGTGGCGAAGCCGGCAAGTTGTCTGGAACAGTGTGCGCGCGTCGAATGTTCGGACTCAGGCCTACATTGTCCTGTTTGACCCGACATCCTCTAATAAAAGCGCCATTGTTTTGTAAGGACCTAATTAATTCAAAACGAAACAACAGCCAAATTGAGAGAAGTTGGAGTTGTGTTGAAGCGCGGCGAGTTCGGGCAAGTTGTTGTATCGAGAGCCATCGGGCGGCGAGGGCGCTCCGGCGCGCGCTGTTAACGTTCTTAGTTAGCTTGTCGATGCGGCGCCACAACAGGCGCACTCGGACCACTCCAAACAATCTGTTCGTTAGAGCGCGGGTGCTCGGCCGCGCTTGGCGGTGCTCGGTTCCCCTCCATGCCCCTCCAGTTCTCCAGTTAATTCGAGTGATTGGGGCCCCGAGTGCCGATCACTGGCATGCACGTCACTAAACGTCGTAAAACTTGCACTGACGGACTGCCTGCTACTGCCTAAGAGTAGCTAGTGAACAAGCCTGTACGATTATGTGCAACATAAGTTGTTTGTGGTCTAGACAGTCGTCGATTCAACATGTATGCTCATTTAATGTTGTTGTTTATGTTGAATAGATAAAAAGCATAAATGTAGACATTTGCGACAAAAATCGCTACGCCATTTCCAAATCAAACGTATTTAAAGCTACGCGCCATACCCGGAGCGATCATAACTAAAGCTACGCCCAGAGTTATCGTAGTTGAAGCTACGCCGTAACCTATGCCATCGTAACTGAAGCTACGCAATACCCGTAGCGTACGTAGCTGGAGCTTCGCCATAACCGGGGCGATCGTAGCTGAATCTACGCCATACCCGGTGCGATTGTAGATGAAGCTACGCATACCCGTAGCGACCATAGCTAAGCTACGCTATACCCGTAGCGATAGTAGATGAAGCGTTGCCAGGCCCGTAGCGATCGTAGCTAAAGCTACGCCATCCCAGTAGCGATCGTAGCTGAAGCTTTGCCAGGCCCGTAGAGATCGTAGCTGAAGCTACGCCATAACCGTAGCGATCGTAGCTAAAGCTACGCCATCCCAGTAGCGATCGTAGCTGAAGCTTCGCCAGACCCGTAACGATCGTAGCTGAAACTACGCCATACTCGGAATAATCGTAGCTGAAGCTACGCCAAACCCGTAGCGATCATAACTGAAGCTAAGCCAAATCCGTAGCGATAGGCCATGAAGCTACGCCATCCCCGTAGCGATAGTAGCTGAAGCTACGCCAAATCCGTAGCGATAGTAGCTGAAGCTACGCCAAATCCGTAGCGGTAGGCTATGAAGCTACGCCTAGGAATTGCAATCTGGTCCGGCGGATCCGGTACGTTTTTGTTGCCTACCGGATCCGGCGTTATCACCGGATCCGGTGGCCGGATCCGGTAATTAAGAAAAACGCAATTTCTCTCATCAAAATCGTGCAAAAGTACTAAAAAACACGGCGTATGCAAAATCGTACAGTATCCATAAGCTATTGATTTTGAAAATTTTAATTTGGATTATAGAATAATATATGATGTTGATTTAATTTAGTTTTTATAAACGGGCTTAACTTAATTTATAGCATAAATAATTCACTGTTGTTTGTAATCTTTGAGACTGATTATTATATTATGTAGGGTGTCTCAGTAAGAGTGCACTATTCATTTCAAAATAAAGACAAGTATTTTATGATAGAATTGTGATATTTTTAATGTATTGTAAAGAAGACATGTTCCGATTATTTATGGATTAAAATATCCGGCAAATGATCCCCACGGCTCCAATGATAAGCCATTAAGTACTATTTCATGAAATTTTCTATGACTTTTGCACAGAGATGTAGCTGTATCTCACCGATGACGCGTTGGATTTCTGGTTTGAGCTCAAGAATTGTTTCGGGTTTTTTCGCATACGTGACCCAAAGATTTCACAAAACCCCAAAGAAAACGCACGGCGTTAAATCGCACAATCTTGGCGACCAGTTGACATCAGAATTTCGTGAGATGATGTGTTTTGGAAATCGTTGCTGCCAATAATCGATTATTTTATGCGCGGTGAGGTTGCACCGTCCTGCTGAAACCATATGTTGTCACACACAGACAGACAGTCAAATTTCAGAGTTGCCACATGCATGAGAAAAAAAAAATTCCAATTTTAAAAAGTGCACTCTTATTGAGACACCCTTTATTATAAATGCTAAAGTAACTTTGTCTGTCTGTCTCTTCTTCATGCCTAAACCACTAAAACGACTTGAATGAAATTTGGCACAGATTTAGTCTGGGACCTAAGAAAAGAGATAGGATAGTTTCTATCCCGGAAATTTTGCGGGATCGGGAACTATTATTCCACGCTGCCGAAGTCGCGGGCAAAAGCTAGTTATAAATAAAGAAGAGTTGGTTTTCGCACAAATTCGTTTCTATTTTCCCCCGTAGATTATTTCACATATTACGCCATAAAGTTAGAAATATGCGCTATGTTGAACACCCAAAATTCCAATCCGGCCGGATCAGACCGGATCCGACCGGATCCGGCGAAAATCTCGTGAATCCGGCCGGATACGGCTGGATTCAAAGTTGTACCTGATTGCAATCCCTAGCTACGCCATCCCCGTAGCGATAGTAGCTGAAGCTACGCCAAATCCGTAGCGGTAGGCGATGAAGCTACGCCATCCCCGTAGCGATAGTAGCTGAAGCTACGCCATACCCGTAGCGACCGTAGCTGAGGCTACGCCATACCCGGAGCGATTGTAGCTGAAGCTATGTCATAACGAAAGTCATTGTAACTGAAGCTACGCCATACCTGTAGCGACCGTAGCAGAAGCTACGCTATACCCGTAGCGATCGTAGCTGAAGCTACGCCATTTTTTAAAGACGCCATACTCAGAGCGATAGTAGCTGGATCTACGCCGCCGTACCTGAAGTGCTCATAGTTGTTGAGTTCACCAATGTACATATATACCTAATAATAATAATACCAGCCTATTACTGTCCCACTGCAGGGCAAAGGCCTCTTCTCATACAGAGAGCACGAGCATTGAACACCACGCTTGCTCAAGGCGGATTGACGATTTCGGACTTATATTCACTACAAGTCCAGGTTTCCTCACGATGTTTTCCTTCACTGATATATACCTAAATAAAATTTAAAATATGTGTGTTACTAACTTTCACGATGCGACTTTGTAACAGATGAGGCTCATTCTCCGCGCCATCACAACAAGTAAAACTGAAGTAGCGAGTAGTTTAGTCGCGGCGTCACGATTAATTGCATTCGCAGCTATTCCTAATTACCGTCATCGGTGGCGCGGCGCTGATTGGCATTCTTGCGCGAGGCGGCGCGCGCCGGGAATGCACGAGCTCATCCCGCGACCCTAACCTGAGTCCGGGCCGTACCTACGCACCCTATAACGGTGCACCTAAGCCGCTTACACTCAATTACTTACACAATTCTCGCCACAAATGACTACCTAACAATTTTCATATCTAAAAACAATTAGTAGTATTATCAACAATTGTGTAATAGTAAGTGCTAGCTCGACACGAGCGGGCCGCACGCACTGCTCAGCTGTGGAGGCCGGCTCGGCGTCCACGACGATAACACACCAATTCAATTACCGCGTACCTCTGTAAATGGATTGCCGGAGAAGAGAAGCGCTTTATTAGATTTTTCCTTCATGATGTTTGTTCGTATTATCTGGCTGTAATGGACTCGGCTCGGATGGACTTGCGGACGAGCGCCGTCTAATGAGGCGGCGGGCCTCACCGTTGGGATTATTATTATAGCTACGCTGTTCTTGAATTTTTTGTTCTATACCTAAATTACTTATATAACTATTGCTACGGAATGTCTTGACTTGGGAGGAAAAACACTAATTGTATACTTTTATTAACATAGCACGTGTGATTGCTTCCGTGCCTAATAAACACATATCGTTCGGGATCGGTTGCCGATTACGAACTAAATCATAACGTTTGTGTCGCAAGAGCAGCCCGACGCTTGTGCTCAGCTCGCTGTCTGTCGCAACGGCTTTACGTAACTTTATCATCTGAGCATTTAAGCCTCTCGTGAAAACATTCAGGGACAAACTTTTTAAAAAATACTTTCGAATAAAATACCTGAAGTTCTCAAAGCTATTAAGCTTATCCTTAGGTGTTAAAAAACGAAGATTGATACACAATATAATATCTATCAAAAGTGTAAAAATTGTGAGTAAGGCACTGAAAACTGTTAGTTGAGCGATATAGATCCGAGGTTAAGTAAGTCAAGCAGATCTATTTGCGTCGTCCGGAAGGCGGAACAGATCGCAATAGCGCGGCGGAGGGCGGGACGTGTTCTATACGTTACACACGGATGAGCGAGCTTTACGGCTCACCTGCCAAGGCTTTGTGTCTGATCTGCGACACCGAACATTTAAATAATTCAGGCCTGTTTGTGTTTGTTTACTCGCGCACCGAACGAGCACTGCACGTGTGTGCGTGCGGAGCACACACACACACTGGTGTCGTCGTGAAGGTCGCTCTTATTACTGTATTCCCGTCAGCTGTCTAAGAAGATATCGTGCGACGCGACAGGCCGCTGTTAGAAAGCTCTGAGTTAGAATCGAAGGTCTTTTTCAACTTGAAGCACAGCGGGCGCTGACACGAGCTCCGAACCGTAGATCAATGTTAATATTAAAAAGTCACTAAAAGACAATATTTGGCCCTAGGTTGACTGGGAGAAAATACCTGCGGCATTAAGTCCGCCTGTGTACCGTTGTGCATAAAGTATAAATAAATAAATAAATAAAATATTTGAGAAGCTGGCAGGATCGCTACACTGTAAGTCAATATGCTACGCCTCTGGGCAAGGCCGTTCTAAAATTAACTCCTTGTAAAAATATGGGCACCCGGACCCCACGGTCCGAAGGTTTCAACTAAAACGGCTCGAAAATTTGTATATAAGTTGTTATCGTCCGGTTTGTTGCCGTCGTGCCAAGCCGTTGGAATCGAATAGCTTTACCGCCGAGGGTGCCCAGTGGAGTGATGTCGTAAATATCCGCGCCGCCCGCCTGCTGATGCCGTCAGTCTGTCAGACTGCTGACCTACCTCTTGGCTACCGGTTGACTGCGATGCAGAAGGAGAGGTTTCATTGGAGCCATTTTGTTTATTTAATTTTAGTTTGCAAATGTTGTACATATTCGTATTGAATAGGTAATTTATTTTTAAACATGATATTTATTTTGTAAATTGGTTAAAAAATGATTATATTAGGTATTTTACTAGTAGACTAGTCTGAAACTCTGAGCTAAGAGTTAAGAGCATAATGAAGAATTTCATTTCATTATTATATGTCGACCGTGATTCGCACAGAATTAATGTTAGTAGACAACACCGCAGGAGAAGTTAACTCACAATTAAGTTTAGTAGTTAACTGTTTTTATTGCATTTGCTTTAATGTCGAGGTGCGGAACATTTCAGCCGTGTCTCGAGACAAGTCCCGGGCGCTCTCACCTGTGCGCGCTAATATAATAAACAAGCTTAAACACAGTTGTCTAATGTGAATACTTGTTCGGATAGACGTTTGTCACTCTGTCACACAGAACCGATTTTGTAGAAACTTTACAATAATGTAACAACATTACGCTATGAGCCCCGAGAGCTTAGCAGACACCAAATATCCAATATAGCGAGGACGAAATCACGGGGCCTCCATTAATTCTACTGACTTGGATATACCTTTTAAAACCCAGGCACTGTGTATTAAGACAATGATTAAATTAGATTTGACTGGCAGTTATGAACCGTATATCTTAAAATATGACTTACTGTCGTTGCCGTCTATTAGGTGTAGTCACATTTGTAAAGTGTAGTCAACAATTATGTCCTCTCCTGCCAGATTAAAGGGCCATTTAGACGGAGAGAGTTACTTGACTCGCAGGTACGATTATCGAAAGAACATTCAATAAAATGAAGACAGACAGACGCGCTAACACTATTCACATCATTCCAAAACCGCATTAACGCAGAAAAGTACATTTCGCATTGCCTTAAATACCATAACAAACAGTACCATAGTACCAGCTTTGCTTAGTTTGGGATCAGATGACCGCGTGTGAGTTGTCCCAGAATATTTATTTATAACATTTTTAATTTATAAAATCTCGGATTTAAACCATATCCTTTCGCATTATGAAATCAGTGTTCTTTATTCTTTCGCAGTATGAAATCAGTGTAACATAGTATATACATGACTCTAGCTAATTCGGAATGATATCCAACTAGCTGTTGCCCACGACTTTGTCCGCGTGGAATAATAGTTTATAATAGTTCCCGTTCCCGAAGGATATCCGGTATAAAAACTATCCTATATCTTTTCTCGGGTCTCAAACTATATCTGTACTAAATTTCATTCAAATCGGTTCAGTAGCACAGACAAAGTTGCTTTCGCATTTGTAATATTAGTATGGATGTTTTCTGACATGATAATTAAATTAAAGGACAATTCAAAACTACGTTATTGTTTAAGTGAAGTAAGTGTGACAATTTAATATTGATTTTAGCTTCGTGTAAATATCTTTGAATAACTTTTTTTCCTATGTACTACTTGTTTGCGACAAAGGCCGAACATAATGGTTTTTTTTTTTTATTATAAACAATATCTGCATCCCTTGTATGTATTGTACACTGTTTCTACAAAGAGTTTTGTTTGTCTTTTCAAATTAGGAGCCACGCAGCCGAGGCTCGAAGCAGCGCGCGGGTGCGGCTTGTAGCAAGATTGTACATGAGCTGAACATAAACATAAGCCCTGGAACATGTGTAAGTGTGTGTAGTGGTGATCTAATGAAGCTGGTTAAACTGCCGAATTACATAACGAGTCCGCAAACTCGGCGGCGCGCGGCGCACTATTAAACTTTGTCTATTAGCCGCGACTCGTGCAGCGGTCGCCTACACCTGCGCCGCCTGTCAACAGCGCTCACCCCCCGCGCCGCGCCCCACCGCGCCCCCTCGCGCCCGTGCTTGCTATTGTTTTATTGTTGTCGTGGTTTTACATAATTTCATGAATATCGAGGGTGCACATGTGTGACTGAGCCCGCGCGCCGCCCGGAGTCGATGTGTAGCGCGCACGTCGTACTCCTCAGCACACAACTCATCTCGTCGACCATGACTCGTGACGCATCATGACGCATCATCACGTCTGTGTGTGTGTGTGCAGCGACGTCACGAGCATTCAGCTTTAAACAAAACGACTCCACGGCCCATTCATACAAATAATTCACAAAAAGTCAACACACCCAGTTTGAAAAATTCCATCTCAATATTACAATTTTATATCAGCCGAGCAGTCCTTTGAAACATTATATTCAGTATACATATTCCGGGTACGTTATCTGTCGCTTACGTGACAAATATACAGAGGAGATGATACTGTTCGCTATTCAAAGCGGCTTCCTCGGGGCGCACAATGTGACGCGAAGGAACAATCGCGCCTTCGCTCGCTATCGGCGGCGCCGGGCGCTGCGCTAGGTGTGTCGTCACACTCGGGCTGCGCCATGAAGGAAACAACCAGTGGAGGGCGCATAGGCATGTTTTTGTTCTAAATCAAAGTCACCAGTTATCGAAGGGGTGGAGCTAAGCTTCGCCCGCTGTGATTGGTCGATGAATTGACAACCAAATGACAACTGATTTTTAAGGGATTGCAAAAGAGTGATTAAAAAAATATCGATATCGATAATTATTCAAATTATTAGTTGTATAGGGCCCGATTTTGTAATAAAACAGGGTTTTATAAAAATAAGGTTATATTAAAAAAGTTTTCGCAATCAAGCTATAGTTTAAATCTTTTAATAAAAAAATAATACACTTGATTATAAAACGGATTAGTTAAATAAAAAACGAAAAGATCTATTACGAAGAAAACCTATTCTAAGGTTTTTCTTTATTGTTTTTTCTTTTGGTTTCGTGTTATGTTTTACCGACTTCGGAAAAAGGATGTTTTATGTATACGCTAACATTATTATAAGAACCAGGTGACTCTCGGACGCCGAGAAGGTGGAAGTAGAATGATGACAAATGAATGAAAGCACAAGGTTTATACATATTTTATATTGAGCCTGCTTGTAGTACGATAACATCCTATTTTTGAAGACATGATGTTGAAAAGAGTATTGGTACTCGACTATCATTAATTATGAAAAAGGAAGATGTATAACATAATAATTACTGGTTTTTAAAATGAATTAGTTTTGAGTAGATTTACCAGTTACCTTATTAATCTTTTGGATTTGTATTGTTTTTCGTAATGAATGTCAGTCGAGTATCAATATATTTTTTAGCTACACATGAAGTTAAGTCAATAAGGTGATTAGTAGATTCTACGTCAAATTGGTGAAACAAATATGATTAATTAAATTAGAGGAAAACCATGAAATTTTACCTTTGTAATCAAAGGTCTAATTTAGCCGTCGAAATTTTCGTTCAATTAAAATAAAATTCTTAAGATTTATGGTTTTCCTTTAATTTAAATAGCCATGTTTGTTAGAGAGATTTTGCCCTTATGAATGACTCTAACGTTTTACACTATAAAAATAGAAAGTGTTATTTTTTTGGATTTTAGTCGGTGTTTATTTTTTCCCAGGAGTGGTATGCAAATTTTCGAAAATATTAGAATGCAGTTTTATTTCTTTAAAAAAATAAAGGAATGTTTCCTTTAAGTAAAAATAATCTATATTAATGATTTAAGGTAGTTTTCTTCCAGGGCCCATTGAAACTTTCCACTCTGTATATAAAACAAATCTTAACAAAACAGGCAAAAATAGGGTCGGCGTTACCGAACTAAACAAACGGCGTCGGTCCTTTAAAACTTCAAAGCAATCAGCTGTAAAATGCCTTGAACAAATGACGCTATAATATTTTGGAAGCCACTTTTCCCCGTTAGTGGCATTAATCCATTTTTCGTTAACTTAATATTTGGAAATCTAACATTAAAACGAAACATTATTTTTAATTTACCATTAAAAATTATCGATTAAATAATTTATCTACTATGTTTTGAAGTCACATCACTTCAGGACACAGTACGAAGTACTTACGAATAGAAAGGGATAGACTTATCTAATATTCTAGTGAAAGTAAAGGACTTTTTCAAAAGACATCAACGCGGTATGACTTTTTTCGGAACCAACCAGTTTAGCTTGAGCTCTCTAATTACCAAAAATGTAGATAAATATTACCATATTTTATTAACCGATGAAAACTTATACCATCTTTTTTATAACTTGATGTTTTAGAAGATTTCCCGCACCATTTAATTGCACAGGTACTCATTTTTGCTTCGGTTTTAGACGATAAATGTTTTTTTAGGTACCGAAATTAGGGAGTGTGCACAGATCCAACAACTGGTCAGTACTAAAAAATGCATTCATAACCGTATCTCTTATAAGTGATATTCCATTGATTTGTCGTGAGCCGGAATCACTCGTATGAGCGGTCAAGTGGTTGTATAGTCTTTGGGCTGCGCGGTGACTGTTCGTTATTGACTAACACGTCGTGTACCGTTTAATTAATGGCACATAATTGAGATAGGAATCTTACCGAATCATATCAACAATCAAACAATGAATATAATGTAAACACTTGCGCGGTGTGCGTGTGTTTACTCGGCGGCAATTACTCGGGGCAACAAGAGGCGCGGGCGGCGGCGGGCGGCGGGGCTTGTTTAAACTTTAATCACGTACAAGTTGGCGCTCTTACACTTTTCGCTTGAGTTAGTACCGTCGCGCAACACTTTGAGCGCGGCGCGAGTCACGAGCGGCGCGCTGTGCCGCCTGACACACGCTCACAGGCTCATGTCGTGTCTGTGGAAATGATCACATTCAACAATAAATCAGCCTATTAGATTATAACTAGTTTGGTTGAGTACCCGCATAGCACTGCATAGGGTTGTGTGACAGAAGGCACGAGCACATCGAGCACAGTGCTCAGCGCTCGATCGTTTGTAATATACGTGCACGAGCTACTTGTACTTGCCACTACTATTATAATTTTTTCATAGTTGATTCTATATTTAAATTAGATTTGTTGATTTAAACGCAACCTAACATATTAATTCTTTTTTAATAAGATAATATATGACGATTAATTATTGTATTATTAGGAAAGTAACTCTTCCTTTGGTCAAGAAATATAGTTTCTTAATAATAAACAAATAAATTACACATGTACCTATAATTTCACCGGGCAAACTAATAGAATGTATCAAAAACTTCACCGGTACTAATGAACTAATAACTTTCATCTGTTCAACTGCATCTGTAATCTGAGTAGGCGCGGGGCGTGTGGCGGGGGGCGGCGGGGGGCGGCGGGGGCGCGATGACGACTCACGCGGACCTAGTCGCCGCACTATCTTAACTAATGATCAATTAAAAGCTTCCATGTTTGCAGACCGTGCTTGTCATTTCGCAGTAGTGCTTCCACACTGACACTGACAAGTGTGCAGCGTTTGTATGCGCCACGAGAGCGCCGCCGCACGGAACAGAGCGCCATCTAATCCAGCTCCTCGTTACCAAGTGTGCGTAACATGAAGCAGGGCCAATGTTAGCGCTGCTTAGTAACCTAATGTATCCTAGACATAAATTACAAAATTTATGAGAGTCAAGTTTTCACTGTCGTATTTCCACAGTATTCCGATTACGTAGATTTTTGCTAGTATTGCCACAGTAATCTAGAGATCATAAGGAATAAACGAACATGCATTTCATTCATAAACGCCACCATTTGTGGTTATATTATTCCCCATACGAAAAAATTGTCTCCTTTTTGTAATTTTTACTACATTACACTATAATCAGGCAATGGTCAACACATTTAGAAACAAGCAAGTTCCAACTAAATGCACCCTAATGAAAGAAAAAAGAAGTTTACAGTTAACCAAAAAAAAAATGAAATGTTAGAGTTTGACATTGTTACAATGTTAAATTATTGTATACGGCCGGTGTTACCCCGCGGACAGAACTGCGGCCTGAACTATATATACAAAATTGGATGAAATATCCTGACCCGATGATTGGTTGCAAAGCTAAATATACTGAACAGTAAAATCGCAATTCGACGTTATTATTATCGGCCACGCGCGCGGGAGCAAGTGTTCGTCCAGTTTGTTCGATATTTCTTTTAATATTTAACGTTCGATCCATTCTACGATCGTTTCGTCGTTGGACTCCTCTTTGAATGTCATCTGGTTGTGGCGGTGCTTCCCAATCCAACTCTACTTCGGATCTTCTCATAAACATGATGTATAGAACTGCTGTACCTTACCGTTCGTGCGCGGAGGAGTGGCGGCAGTGACATCACCTCGCCAGGGACGAGACCACAGCGGAGGAGTCCGCCGCACGCGCCGCTCACAGAGTTATAGCAGACATTGTTAAATAAATCTATGAGTACAATAATCAGCATGCTCGTAACAGAAGCTAATAACTCGCCGCCTACAAGTTATCGCTCAAGTAAATAACGGGGTAATGTCTCGGAAAAACTGTACGTGTGGAGTTTAGACAATGTGTTTAATGAATAGCGGTAACGTGATCACATCGATAACTCCAGACATTATCGTAATTAAATCAGTTAGTCCCCCCCCCCGCGCGGCCCTCCCCGCCCCGCGAGCCTGCACTACGGAGCGGCCCTACTTTATACTCAGCGATAAAAGTGACATGAATATCGCGCAGCTCTCGATAGACATCAATCTAGTCGATGTGTGACGTATGTATAGTCAAGTGTTACTGCCAAAATGTTCCCAGAGAATAATCGGCGGAGGCGGCGGCGGCGCGGGACGGCGGGGGGGGGGGGGGGTATCACCGATAAAGTACCTTTTTATGCATGCAGGGCCACCTCGCGGCCTCAGATATTGGCTCGTAAATCAGCTCCGTAAGCTCTCACTTGTGAGGCCGCTGTGAGCGCCGCGTAAATAAGTGAGGCGCGGAGCGGCGCAGCCGACTAATTAATTTATGAGCGGCGTGGAGCGCCGAATAAATAACTAATATTTCACCAGTTTATATTTCATAAAGCTCGCGACGTAAACGGCCGCTTTTATCGTTATTGTCTAAACAAAGTGGAATAAAAGACGTCGGCCGCGAACACGCCGGCCGCGCTGTGCCTCGGAGTACACTATACTACCTGCACGCAGGCTCTAAGGCTTCCGAATCTGATCCCGACTACCACCAGTATCATTCAATATTATTAACATATTATTCCGCTCTGTTACTACGGTTAAATAAAAGTTTTTTTTTTCTTATTACAAAATTTCCACTTACATACACAATGTTGACTTACATAGTGTACTATAATAATATATTGTAAAGATACACGACGACACGCCACTTCCGTGAAACATATTTTTATCAACGTACCGGGATCCGCAGCGTCTGCGTAGATACGCTACGCTGTAGCTCGTAGCGGCGCTACGACGAATATTTTTTTGTTGTAGCTTTTATGGAGTATTTAATGAATGTATTTTTCGGAAATAATTATATGAGCATTTAATATATTCCTTAACTCTGAACCTAATTTAATTGAAAATCAGTTTGGAGCACTTCGAAGTAAGATTTACTTAGGTTCCTTTCTCCGGTTCTCCGTTACCTAAAAAATAACGGTTCGCCATGACGCCACACAGAAATTTTCATTTAAATTCGGATTTAAATGAAAATTTTCTGAGTGGCGATTGACGATTAAGTATTTTTTAATTCAAAAAGTACTTTTTTTTTATTTGCCTTTTATTTAATTTACAA
Source organism: Athetis lepigone (assembly GCA_033675125.1). Lineage (NCBI taxonomy): Eukaryota > Metazoa > Arthropoda > Insecta > Lepidoptera > Noctuidae > Athetis > Athetis lepigone. The sequence goes on along the minus strand of CM066226.1, from coordinate 2,602,750 downwards.
TACGTAACCCACTTATTGCTGTGGAGCACATGAGGAATGTGCAACAGTAACGTGAGTGCGCCTGGCTCAGAGCACGCGACAGAGACGAGCGGCGCCGCGCGGCTTCCGAGCGCGAGGCGTATGTTCACACAACGCACAAATATTACAACAATAGCGAGTAACGAGCGCACCGCGCCGCGTCGTGCCGCGCCATGCGCTCAGCGCGAGCCCGTCGTTTGCATGCCGCGCCGCGCCGACACGATTCGTTAACAAAACGAACCACAATGCTGTTGAGAACTGCCCTAATGAAGCGTCGCGCACCAAAAGTATGTATAATAGGAAATTACAAGTGTTTGTGAAGAAGTTGTTAATTTAATCCAATCCCGAGCCATTGTTCGCTTGAGGCGGGCGTCGCGTGGCGCCGCGCCCGCACCCCCTCGCCCCCGCGCCCGAGGTCCGGAGTCGGTGTAAGGATTGTAACACATCCGCGAGACCATGCCGCCGTAACACAAGCTGACAGTATGTACCACTGAGCGATCTGTGCGGCACTTACACTAAATGCACGGGACAAGCACACGAAGCGAGCGCCCGAGCCTTATCGCTAGCCTAGTACCACTATTTATTTATTTATTTAACTAATAATCAGTTTAGCGGTGGTCTCTAACTATGGGCCTCATTAGTAAGCTCAAGACAGCCCAACGAGCTATGGAGAGGGCTATGCTCGGAGTCTCTCTACGTGATCGAATCAGGAATGAGGAGATCCGTAGACGAACCAAAGTTGCAGACATAGCCCAGCGAATTAGTAAGTTGAAGTGGCAGTGGGCAGGCCACATAGCACGCAGAACTGACGGCCGATGGGGCCGTAAAGTTCTTGAATGGAGACCACGCACCGGCAAGCGCAGCGTAGGACGTCCACCCACAAGGTGGACAGACGACCTAGTAAAAACCGCAGGATCGCGCTGGATGCAAGCCGCTTCCAACAGGTCCTACTGGAAATCTGTAGGGGAGGCCTATGTTCAACAGTGGACGTCCTGCGGCTGATATGATGATGATGATGAGTTTAGCGGTATGGGGTAAATAATATCAGTCTGAGGTATCACCAGCTTTCTTATATTTAATGAAAGGAAAATCAGATGAATAGATTAAGTCAGTATTGAAAAAAGCCGCAAATCCTTTTAAATATTTATTTATCGGCCGCCCGGGTGACGGCGAGTAGCTCTAACTGTAAGACATTTTAATAAAACTGTCTATTTGCTTTTAGGTGCAAATTACCAATCGGCCGCCCGACGCCGACGTGACGACGCGCGCCGCTGACGTGACGGTAATGCGACAGCCGACAGCCGACGCTCCCGACTTAGCCGACTGCTCGCAGAACAAGCGCCGAGCTCACCCACACAGTGAGCTCACGCACACAGTGAGTTTACAGGCCAGCGACCGGCCGACGTGTCAGCATTCTTACGTGTAGCTGATATCTACAACTGAGGAACAGAATCAATCAATTCATTTTTAACCGACTTCATAAAAAAAGGAGGAGGTTCTCAATTCGTCGGGATCTTTTATTTTTTATGTATGTTCACCGATTACTCAAAGACGCCTGGACCGATTTGCAAAATTATTTTTTTGTTTAATAGGGTATACTTCTCAGGTGGTCCCTTTGTCATGAGCTCAGGATCTGATGATGAAAATCCTGAGAAATCGAGGGCAACTTTGGAAAGTTGTAGGCATGCATAGGTTAAAAACTTAAGGTCTATGTTTAAACATTTTAAAATAGTAAAGGATTAAAGCTGACCTGATGATGGAGATGAGAGACAGTTGAGGGAACTCCGCAACGATATGTATTAACTACCTCGTGTTTGGGCTTATTATATTCGTATTGACGAGGACTTTCCACTAATATAGGTATATACCTAGTCATTGAAAAGCTAAAAATAAAAAACTAACAACAACGTTAAAGAGATAGAGGGTACACGGCTTGCGTTGTTGCAACAATACTTTATGATTATTATCGTTTTATAAGATTGTAAGTAGTTTGAATACACAGTCAACATTGGGACTCGACACTAAAAAGTAAAACATAAAAAACTTTTTCCAAAAAAATAATAACCGTCTTCAAAAACTAAAAACACAAAAATAACTAAAATTTCGGAAGGATGTGGCTTCTCTTCTGCCAATTAATTTGTGTCTGTGTTAATGTGTGTGTGTTAATTTGTGTATTATTTTTTTGGAAAAAGTTTTTTATTTTTTGTCAAACAGCTTGTCTTCATTTTTAGGGTTCCGTAGTCAACTAGGAACCCTTATAGTTTCGCCATGTCTGTCCGTCCGTCCTCGCTTAATCTCTATAACCGTTAGCACTAGAAAGCTGAAATTTGGTACCAATATGTATATCAATCACGCCGACAAAGTGCGAAAATAAAAATTGGAAATAAACGTTTTATTAGGGTAGCCCCCCTATATGTAAATAGGGAAGTGGTTTTTTTTTTAATTACAACCCTGACGTGTGATATATTGTTGGATAGGTATTTAAAAATGAATAGGGGTTTACTAAAATCATTTTTTGATAATGTCAATAATATCGGAAATAATCGCTCCAAAAAAAAAATCAAAGCGTCCCCCCCCCCCTCTAACTTTTGACCCGTAGGTTTAAAAAATATGACAAAAATCTGGAAAGTAGAACTTTATAAGGACTTTCTAGGAAAATTATTTTGAACTTGATAGAAAGAACAGTTTTTGTACAAAAAAGACAAGAAGGTTGTACAAAATAATTTTTGCGTACTTAGTATGTCAACGTAACAAATAGCCTTTTTTTAAACTTATAAATAGGTACACTTATTGTGACGGACGGGAAACTACGGAACCCTACATTGAGCGTGGCCCGACACGCTCTTGGCCGGTTTTTTTTTATTCAGTGACTCAGGCTTAAGCTGGAGGCTTAAAATGTAGTGTGCAGAGGCGCGGGACCGCGGCGAGTGGCACTCATCGACACTCCGCAGAGAACAAACATCACACTTTGTTTACGAAGGACTTACGACGCATAGCCGTGACATAATGGAACAACACGTAACTTAAACAGTTTTTAAAGCAATGCTTCTTTAGCTTGGCTTTACTGTATTAAATAATTATGTAGGTCCAATTTTGATATGACGTGACAGTATTTTAGTTGCGCATGCTACGAAATTGTGGCTTCTAGACGACACGAGCTACGACGTAGCAGAATTTTAGGCGATTCACACACGGCACCGCGCACCGACGCGGTGGGCGGTGGCGGTGAAGCAGATTTCACCGCGGTTCTCCGCGCGGTTAGGCGGTTTACGCGCCTGTCCGCGCGGATCGATTTAACGCGGTTTTGATCAGTTTTATTATAGACATTAGACACAGTCAAAAATGGACGCTGAAGTGGTAGCAGTGCTCTGGCTGTTATGACCTAAAAAGAAAAAAACCAAGATATGGGTTCATCCATTTTTACTTAGCAGATCTCTAAATGGAACTTTCATGTAATTCTATAAAATTCTGTGAAAACACGAAGATATTGTTTGCTATTTACCATTGTTTCATTCTAAGAAGTTTATTACTATATTGTGTGCTCATGTCTCTATGTATACATGTGTTTTCATGTCCCAGATAGCAAAGCGACTTTCGGTCTCGGATATAAACTTTTTGACATCGAAATCATTATTGAATAACAACATGTCCTGCACCTTCAATAATCCGCGCGGTTATGCGGCGCCGCGTGTGTAAGGCACCGCCTCACCGCGCGGACGTCAGCGCGGAGGCGGCGAGAGCACCGCTCGACCGCGGTCGAGCGGTGTACGTGTGTTAGGTTTCAACGGATTTCTAAGTGTTTCGTACAACATGACATCTGCTTCACCGCCCTCCGTGGCGATGCGCGATGCCGTGTGTGAATCGCCTTAGCTCCGCGTGCGTAGTACGTAGTAGTATTTTTCTACGCGTGCTACGACATAGTGGCTAGTATTTTAATCAAAATCAAAATAAAATTAAATTTATTTCAGGCTGCATAGGCCAATATACAAATACCTTAATTTAACATACATATGTATATACCTATGTATGTATGTTAAATTGTATGTACCTACATACATTTTAGCTGCTCGTGCCACAAACTAACTGCCTCAGTTATTTTAAAAATTGTTTTGTTTATTTCCTATATTTTCAATACCTCTTTTAACATGTACGACTTGTTAAGTTATTGTTATTATATTATAAAATCGAGGAGGACCAAAACTACAGAATACCTGTTCTGCGATTTCGGCGGTCTCTTTAGTTCTGTGCCTATTACTCTCGCAGGAACGTCTATACCAATCTGCTGCGGCTTTCAGTACCTCGGGTCACTTGTACAGAAGGATGGCGATATAGACCCAGACGTAACGCATCGGATCAACTCTGGATGGATGAAATGGCGACAGGTCACTGGAATAACTTGCGACCTACGGATGCCCCTCAAGCTAAAGGGGAAAATAGATAAGTCTGTGATAAGACCGGTCGTCCTGTATGGATCGGAATGTTGGGCCTTGAAGAAGATGGATGAAAAAAGACTGCATGTAACAGAGATGAGAATGTCGAGATGGATGTGTGGAGTGACTAGAATGGATAAAGTAAGAAATGAATATAGGTATTAGAGGAAGCTTGAAAGTAGCACCGGTTGCAGATAAGTTGAAAGGAAACCGTTTGTCGTGGTGTGGGCATGTGAAGACGAGGGTAGAGATGCGTATAGTTAGGACAGTTATGAGTATGAATGTAGAGGGTTGGAAGAGAAGAGGAAGACCGAAGAAAAAACGGATGAAATGTGTAAAGAAGAATGATGTGAAAAGAAAGGGGTAAGTGCTGATATCATGACGGGTGACAGGTTGGTATGGAAGAAAAAGGCATGTTGCACCGACCCCAAGTAATAAGGGCAAGAAGAAGACGAAGAAAGCTTGTTACGTTATTCTCACATAGTACCTTAGATTCAACAATGAATGATGTAACCAAATGTTTGTAATCTATTGATTTAAAAAGAGTGTACATGGAGCTTCTTGCTCGTTCTTCTCCATGGTACCTACTGTTTGGAACGAGCAACTAACTTAAATTTTTTGACAGACTGCGACACCTTGACAATTCAAAAGTAAATGGTTTATTTCAATACAATAGTTTTGAGTTTGAGTTAGAGACAACGCGAGCTACGACGTAGAATTATTTCTCTGCGAGTGCTACGACGTAGTGGAACAGAAAAGTAGTGTTCTACGAGTTTCTGTCATCTGATGATGCGTGCTACGACGTGTCAAGGCTACACGTGGCACAGTATATCTTGCTCCAACTCACTACTGTTTTAGTAGTACTTAGTAACTTTAGTTTTAAGTATGTGATATGCCGTTGGCAAAGGTGATGGTGAAGTATTACGATTTATATATATGACATGCCAGTCCATTTCAGCTGAAACTATAATATAATAAATAGTATGAGAAATCAGGTTGCAGACAGTTGAATGCTGAGTGGCATAATGCATAAGCATTGTCTCATTAATCTGTTTTAAAATCACTTATATTAAAAGCAACTAGCCGGTGAGCTCGCTCAGTTCGCGCGACTGACGTAAGGGGGTCAGTTATTAATGAAGCTGTCTGCCGCCGTGCGCGGCTCGGCGCGGCTCGGCGCGGCTCCGGCGCGGAATTGCTCCGGCTAGGCACGGCTCCGGCGCGGCACACCCGACGCTCTACAGTCGTGTTCCTGTTTGTGTAAATATGCAAACATTTCACAAATCATTACATTATAGTGATCTGAAAAGCTCTATGGTGTAAGTTTGTCTATAACTCCTCGAAGACTATGTTGGCTTTATTTTCACATATTTTAATATAAACTCTGTATTTCTCCACGGATTGGGCATTATGGACTTCGGATATAGCCAAAATAGACCATCCACCAGTTCAACGAAGCACGAAAAAAAGCATCTTTTTGACAAATATTCCAGACATGTTTAGAGATGTGGCTACAACACGACAATACGTGCCCTGACAACAGATGGACACGAATCACGGCGGCACACGGCGGGCCCGTGACGTCACAGCCAGCGCCCAAACTTGGAGCAAACACAACGCGAACAATACAATCTGAACGTCAAACAATGCACATACACGCGCGCTAATCTATTTCGCATCGATCACCGCCGCACGCTGCGGCCACCGCGCTGCCCCGCGCCGCATCGCGCCGCGCCGCCGCACGCCGCCGCACGTCGCACATTCCCGCCGCGCGCCGATCAGCGGACAGGCGTCCTCGGTATTCGGAACACGCGATTGGAACGGCTCCCGTCACCGGACCGGTTTTAACGTGCGCTAAATTAATTCCATATGAAATGATCGTTCATTCCTCGTGGGCAAACACTATTGGTCGTTGAACTGCGGGATTGACCTGCGGCGAGAGGGCGACCGGGCATGGCGCGATGCTCTCCGATCGTTTGAGTCAAACGTTGCTCAATTTGTTTTGCATAAAGGGTTAAGCGCACTCAAGCACCGCTCGCCGCCGACTCACCTGTGTCACGATAATTTTATTGATATTTATGCAAACATTGTAATTTATAATACTACGAGATTGTCAATGGCGCGTGTCCCGATAAAGCAATATCTATGTTAATGTTGGGAGCGGTCGTGTGTTGTAGCCGATTGTGAGACGAGCGAATTGAACGATATTGAACTATGATTGTATTCCAAAAACTGAAATATCAAGAGAAAAAAAAACGGAAAATTACTATAATGATTTGTTCCCATAACATTCACGCCACTCATTTTCTGATGAATTTCAGCGCAACGGGATGCAGAGTGCGGGGAGATGTCGCTCCGCGGCAAACGACGAGTGCACGGCGCGGCGCGGGGCGGCGCGGCGAGCACTCGGACGCAGTATTTACCGAGTCGTCACACATTGCGCTAGCCGGCGCCGGTAACCCATCGACGTTTATTTGTGCAGGCGTCAAAAGCTTTTAATTTGAATATACAAGAAGCTGTATGGCGATACAATGAAAATATTGTTTTTCTTGCGCTGTTCTTTTGTGATTATTTTCGATAGATTGATAGATCCAAGACATTTGAATCGTTTTCTCCGTCGAGCTTCATTGCCTCCACCAGTATAGCAGGATTGACAAAAACATAACACGCTTATTGTCCACGAATAAAGAGATGCCTGGGACATGATACACTAAGAGTATCTACTTAATTCATATTTTTATTCTTGAAGCATAATTTGTTTCTCTACTACGTCTTAAGAACTGACCATAACCTGGAACATTATAATCCTGTAACAATGATAAGTAAAATTTTAACGTTCGTTTTGTCAGTATAGAACATCCCAGCAAAAGACAAGATTTTTTTAAAACAATATAAATTAGTTAAGAATTGTGTCTGATTGGAACGTGGAGGGCGTCACACCGGCCCACTACCTAGTCTTCACTCGCGGCGAGCAGTACGCGGCGTGCAGTACGCGGCTTGCAGTACGCGGCGTGCAGTACGCGGCGTGCAGCTCGAGGAGCACACAGTTTGCATGATATGCGCCGAGCGCTTCTAACTCTAAAGTAGAGCAATCGATGAGCCGAATGCCGAATACAGCAAAACCGCATATCACTGCCGACGATTTGATTCTCACAAAGAGTTCCGGTACAACAAATAAAAGCCGAACATTTTGGAGAGCAATATTTTGTGAGCCGTGTGCACAGTTTCTTGATTAGTTCGAGTCACCCATTCGTTTATTTGTATCAAAAAGTTTCGCTGGTTATAGATACTGTTGAGACTGGCTGTTTACACTGCAGGCATACGGCGACAATGTACCAAATTATTGACGAAAAAAAAGCTATGAACCTGACTTCATCAAAGGCAAACTTATCAAAGACCGGCCAAGCTCATATCGAGACACGTGTTCTATAGTTCCGTGGTTAACAAGTTGATTAACTTGACTATAATAATTTACAGACCTGCAAAACTACCGTAATATTTAAACTGTAATATTTTTTTATTTCGAATTTCATTATACACTACCACACACAGGCGAAAAATCAATAAAACTTGGCATACACCTCAAATTCGGTGAACTTGATATAATTATTTGTCTGTATCATTGTCACACCTAAAGGAGACAATTTTTTTTGTTCGGGGATTAGGCCCACCACAAATTATGGCATTTATTAATGAAATGCACGTTAGTTTATTCCTTATAATCTCTAGATTACAGTAGCAATATTAGCAAAACTCTACGTAACCGGAATACTGGGAAATACGACAGTCAAAACATGACTCTCATAATGACCTAAAATCTCACAAGAGCGATTATTTAATGAGTGAATAGGTTTCCTAGGTATTTTATGTTAGAATAGTGCACTTTCAATAATAATATAGGTGTAAATGACATAAAAACCTGGCTTTGGTGTGATTTTTTTTCGATTATTCTTTTACTGTGGACGCCAATGCTTTTATAAGTAAAGTTGTTGCACATTTCGTTGAAATCGAGCTGTACAATTGTTACAACAGCTTTATATATTATGCACTGTATCTCCAGAAGCCATTTTTCTAACATCTATTGAATAAAAATACGAAAAGAACAGAAGAAGCACTTATCTGACTATCTAGAAAACTGTTGGAAACTATTAGGCTAAGTTTACATGACCGCGAGAAGCCGCACGTCGCCGCGTGATTGAGGCGTTCGCATGATGATGTGCATACCAGTCCGGATGTCAATGTTGCTTGAGGAGGGGGCTTTTTGCTTATGAATTTTATACCGAAGGCTGAGTCGTCGCAGAAAATGACAAAGACAATAAAAAAGCTTTCTTGCATCCTATTTTAAATGAAAGTCTTTCACTTAAAATAGGATGCAAGAATGCTTTTTAACGAACGTAGAACGCGCGGTAATGTCTACGATAATTGCTGCTTACTTTGGTCTTGTACCGCGCGGTTAGTGGTACAGAGCGGTTTCGCGCGGTCGTATGAACTTAGCTTAATAATGTAGTCTGTCAGTGTCAAACTGATTGAAACTGTACCACAGAGCATCTACAACGGAATGTTAATTAGGTACGTTTCGTTTCACATAATATATTTAAATTCACGTTGAAATAAATGTAAAAACGCTCCTCAACATGCATTTTTCCGTAATAGTTTTTTACTATTATTTCATTATTCCCGTTAGATTTCTATATAATTTTTGGTGGGTTAGTTATAATAAGGTGATGACTGGTTTCATGCGTAAAATTATTAATAAACGTAACCGTTTAATAGTGGGACCAAAAAAAACTGTCTCCTTTAAGTCAGATGGGTCGGGAAATAATATCCTTTTACTCTAAATTAACTTTTACTCTAGAACTAGTTTTTATTTTCCAAAAAAAATAACTGTGTTTCTAATCGACACATAACTAATGTAATTCCTAAGCTATGTGTGGTATATACAATAAATAACTATGCATATCTCCAGGAAGAGCATTCATTGTCGAAACCTCAACTAAATAACTTAAACTGTACAAAAATAGTCACTTGAAAAATCACTGAAATTAAGTTAAAACACGCCACTGTTCAACAGTTCAAACTTTGAACTAAGATGGCGTCTTTTTGGGGACCCGTAGCCGGCCGGCGAGAGCGCAGGTGGCTACACCCTTCTATTGTGATGTATGATACACCAATCCAAGCACGTTCAATGACATTTTTGAATGTTTAGTTTATGCCGACTTTTATTGATTTTTCGCCTGTGTGTACCACAACGCTTTTCTTCACATCTACAAAGTACTGTAAGTGGATAATAGTACCTATCGTCGGTGATAAATTTCGTTTGAGTCCGCTACTATTTGATAAGAGGGGCAGAAAGTTCCCTTTAATAATTTGTTTAGCTTCACCTCGACCATCCATCATCATCCTAGCTTCATGTTCACCGTCAACTGGCGCTGAAGCCAGGAGCGTCTCCGCAAGAGACAACTCTTGAATGGGATAGATATTATATCATTAGGAGCCGCTGAGCAAGCGCTCGCTCGCCGCTAATGTACCGGACTTACAGCACAGTTGGATGCGCGCCAGCGAGCTTGGAATTAAGAAATTGTCTCTGTACGAAGGTATGTGTCCCGCACGGGTGGTATGTGCCGTAACTCCATGCCACCCGTCCATGCCGGCGTAATAACGTAACATTCTGTGAGCGTGTACAAATAATAATAACCACACTCTTTCATTACATTCATTTTTAATAACACAATCCATACTAATATTATAAATGGGAAAGTGTGTCTGTCTGTCTGTCTGTATGTTTGTCTTTCTTTCACGGCAAAACGGCGCGACGAATTGACGTGATTTTTTAAGTGGAGATAGTTGAAGGGATGGAGAGTAACATAGGCTACTTTTTGTCTCTTTCTAACTCGAGCGAAGCCGCGGGCAAAAGCTAGTATAAAATAAACCTGACACGCCATACGTTACCGAGTGTGCCACCACTATACACGGCGATACTCTCGACGTCTCTCGTCCGGCTCCCGCACGTAGCGGCCGCACTACGACGTACGTTGTCGGTTGTAATCCAGCGACATGGGGGCGCTACATGAACGTTGAGCATTGACTGTACTATAGATACTCGCTGTACATTCATTCACATTTTGGTTGTTTCTTCAAGTTTGTTTAGTGGGCGACAAACAAAACGCGTTTGGTTAGCTACTACAGCAGGCGGTAGTTGGAAGGCGCAGCAGAAAGTCGTGAGTGGGAGCCCGAGGCCGCGATCCCAGCGATCGCGGTTGTTTGAGGGAGCATTGTCGCGCCGCGCGCTCGCAACAAAGCGCGCTCACCAAACACTCGAGTGTACACACGCAGCTGTGCCCGCGCCACTGTTTATGTTGTAAATACTAGTAGTTATTTATGCGTGGCGTGACCGCCCGCACTTTGTACGCAAAACTAATTACAGCGTGCGTGATTCATCGACACGAGCTTGTACAGTTGTACAGTTACAGGGAGTGTTCGTGAGGGTTACACAAACACTCGGACACGATTCCGTTACTTTAACAATCGGTCTTGTAACCATCACTGTAATGTACAGAGTGGATGGTATGTACATCATTCATAGGGCTTGCTAGGAATACGCCACATTGTGTACAAGAAGGCGCATGCAAGCGTGTTATTATAAAACTACGCATTGGATTGGAGTGATTGAATGCAGAAAAAAGTATTCTGTGAAGGTAGTTCGAAATAACTTTATCGTTTAAGGTGTAGATGATCTTGTGCTGCGTGGCACAAGTAGATACCCGCCGCACCAGCCTGCGAGGGCTCTCCAGACAAGAGAGCGGAAGACTCTTTCTGTATTGAAACTTTTACTTTTATTCGCTGTGTGAGCCTCTGTCACACCCGTGAGCCGTGTATCACACACTTCTTGGACACAGACAGAATACCTAATACTCAAAATGGCAAGTGAAGTAAAAAAGAGTAATTTTTATGATAATCTGATTGTATAATAAAATGGCTATAATGCTTAGCTACTTAGTAAATTCGAACCCGCTATTCTAGAACCCACCCGAGTGCTATGAATAAATAATTGTAAAGATTTCCAAACAGACGAATGTACACCTACAACACTTATGTACAAAGTGGGTACTGGCAGGATACCTTCTTGATTAATATAGGTATTATGATAATCTGTCGTTTTTTTTTCTTCTCTTCATAGGTTGTAGTACCTACTCAGGCATAAAGCCTGGTCGGTTAAGTACTTAATTGTTATATTTAGACTGCAAAAGTTCGCCCTAGTTTTGAATAACACGACAGATATAAGTTTTCTTTGTTAAACGTATCTTCTTCTATAACTAATAATATATAATAATATATAATGTGTAACTGAATTCTGAATCGATTTTTGTAATTTTTAATATAGGTAATATTTTATCCCAAAAATAATTAAAACTACGTAAGCTGCTGTCACACTTCCGCTGTACAGTCAAAACAAACTAAAATGGATCAAATACCTACTACGCTAGACCCTTATGCAAGTGCGGCTGTGTGCATGCGTAGATTTGTAATGTGACTATAATTTTCTCCCACAATCTGTACAACGAATTTATAAAAAAACACTGTTAATTTAAACATAATAATAAAAAATCAGTGTATGTATTATAATTATAACATAATATTCTAATTGGGGTGTCTGGTGGTGTGCGTTTATTCCGGGACTAGTTTTTTTAGTAACCGAAAATGTGGTATAACGCGCGTGAAACCGCGGGGGACAGCTAATCCTTACTAATATTATAAATGCGAAAGTAACTCTGTCTGTCTGTCTTTCTGTCTGTCTGTCTGTCTGTCTCTTCTTCACGCCCAAACCACTGAACCGATTTGAATGAAATTTGGTACAGATATAGTCTGGGACCCGAGAAAAGACATAGGATAGTTTTCATCCCGGAAATCCCCCGGGAACGGGAACTATTATTCCACGCGGACGAAGTCGCGGTCAAAAGCTAGTGTTAAATAAATTATAAGAAATCCGTCGCAAGAGCATAATATTATATAATTATGTTTCTGCGAGTGAAATCCTATAATTTTCGGACTTGCCTCTACTAACTCGCTACTATCACTGTCCATATCATATAGTGGTGTAGTGGTGGATATATATATATATATATATATATATATACACTACACTATATATCTATACTAATATTATAAAGAGGTAAAATTTGTAAGTTTGTAAGTTTGTAGGTTTGTAAGTTTGTATGTATGGGGTAATCTCTGGAACTACTGGTCCGATTTGAAAAATTCTTTCAGTGTTAGATAGCCCATTTCTCGAGGAATGCTATAGGCTATATACTATCACACTACGAACCACGGGAGCGGAGCAGTAACGAAAAATGCGGGTGAAACCGCAGGGGACAGCTAGTATATATATAATGCGAAAATAGCTTATACATACTTTTTTTTTTTATACTCGGGACCCTGGGGTCCCGGACCTTTGAAAGGCGTACAAGGGGCCGAAGTCAACTCGCAGAGTCCCCTTAAATAAAGCTTTATTATATGAAGTGGGACACCAACCGGCGATTATCCCTATATGCACCACACAAGTGCATCTAAGGTCAACCCCCGGTTGGTGGTGGTCTATTGCAGGTTATGAAATAAAGAAAGTATTGGACTATGGGTTTGGGTTGCTAAGATGGATTACTTATCTGAAACTATTGAATGGCTATGACCCCTGCCTAACCAATGCTTGTGTACACGGATACAAAGGCAGGGGGTGACTTGCACACTCAGTAAATGGGCCCCCGAAAACGGCCGCTAGCACATAGTGACGTAGCGACAAGGGGGCAACATATATCGAGGTGCTGGAGGAGTGGAGAGGTATTCCACGGCTATCAGGACAATCCCTGAAGTACGGTCAAGATCCCTACCAGCATCTTACTGGAATACTTCCTTCCCCCGAGCAAATTTGCTCTTGCGAATCTCCACTCAAACCAGCCAATTAAGGCAAGGGTGAGGTGGGAGCCTTGTTCCTCGTCTGTATTAACTCTGGCCGGCCAGTTAAGGCAAGCCAGAGATGAAGAACAAAGGGTCTCCCAGGTGGTCAGGTCCACGGGGTCGCTACTGCCCGACAGCTCGCCACAAGCTGCCCTGCGGGTAAAAAATAAAAAAATATTATTATTATTACTTACGTCAATAAATATACAAAACATTAATCAGAATAAAATACAAAGCTGGAAGTAATAATCGTAAAGAAAATAAGTAGGCACCGCAGGTTTATAAAGAATTTACGCTACACCTTACCCACTTAGAGGATAGCTACCCACGCCTCGGAGCGCGCCTGATTAACATTCTACGACAGACTCACCTTTTTGTTTACAAGTATTAGTACGTACTGCGAGTCGCCGCGGAGGACATCAGCCTTGCATAATGTATGAGTGGCGTAGTGCGAGCATCGATCAGCACTGAGCAGCGCGTAGTGTGACGATTTGCAGTGCACGCGGCTCGTGCTGCTAGTGTATGAGTGACGTAGTGCGAGCAGCACTGAGCAGAGCGTAGTGTGACGAGCTGCAGTGCACGCGGCTCGCGCTGCTAGTGTATGAGTGACGTAGTGCGAGCAGCACTGAGCAGAGCGTAGTGTGACGAGCTGCAGTGCACGCGGCTCGCGCTGCTAGTGTATGAGTGGCGTAGTGCGAGCAGCACTGAGCAGAGCGTAGTGTGACGAGCTGCAGTGCACGCGGCTCGCGCTGCTAGTGTATGAGTGACGTAGTGCGAGCAGCACTGAGCAGAGCGTAGTGTGACGAGCTGCAGTGCACGCGGCTCGCGCTGCTAGTGTATGAGTGGCGTAGTGTGAGCAGCACTGAGTAGAGCTTAGTGTGACGAGCTGCAGTGCACGCGGCTCGCGCTGCTAGTGTATGAGTGGCGTAGTGTGAGCAGCACTGAGTAGAGCTTAGTGTGACGAGCTGCAGTGCACGCGGCTCGCGCTGCTGGTGTATGAGTGGCGTAATGTGAGCAGCACTGAGTAGAGCTTAGTGTGACGAGCTGCAGTGCACGCGGTTCGTGCTGATAGTGTATGAGTGGCGTAGTGAGTGCGAGCACTCAGTGCCGCCCAAAATTCTTATTTTACAGAACTTGTCTTGAAATCCTTTACTTAGAAAAAGAAAATATAATTGATGTCCCGCGAGCGCTCTCATGAATAAATTGCACCGTCGGTCGCTATGTGTGGCAACTTCACAGCATGAATAATAAATATCAGCTTAGAACAATTTAAAATGCTAAATTATTTAAACAAAAATAATACTTTTGTGCACAAAAAGCTTCTACAAAAACGTCGCCGCTCGCGATATTGTCAACGGGTTAACAAATGGAATAATACTTTAACTGTGAAATAACGTCTAAAGAAACGCAATCAAATATGTATGGCGGAGCGGGCGGAGCTGTCGCCTGTCGCGACAAAGGCAAGCAAATATAGTCTCATGAAAGCATAATTCAGTAGAGGCGACAGCGCACTGTACAGCGCGCCCGGAGACACTCGCTCTCGCTACCCTTACATTCTACTGGTAGTCTCAATTAAGTTGATACACTTTTAAAAATATATGTATAATACTTAATATTTTAACTTAATTTTTGTCACAATTTAAAGTTGCAGATCAACCCTTGTTATTGCTATCAAAGAAATCTGCGCTAAAGGAGATGCGCTACACCGTTTTTATGTATGTAAGGGGACATACATAAAAACTTTAGCCTATCGCTTTTTGTTATAAATTGATAAACGAATCGTATTTTAGTACTGGATGATTGGAGCGCTCTTGTATTTACCCTATGCTGTTGTCGTCTTCAATTTTTAGTCACTTGCATTATTATTATAAGTGAAAAGTTGTAATTGGTCATTTTCTACCTACTCTAAGTGTTATTGTATGATATAGTTATTGTACGATATAGTGTTATTGTATGTATACCTACTCTAAGTGTTATTGTATCATGTAGCTGTAAGTTGCGCAGTTGTATGGTTGCTGGGTAGATTTTCCTGCATGTAGGCTTTTCTGTTTTGTTTCGTAACACTTTCTCGACTGTCCAAACTTTACTTCTCAAAAGGAACTTAAGCTTTACAACGATTTTCAATCCAATGAGTGGGCTAAGAGAACATTTCTGTATGAATAGTTAAAACAAAGTCGCTTTCCGTGTCCGTCAATTCGACCACTTAGTTGATTCGAGCTCAGATCTTCTAAACTTGATGGTTAGTTGTGAGTTTTCATCATTATTTAAGTTACAGAATCATTTCGGTTAGTTTTTGCTGACATACAATTATTTGACCAGCGCAGTCACGACATGACAGTTAAGATCAAGCTGCTTAGTTTCCAATCGCCCAATACATATAAAGAAACTTTGAAACATCATTTACTTACCAGTCCAATAGTTGAATTTACTTACCTATTCCAAAAGGTAGTTTGTATAGAGAAGAATTGAAGAAGCCGCTTGCATAATCCTTAAAATAGTTGGTTTTAAAAGGGTAATATACCTATTAAACAAAACACAAAGAACGGTTGTCCGGTTGTTACCGTTACTCTTAAAATAGCACAACTACACTCCACTGACCTTGAGAACACACACCACGTGGAGTGTCTCGAGGTCGCACACATCACTGAATAATAATAATACCATCCAATTACTGCCCCACTGCAGGACAAACGTTTCTTTTCAGAGAAGGCACGAGAATTGTGCACGAGCACGCTTGCTCAAGGCGGATGGGTCATTTCGGACTTATATTTACTACAAAGTCCAGGTTTCCTCACAATGTTTTCCTTCACCCATAATATGTCTATCATCATCATCTCCCTAGCCTTTTCCCAACTGTGTTGGGGTCGGCTGCCAGCCTCACCGGATTCAGCTAGATACCGGTGTTTTACGTGAAGTGACTGCCTGTGGCGACATATGTGTCGTGATGGCCCAGTGGATATGGCGCCCGCCTCTCGTGTAAGAGGTTGTGGGTTCGAATCCGGGCAGGTACCAATGTGACTTTTTCAATTCATATGTACTTTCTAAAGTTTATCTTAGACATCACTGACATCCCGTGCCTCGGAAAGCACGTAAAGCCCCGTACGTAAGCACGTAAGGTCCCGGTTGTCATTCGTAGAACTTTGACAGTCGTTACTGGTTAGCCAGAAACTCTGACCAGTCTAACCGGTATCGTGTCGCCTAGTTACTGGGTTGTGGAGGTCAGATTGCTCTTCTGGAGGATCAATGATTTAAGACTTAGGTATATTCATTGGAGAAGTCACAAATTCACAATGGTGTTGTTAATGCGTCTTTGGTTCACACATCATAATCATTGAAGACTTGAGTGTTAAATATTTCATAATAAAGCTTTAGATCGTCAGTTCGTAACGTTACGAGAAGTACGTCGTGAACTACGTGTAATTGAATATTTAAAACGGTCTCCTCTACAGCGTTAATATTGTCGACAACCGGTAGACTTCATACATTCCCGATCACATATCTTGTGCGAATTACACCGAGTACTAAGAATCGCTGATGGCTTGTTGAGTGCGAGACCCTTTAATTTGATCCTCTATTAACAGATATTGAAGCCTTCGTAATGTGAACCCAACGAAGGCTCATGTTGACATCAGTTTGATCTTTAAGCTTGTAGAATGGCACACAGAGAAATATTTCGGTAACTAGCTGCCTCCCGCGGTTTCACCCGCGTTTAAAATGTTAAGGGTCAACCCTTATCACTTAGGGGTATGAAAAATAGATAGTAGCCGATTCTCAGAGGTATAAATCGGTAAAGCCGTTTCGGAGGAGTAAGGTAACTAACATTGTGACACGAGAATTTTATATATCTATACTAATCTATACTATAATATTATAAAGAGGAAAACTTTGTATGTTTGTTTGTTTGGTTGTAATGAATAGGCTCAAAAACTACTGGACCGATTTTAAAAATTGTTTCACCATTCGGAAGCTACATTATCCACGAGTAACATAGGCTATATTTTATTTTGGAGAAAAATAGGGTTCCGTAAGACATTTGGGTTTTTCGGACACAAGGTGTAAAAAGTCAACCAGAAAAGTTACTTATTTTGCGTACGCTGCCTAAACTATAAAAGATTAAACCATAAAATGTTCTAATCAATTGTAGATCTTATAAATACCCTCAAAAAAGTCCACTACACACTATATCTATCTATGTGAGTATATATATGAGTGAGGCACAACAACCATTTAATTTATTTAAAAATCTTGATTTTTTTGGACTACGTTTAAACGCGTTTATTTTACTCATGCTAATGATCCTTATCGAAATAAATTATATCATCACTAAGAACAGTTTATGTAGATAATATTTGGTCTTTGAATGATTAAAATTGAACGTTTGATTTTGAAGTTATGGCGAAATTAAAATATTACGATTTCTGCTGCACGGCCCGTTGCGAAGTGGGCGCCACGCGCAGTTCAGAGCAGGGTAGTTGCTGATGCATAATTTTGTCACATCAGCGGATGCTGATGCTGATGCAGATTTTTTGCTTTAGACATCAGCGGACGCTGACGCTGATGCTGATTTAATGTTTTTTTCCTGCTATGTGCTAATTTTTATGATGTTTTATATAAATTTTACATTTTCTTAGCTTCTGTACTTATTACAATAAAAGATAAAATGTTTCTGTAAGTTTTAATCAACCGAAAAAAAAAAACTTAATGTTTACTAAATACTTAAATAAGCAATAGCGCATTTTGATTGGACATAACTCGCAAGTGACAGCGACACGAGACGTTAACTCCGCCCACCGAGGAACATGTTGCAAATCGAATATCAGCATCAGCATCAGCAACGAACAATGCGGATGATGATTCTGATGCTGATGTTTGAAATGAAGCTGATGATCAGCTGATGCTGATGCTGATATTCGCAACAACCCTGGTTCAGAGACGCGAGGTCGGCTCCCTACACAGCGGTCGTGCGCGAAGTCTAATAATTTTCGTGCGTTTTTATTAGATTTTGTTCTTAAAACTAGACTTACGCAAAACTTCTTCTCAGAGCTAAACAACAGTTCTTCTCATAGCTAAACAACAGTTTTTTTTCAGGGCGAACCAACAGTTCTTTTCAGGGTTAACCATCAGTTCTTTACAGGGCTAACCAACAGTTCTTTTCCGGGATAAACAACAGTTCTTTGCAATGCTAGAATATAACACGCTATTACCATTTTGTTAAATATTTGAAAATGCCTAAGAGAGCCAGGTCTCAACTTTTTAAACATAATTCTCAAGCACGGGCAGCAAGAATACGTCGTATGGGAGAACCTTTACCTGAACGTTCACAACGCCTTGCTGAACAAAATCAGAGAAACTTCCAGGTACGCGCACGAGAGTCGAGTGTCAAACGCCTTGCACAACAAAATCTGAGAACCTCTGAGCTACGCGCTCGAGATTCTAGGCTGGAGCGTTCCCAACGTCTTCATGAACAAAATATACTTGCAACGGTAACCGACATCCACGCGGGCGGAGCCGCGGGCGACCGCTCTAGTGAGATATACTTTCAATCCCATAATTATATATAATATACTTTCAGGTCCTAATAATTCCATTACCCTTTTGTGTTCCGCCACAGTCGAGTAAAAACAAATAACAATAAGTAAATACTCGGCCATAACCAGGCTCAGGCCAAGTTTGCGCAAGTTTTGTGTAATCTTCCATCTTGTTTGATGTTTCGCAGTAGGTATTTGATACGTTCTGGGAGATGGGGAAGTTTGAAAATATACGGCAAAAGTATTATTGGGAGAGCTTTCACACGCGCGGTGCTACGCGGTGCGGTGCGGAGCTACACCTTGGCACGCGCAGCGGTGCGGCACGGTGCTAAGGAGCAAGGAAGCTTCCGCGGCTTGCTCTCAAGTTGATGACAAGCGACATTTCCCTTGTCAAAATCATCATTGTTGAACTCATTTAACGTGTTTTTGATATCATGTATTCATTTATCGTTTTTGTTTTGAAATTGGAGCTTTATTAATCACTAGGTGATTAAGTGTAAGCTCGTGTTAAATGATTATAATTGAGGATAGTTGGGTGGACACGTACGGCGGTATGTATGCCGAATTGAAAGGTACATGCAAAGACGTTAAAAACTGGGTATGTGGGTCAGCGCGGGCGGCAATCTGCAGAGGCGTCCGCTCGTCCCTGCCCCGCGCGCGCCCCGCACGCTCCCCCGCTCCTCCGCTCATGCCGCTCCGCTCCACCTAAAACGTTGACATAGTGAAATGCAATTTTCCACTCAGTTCGTTTGTCGAGACGAGCCGACCGCGAGCCTGCCTGGTTCATCGACACCTTAAGGAAGCGACACTCAAATTTTGTGTATTTCTTCGAAAACTTCTGGAATCGATCCTTTACTATAATAGGTAAAAAGCGATTGTTGAGAGACTCAGCCAATTTCGCCCAAAATAAATCTGGCAATACTTCGTTCGGGTACAATAAAAACGCTCTAACCTAGTTTATGACTCAGAATGGTTGCAGCATTGCTGTGAAATCGATGCTGTATAATATTAGACGGAGGAAAAGAAACGGTAGCGAATGTCCAAAATGAACGGGGAACGAGGGACGCGCCGCGAACTATTGTTAGCGCGGGATAGAGTCGTATGCCATGTAGAGACGCAGAAGGCCCACTGGCAACAACAATAATAACTTAGGTACAACGGTACATTCTCACAAGTTGCACATCAGTACGTGTGGGCCGTGTGGGCGTGATCTTCTGCTCGTATCTGTGTGGTATTGCATGTTCCATCGCCGCCGCCGGCCGGTTCGCCTGGTGCCGGTGCCGGCGCCGGTGACGGCCGCGAGCCTTCTCTTGTTCTCGTACGCGGCTGCAATTCCAATCTCGGCACATATCGGACATTGAAAGTGTACTGGACTGGCTGCCTGAGTTACAGCACCAATTTCGCTTTATTATTAGGTTAGCTACAGCTTGGTAACTTAACAAAAAATATATTTAAACATCGTATTATGTAGTTATGTATTGTTAGCTTATTTTGTAGTTATATGTTTGCAGTTCCGGGGTCGAATAGCGCATATTATTGTTTGATACTATTAACTACCAAGATGTTTCCATATTAATTTCGTAAAGATCTGACGCGACGTAGACCTTCGGAAATAGGCTACAGAGCTCTACAATAACAAAGCGAATATTTTTAAGTGATATTTGAAAAAGTCAATGTTATTTTTGATTCGGCTTTATTTACAAAAGTGTTCCAGTTCATTCGCTTGCCGGCACGGGAACATCTGCTAACCCTTTCTTCTCTAAACGTCTCAGAGCACAATACATTTTGATGCATTTAATTTGCAATATTGCTCACACAGATTTCGTTCAGTTCCCGGCCGCAAGCTGTGCACCCTGACTGCTACTGCTCACCAAAAGAACGTTTCCTTGACGGGTTTGAATTTGTTAATAATTTGTGGATGTTATTCTCAACACACGCTATGTGTTATTCTCAACACATATGTTTATAAAATAATTTATTGTCTGTCTTTTATGCAGGTTAATTGTTTCAATGTTGATTAACGTAGTCGGTATTGTACTGTTTTAATTAACTACTACAAATACAAAGTAGTTACGTGTCAAGAATAACCATTATTTATTACTACATGTTAAAAAGTTGACGACTAAAACGAGATTGCAGATAGTTAATTAATTATCAGAACTAAAAAACACATGTTCATAAACATAACCGCTTACAATAGAGGTCAATGGAGTAATAACTAGTACGCCCTCCCCCGCCCCCGCGGGAGAGTCGCCCCCTTTACACGCACACCCTGAATTTAATATCCTATGACATCAGTGTCAAGGTTACCCAATCTCACATCACTTGCGGTCAAATTACATACATTATTTAAACCAGCGCGGCCACTAGAAGTAGCTCAATTCAGTTTTTAATGTAACGAATACATTTTGGCGCTGAATAAAACCTTTATAATGAGTCAGACATCCGTCCGTCGATTCCCACGGGGTTGATTGCCGTAAAATATACATTTCACATAAGTGAGAACAGAATATATATCATAGACTAGCTTTTGCCCGCGGCTTCGCTCGCGTTAGAAAGAGACAAAAAGTAGCCTATGTTACTCTCCATCCCTTCAACTAACTCCACTTAAAAAATCACGTCAATTCGTCGCTCCGTTTTGCCGTGAAAGAAAGACAAACATACAGACAGACAGACAGACAGACAGACACACTTTCCCATTTATAATATTAGTATGGATTGATTTTATTATATAATGATTTTATTATATGCATTGATTAAATAATGGTGCTTTTAATTTTTTTTTGGTTTTGTATGGCCATCCTGGACTTTTTTTTTAAACTAAAAGCCCATTTCATAACATTTCCTTTCAACGATCTTTTCTTCAAAAGTTAGGTGACAGCGACAATGACAGTACAGTATTGCCTGATTACTAAACAACTATTAGGCCACTCATATACACGTGAATCTAGATTGTGATAATGTGGGGGGGGGGGGGGGGAATCGATACAAATATTTTATGAATAAAGGTGATATGGTTTAAATAAATTTTGTTTACATTAATAGGTAAGTGATACGAAGTTCACCGGGTCATCTAGTATGTATATAATAGTAAACTCACTGCCTGATATCAACGTGTTTGTTAATATATAACAATAACTAACTAAATACATTAAATTTGGAGGGTTTATTCTTTGTGAAGAATATAAAAAATAGCCCTAAAGGGTTAAAATAGTAGGTAGAAGTTCGACATCCACGCGGGCGAAGCCGCGGGCGAAGGCTAGTAAATATTTTAAATCTAGATATTTTTTTTATCTTAATATTATTTTTGTACGTTGGAAATAAGAAAAGCTGTTACAGTATTATTTTTTACAGCATATTACACGCCTTTTTGTTATTTCAAACCGTATTAAATGGCTTTTATTTGCATGATTTGGATTTATGAAAATGATTCCATTCGTATTTTGAAAACAATTAAACATGACTTATTTGTGTCAGGTTTGACGGGTTGTAACCTCTATGATTGTAACTGATTTGACACTTGACTTGCCGGTTACTATGACAACGACATCCAACAGAACATGGACAACTTTTATATGGGAAAATGGAATTGTTGTTTTACTCTATCTTTCTCGCAATTTTAGAGACAAAAAGTAGCCTATGTTACTCTCCATCCCTTCAACTATCTCCATTTAAAAAATCACGTCAATCCGTCGCTCCGTTTTGCCGTGAAAGAAAGACAAACAGACAGACAGACAGACAGACAGACAGACACACTTTCCCATTTATAATATTAGTATGGATAGCATGCTGCAACTTCCGCGATTGTTTTAGTTTAATAGTTTATAGACATCGGATAAAGGTTGTGAAGTTTACAGACCGCTAGTCTTCTCCCGCGGGATTCATTAAGAAAAGGAGAGAAGATAAATTATTAGGGACGAGACGGACTTCCACGCGCGCCTCAAAGAGAAGGAGTCAGCACAGGAAGGGGCCCAACAGGGCCAACGCCTGCCGAGGTTGCGGAATGTTTATAATAGTTACCGTGACCCTGGAACATAAAGGGCAATCGAAGGAACATGAGTGGGTTTTAGTCAGCAAGAGTCTGACACGCCCTCCCGCCGCACCTAGGACGGGAGCAGTCATTGGATGATTTCCCACTGACCAAAAAAAAAAAGATAATTTATTAAAAATAGATATACTTTGGGCGCTGGCTAATTTGACAGGACTAAACTAATATGTATCTTCTGTTCTATTCTTAATGAAATGGAAAGAGAAAGATGCACTTATCTTAAAGTTAGTTAAGTTTGCGAAGATGGGAATCAGCGCCAATATATTATGTACTATACTATCTTGCAAAAGCTAGTAATAAGTAACATGATACAGTACCTCAACCGGGCCTTTTTGTGAAATCGGAGTGTACGCTCAGAGCGCTATGTTGTGTTCGGAAGGCCGCCATTACCGGCGCGTGTCGCAGAGGTATCAAAGTGACGGATGTCATTACTTTACGTCCGCACTGATATCCACACGTGGTAACAAGACGAGCACTCCGCGGCCACACCGGCCGCTGACTCAGAGGATATTGTGTGCATCTACTAGCTGGCCCCGCGTTCTGTTATTTTGTTTGGTTACTACTCCGCTCCCTTTGCTTAAACCGTGATGTTATGTAGCCTCAGTTCTTTGATAATGTTTATGCAAAAGAAACACACATCCATCCGTCCTTAGGTCCTTACAAACTTTAACATTTTTAATATAATTATAATAGAAAGTAGGATTACTTAGGTTTAACGTGACTGTGTAACTAGCGTGTTTATATGATTTGTTGCAACTGTACCATCTTGCATCATCTATATATATATAAAAATGAAACCCGTTTTCCGTTGTCACGACTTGGCATGAAAACGGCTTGACCGATTTGGCTGATTGTTTTTTTTAAATGTTCGTTGTAGTTCAAGGATTGTTTATACGGCGAAAAAAAAACGAATAATTGTCGGGAAAGCTCTAAAAACAGCCCTTTTCTTTTTCCCATACAAACGTCTTCTAACTAAAACGTAGAGTCAATTTGAGCTTTAACACCATACCATAAAGTTCAAGTGTTAGTCGAGAGGTTTCGGGAAGCCAAAACAATTGAGTGACGTTAGTATCGTATCGTCGTCAAACACGAATTATCTGACGTAAAATGTCACTTGAAATGTAAAGGAACGTCTCTTTGGTGTGGTAGTAGGTGGGTAGTAGGTGGGTAGTAGGTGGGTAGTAGGTGAGTAGTAGGTGGGTAGTAGGTGGGTAGTAGGTGGGTAGTAGGTGGGTAGTAGGTGGGTAGTAGGTGGGTAGAAGGTGGGTAGTAGGTGGGTAGTAGGTGGGTAGTAGGTGGGTAGTAGGTGGGTAGTAGGTGGGTAGTAGGTGGGTGGTAGGTGGGTAGTAGGTGGGTAGTAGGTGGGTAGTAGGTGGGTAGTAGGTGGGTAGTAGGTGGGTAGTAGGTGGGTAGTAGGTGGGTAGTAGGTGGGTAGTAGGTGGGTAGTAGGTGGGTAGTAGGTGGGTAGTAGGTGGGTAGTAGGTGGGTAGTAGGTGGGTAGTAGGTGGGTAGTAGGTGGGTAGTAGGTGGGTAGTAGGTGGGTAGTAGGTGGGTAGTAGGTGGGTAGTAGGTGGGTAGTAGGTGGGTAGTAGGTGGGTAGTAGGTGGGTAGTAGGTGGGTAGTAGGTGGGTAGTAGGTGGGTAGTAGGTGGGTAGTAGGTGGGTAGTAGGTGGGTAGTAGGTGGGTAGTAGGTGGGTAGTATCGAATTCAATATTCATAGTTGACAGGACAACGTCTGTCGGGTCAGCTAGTAAATAATTAAATATAAAACATTCAATTTCACGAATCTATCACCCTTTTTTTAAACGACTCGGATTTTTTGCGGCCCAGGTATCCATAATGGTAGTAATGAGCAGCACACTCGCGAGGGGCTGGCTGACAAAGTACCTCTTCGTGATAATGTCACTCGGCCCTGCAGCGCGCGTACCTCGGTGCAACACTGTTACCGCGGAGCTAGTCCGCAACCTGCACGGTGCACTTATTTATAACTTTCTGTGCAATATATTATAAATACTTAGCTATTTTAAATAAAAGTCTGGGAAAAGAGACGTCGTTAGTTGAACAAATGTTCAGCAAGCCATAAGTATGTTGAAGTGTCGTGTGGCGCGAGTGTGGTCATTAGCGCCGCCCGCGCCGCCCGCGCCTGACGTAAAGAACTGCGAGCCAATCAGCGGTAACGAGGTGTCGCGCGATTAACGAGCGCACGCCGCAGGGCTGTCACCTGCTCCGCGCGCCACACGCGCGCCGCACGCGCGCCACACGCACGCCACACGTGCCGCATACGTCGAAGAGTAGACACAGTTGTGGTGCCTTCTGAAGATAACCCTTTAATTCTATTTGCTTAAGCTACTGAGTGTACTGTGACCGGCACCGGGATTACGTATCTTGCAATAGCCGAGCGATCGCGATAATTTAGCAATATTTGCTGCTCAAACGTCAATTCAAAATACGTCACGTCAAATAGCTATCTAGCGATAGTGCTGCCTCTGTGGAGCAATCAGTTGACTAAAATATGCATTTTTCGTTCGGTGGTTTCGTGTTTAGTATGGTTTTTAAGAGCAAAGTTAAGTTTTTTATGTTAAAGGTGATATTTAATTAGTTCCAGCGATTGCTACTTTATCGTCATCGTAGCCATAAGTGCATTAGAACAATCAGCGAGCGATTAGCAATCGGTTCATACATAATACGATTTTTTTTGACAATCGCGCGGTGATCGCGCAATCACTGCGCAAATATTGCTCATTGCTGTTTCATAGGTAATAACCCCGCCATATATTAATCACTTGCGAGTTGCACTTAAACTGTTCACTTTAACGAAGCATGAGCAAACGGATCTACTAGAATACTAGATGATATAAAATATCGAATTTTAATAAAACATCAAGCAGATTGGGTGATATTGAATTTTAAATACTAGATTGTCAAGTTATGTTGTCAACTTTAGTAACAAAATTAATCGAGAAGAAATAAAGGCAGGAAAATGAAGAATATTTGTCATAGAATAATTCAACGAGTATCATGCAACTAGTTTGACGAGTGTGTCTCGTGTGGCGACCCTACGCGCCACAGCGCGGTGCGGGCCGGTCGGGGCGCGGGCGGCTGCTACAAAGAGCTCCTTCACTTCGATTACCTTCGGCGCCCTGCATTTACACAACCAAGTGACGACACACTTTCATTTCAAAGAAGAGAGCGATTACATTAATGGCGGAGTGTGTATTTGCGAGATCTAAGCAAGAGCAAATTAATAACAATTTCTTTCGAACTTTCCAGCGTAATCGAAACAATTCCGCAACAAATGTTCTAAAGGGTTCCCTCTTTCGTAATTCTTTAGTTAATATTTACAAAGCAAGCGGTATCATTACAACTGGTGTTTCAACTGCTAGGAACAAAAAGAAACCAAATTGAATTTGGTGCACAAAGCGCGGCCACTTGACAACCTGAGGACCGGCGCGGACAGAGCACAACAATAAATCGCACGCGGGGACAGCGCAATATTCCGGCGACAGGCTCCTCCGGCCCGCCCCCGCCCGCGCGCCCCCCGCCCCCACGCCCCGCACCGTAAGGACACAATTTTTGTTTGATCCCCAATTTGAATGTAGATGAAGGGCCGACGCGTAATACTCATTTAAATGACAACCGGGTCAAATTTTGATTGGTTTTTGAACAAGATAATGCGAAATAAGCCACAATCCAGCAACCAGCACTCGACAAATTAGCTCTGTGATTGGCATCGAGTGCTCAGCGGTCCTGGTGGCGGCGAGCGGCTTGTTGTCGTGTCGCACCCCCGGTGCAATACTGTCACTTATGCAAAAATGTAGTTTTTCAGGAGAAGCATTTAAAACTTTGACACCTCACAAAACAATGACTTTAAGATATACAGATGAGATGAATAGTCTATACTAAACTGCCAGCTATCAACTTTATTTTAGGATAAATAACTGTCACTTTCTATTTTAAAAAATATACTATACCATTATTTAAAACTTCCAATGCCCTCAGAAGTGACGTTGTGGATCTAACGAAAAATTATAACTGTAGTTATGTCACTGAGTAAATAAGAAAACAAGAACAAATTATTTAATTAGTTTTATTTTTAATCATAATTATGTAGTTTTATTAACGAAAGAAATAAAATAAGTCTAAACTCTTCGAAATAAACATAAGGTGCTTCTTAACATTTGTACATAAAAAACCGGTCAAGTGCGAGTTGGACTCGCACAACGAGGGTTCCGTTAATTTGTTTTTTTTGTGAAATAACTACAATATTACCCGTCCGACGGACCCCAAGCGGTCCGCTTTGGGCGCTGAAGCAGCTGGACCGGAAGCTTATCCTGGAAGCCTCGATAGTGCAGGCCTGGGTGTCATCACCGAACAGGCCTGCCGACACCAACGCCGAGGCTGGGTGGTTCCAGGAGGCCATGTCCGAGATCTGCGACATGGCAATGCCCCGGATTCAGCTTGGAAGGGGTCAGCGCCAGGTGTACTGGTGGTCGCCGCAAATCGCGTCACTATGCGAGGCGTGCGTGGCTGCGCGACACCCGTACACCAGACACCGCAGGCTCCGTATCCGCCCTGAGGATGCGGATGCCATTGAGGCGGAGCTGTACGAGGGGTACAGAGCGGCGAAGGAAGCCCTCCGACTAGAGATAGAGCGGGCCAAATCTTCGGCCCGCCAAGAGGCGCTGGGGACTCTGGACAGAGATCCGTGGGGGCTCCCGCACCGCCAAGTAGAGGCTACTTGGCGGTGCAGGGCAAGCTCCGCTTCTGTGTGACATCGGGTACGACTGGGTGCTGCGCGCCGACCTTCCCGAAGGTGTCAGCGTAGTGTGTTACGCTGTCGAAACGCTAGTCCTAGCGCAGGGAGGGTCGTTCCCGACCGTCGTTCGGTCGCGACAGTCGGCGCCCTCACGTTTCGCTTGACACAGGTGCTCACCGGACATGGTCAGTTCAGCAGGTTCCTGTGTTGGATTCGGGCGGAAGCGACGCCTGGGTGTCACCACTGCAGTAACGGTCGCCTGCACAACACGGTCGAGCACACAGTGGAGGTGTGCCGCGCATGGGCGGACCATCGACGTGTCCTCTCGCGCCTGGCGCTGGTTCCGGCCATGCTTCGGGGCGAGACGGAATGGGATGCCGTCGACTCCTTCTGCGTAGCAGTTATGCTGGTGAAGGAAGCGTCGGCGCGCGAGAGGCAACGACGAGCCTCTCGCCTCGGAATAAGACCCAGGCGAAGACGTCGGGAGTCACAAGACGACTACCGGCCACCGTAGGCGCGGTTCTGCGGAAGGCGAGCGATGGGTAGCTCGCCGCCCGACTAGGACCAGGACCGCGTAGACGGCGCGTTAGTGTTCCACGCGCGCCTCAAAGAGAAGAAGTCAGCACAGGAAGGGGCCCAACAGGGTCAATGCCTGCCGGGATTGCGGAATGTTTATAATAGTTACCGTGACCCTGGAACATAAAGGGCAATCGAAGGAACATGAGTGGGTTTTAGTCAGTAAAAGTCTGACATGCCCTCCCGTCGCACCCAGGACGGGAGCCGTCATTTGATGATTTTCCACTCACCAAAAAAAATCATGTTTGGTTCAATATCGTTTAGGAAAATTTTACAGATTGTGTTGTACAGATAGTTAGTTAGACCAGAACTAAAACATGCTTTGATAAGTAAATATCTACCACACTATTACAAGCAATACGACCAAGTTGCAAAATGGCTCTCGTACAAATACAAATCTTAGTTTGAGACCAGGTGATGGGAGTGCATTGTGTGGCATATTTATTTAAAAAGGCAAGGATTGGAGAAACAAAGTTATTTATTAACAAAGGTCACTGTAGTACAAAACTAAACTTTCAAAGAGGTTTAAATATTGGGGAAATAATGTCACAACTGTATCTTAGGTCAATATTGCTCCAGGATACATTTGAACTGGCGGGAGACCGCACACAACTGACCAATGAAACGATGTCGCTCCTAGCGCCGCCGTGATTCGCGCCAAAACGACAATGACACTCACGCCCTCAGACGGAAACTATGCATACTATACAAGTGACGTTATCGCACCAAGTAAAGGGGTGCTTTAGGACCATTTTAAAGTATTTATCTCATTTTTGTATTTTTTGCAAAAGTGACAGTGTCGCACCGGGGGTGCGGTGTGATGTATGCGGGCGGCACTCTGCACACCACATCAACGGTATTCATCGTCTTACGTAGAACATCAACTCTATCCTTTCTCAAAGATTCTGTAGATCTTCTCGAAGCTCCACCGTACACTCGTACCCGGAATTTCCGGGGTTGCGGAATGTTTATAATAGATACCGAGACCCCGTAACATAAAGGGCAACCGAAGGAACATGAGTGGGTTTTAGTCAGTAAAGGTCTGACACGCCCTCTCGCCGCCCCAGGACGGGAGCAGTCATTGGATGATTTCCCACTCACCAAAAAAAAAACCCGGAATTTAAAAAACATATAAAATATTTAATTGTTAGGATTCTTCTTTACCTTTGGATATTTATAGGAAAAACATTAGTATTTAGGATAATGAAATTATTTTAAAATATTGAAATATAAACAATAGTGCAGTCATAAGCAACTCACCGTACTTTGAACTTATTTGATACTAGCTTCTGCCCGCGGCTTCGCTCGCTTTAGAAAGAGACAAAAAGTAGCCTATGTTACTCTCCATCCCTTCAACTATCTCCACTTAAAAAGCTTTTTTAAAAAAAAGATAACCGACTTCAAAAACTAAAAGCTCAAAAATAACTATTTCGGAAGTCGGTGGCAACACAAATCGACCGGCAGTAGAGAAGCCACCGACTTCCGAAATAGTTATTTTTGAGCTTTTAGTTTTTGAAGTCGGTTATCTTTTTTTTAAAAAAGCTTTTTATTTTTTACTTTTTAGTTAGAGTCTCAGTGTCTGACTACGTTTTAGGGTAGCTCTCACAATAAACTTATAATCTTATAAAATGAAAACGGCACTATGCGCGCAACGTCACAGGATATCCATTAGTGTTATATACTAAAACCTTCCACAGAATGTTACAAAGACTTTTCTGAAAACCGCATCGAAATCGGTATAGCTAAACGCGAGATAATCGCGGTCAAACATACAATCGTCTTTGAAAATCTACAATCCAAGAAAGCAAAACGCGATCTATGCGGGCAACGTCACGGGATATCTATTAGTGTTACATACTAAAACCTTCCCCAGAATGTAACAAACACTTTGCTGAAAACCGCATCAAAATCAGTTCAGCCAAACACGAGATAACCGCGGACAAACATATATACATACATACAGGTCTAATAGAGAACCTACTTTTTTTTTTGAAGTCGGTTAAAAAATCACGTCAATCCGTCGCTCCGTTTTGCTGTGAAAGAAAGACAAACAGACAGACAGACAGACACACTTTCCCATTTATAATATTAGTATGGATATATTTTAAACAAAGTCTTTGCTTTAAGAATACTTGTGAGGCATAAGTCAAAAAATAGAAATTATAGCATACGGGGACAATATAAATCATCGGTTCTTTTTTGTGACTACACTGTACACAGTAGGAGCCGGTAATGTTCCTATAGCAACGATAGTTAATAACCGTTTCTTTTCCTCTTTATTTGTTCAAGAGTTTAATATAAACAGATATGTCAATGTTATCGCTCATTTTAATAAAATGATAAGATTGATCTGATCGGATATTAAATTTCTTTTTATAAATATGAAATGAAAATTCTTTCATTATTTCCACGAAAATTTTAAATATAAACCGAGGTTGCCGCACTGGCAGCTATAGCAGCGTATTTCAATTGTTAAAAATAATTCTGTAAATTACTACGAGTCGATGACCGCAACTAGGCAGTTATGCACGAATATGTTTCCGTCGCATATAATTAGCCTGAGTTGCTAGTCTCGGTAATAGTGTTGAATGTTAATCCACCTGTACGTGTGGAACTGAACGTTTGTTAACTTGCACTTTCCTCATTCTTATAAAAGGAAAGAAAGTGATAAAATGCAAGAAGATAACTATGGGCTTTGTAACACTGTGTAAGTAAGTAAGACTTATTTCTTATGAGGCTAATCGTTATAATGTTCCGTTTACAGTTTAGATTAGGATGTGAACTAAAGCGAGCCGAGCCGCGAGCTCGACGAGCGTCACGCAGTGGCGGCAGGTCGCGCGCTATCGGATACGCTGATCACTTCGCAATCAGAACGCTTGAAGTAGATTTGTTTCTGTCATAAACTCGGACTAAAATCAACACCGTTTTGAATTGGGAAACTAATGTTCATGCGTCTAGTTATGAGATTTATCAACGACAGCTGCTGTCTCCCGCGGTCTCATCCGCGTTAAAGGTCTTAGACAACTTCTATTTAGAACACAATTAACAGTATTTTTTCACAAAATATTACGGTGCAAAAATACTCGCTTCACAAGTAAGTTTGTTAAAACATATAATAAAAAATAATACCAGCCTATAACTGTCCCACTGCTGGGCAAAGGCCTCTTCTCATACAGAGAAGGCACGAGCATTGATCACCACGCTTGCTCAAGACGGGTTGGCGATTTCGGACTTATATTAACTACAAGTCCAGGTTTCCTCACGATGTTTTCCTTCACCTCTCTGTCTGTGATGTCTAAGATAAACTTTAGAAAGTACATATGAATTGAAAAAGTCACATTGGTACTTGCCCGGATTCGAACCCGCAACCTCTTGCATGTTAAAACATATCAATCAGTTATAATTATATCGATTTGGTTTAAAACAACAATCGTTAGCTAATAGCGGCTATTATCAGAATGGATTTAGAAGGAACCAATAAAAACCGTTTACTAAACTCATGCGTCAGCTCGGCCAGCAGTGCCGCCTGCTAGCTGCTGTCGACACATGTTTGTATGTGTGTGTTGCGAGTACTCACTGGTGCACACACGAGTGCGCTGCTACTCTCGCACTCGAATGTTATTGCGTTTATAATACATGGTCATCAGAAAACATTAACATAATTTAGCTAAAATATCGCAATATTTTCTTACAAATCTCCCGACAATACACGAACTAGGTTTTTTTGGCGTATACACTAGTCGTAAGTCACAGATGTGGTTCGTGTATAAAAGATTCGGGCGCGTAGTGTGTGGCGCGGTGGAGGTGACGCGCCCGCTCGCTCGCGCCACATAATCGTAAAATACTGACAAAATGGCGACCACGCATTTTTGCGCAAACCTTTCTGCATCAGCAAATTAACTTCCAGCGAGAATATTGAGAAAAAATGTTACCGTGATCATGAAACAGACAAAGTTATAACCTATAACATTTATTGATTTCTTTTGGGACTTGCTTTTGCCCGCGATTTCGCCTGCGTTAAATAGGGAAAAGCCACGAATAGAGCAAAATGTAGTCCTTTCTTATAGTTCGCGTCACGTAAGCTTGCCCCTCTGAAGTTAGGCTTTTGTGACGACCGCGCAGGTACAATCACGTGCAAAAGTGTTACGTTCGTAGTTTATTTTTTTATTTTTTACAGAATCGAATTAAGTTGGAAACATTGCGATTGTAAAGCTGCTTCTAAACGGGCAATATTTTACTGTATTTATAATAGCAGTTATTAGTTTGACTTACGTTGTGGCGGTGCATATAAAATAATTAAAAACCATAACAAAGTTTAACAGTTTTGGAAACAACAGTACTTTCGCATTGAGCAAGCAGGATAGAAGTAAGCATCGAACATATGCAAGTGACAGAGACGCCATTACAAGCGCCATCTTTCAAAAACCGCGCATGCGCGGTACACGTTTGGTTGTAAAATCGACTACTGCGCAGTCAATTGCGACGAACTTCAGAGGGGCAAGCTTACGTGACGCGAACTATACTATACCACAGCAAACAATCGCGTACCGCCGGCAGAGAATTTATTAATTAACATTGCGTATTTTATATTTCCTTACTTTACTTACATTATCTTGTAAGCCGTACACCCGAATTACATGCTAAAGCATCATTTGCAAATAAGTAATTGTTATTCTTTAAGAGAATATATACTGTACCTCGATTCGTATCGTATACATTTATAATATATGAATTGGGATTATAGACTTTTTACGCGACTACAGTAAAGTTAAAAGAAAGGTATGGTAATTTTATTGATATTATGTATATGTATAGGTGTGTGTGTGTTTATGTACATATGTAAGGGTATGTATATGTTCATGTTTATCTGTTTCCTCAACTTCTAAACTACTTATCACAGTTTGGCAAAAGAGGTATTGTGGTAAGCTTGTTGATTGTTTGTAACACTACGTACACACAGACAAACTCAACCTTGTAGTAGACTAACTTACAAGGAGGACGTCGTCTTTGAATTGATCATATACGAGTTAGTATGTAAGCATTATATTCCAACATTGGTTATAATGGTGGTTATTTAACAATAAAATATTGTTTCTAGTTTAACCAGTGTGCCGTGTGTGCCGTGCTTCTAGACATTAGCTGTTACAAATAATAATCAATTGAATTTCTTTGTAATACTATTAGTATAAATACGGACGATGTGTATCTACTAACAAAAGGAAAATATTACTCAGCTCTAAGACGAATTCCAAACATTGTGGATCTTACACGAACCAGTACTAAGTATAATATGCTAATTGCACGCCATAATTTACGCGAAATTATTCCGCGGTTATTAAAATAAATAAATATATATCTTGGGACAACTCACACACGGCCATGTGACCCTAAACTAAGCACAGCTTGTACTATGGTAACCAGACAACTGATAAACTAATATAATTTATAAATACATATATATCGTAGATAAATTACACCCACACACAGAACAAAGAATCTTGCTTATCACACAAAGTTTGTCCTGGGTTGGAACCTAACCCACGACCTTCAGCTTAGCAGTCAGGAACACTACCCACTGGACCGACAGGCCCGTCAAATAATAATGAATGTATATTAATGAATATTTTAAGTCTATACACTTCTTATAGGTCCGTCTTCCGGGAATATATGTACGTTGAGCACTTTTGTTAAGGCGTGTTCCTGAATAACTATACATTTATTTTTTAAGAATATATATCCAAGATCTTTACAACAAGCCTTTTTATTGGATACATCACATGGTACTATTTGCAAGGCATTTATTTCCATATAGTAATTTTCCGCCTAGCAAGTGCACCGATACCAACCAGCACCAGCAGGTACACACACCGACCTGCGACCTGCCACCTCCGACCTCTCCTCTCGCCGTCTGCCTAAACCGTTCATAAATTATGTAATTATGTCGATAATGGAGAGAACAAAATGGCCTCAGAGACATAAAGTAATGACTCTTAACGACGCCCATGAATAAAATATGGGATGCCTCCAGTGGCCTTTAGGATAATCCAACAAAAAACACTCCAATTTGGCGGAAATTGCACCCGAGCTCGTTCTTACAGGGATAACTTATAACATGGGGAGCCGCTGCTGTAATGCTCTTGTAAGATAACAAGCAAAGTAGGTTATATCTGTTCTCTAAGAACACGTAACTGCTGTCGATATTACTCGCTCGCTGCGCCGCCCGAGTGTTCTCATAAAACTGTCGGCGTCTGCTACAAGAATTCGCACTCAAATATCAAGCACTTTCATATCCTCTATAAACAATAGCCTTTGTCTACAATAATGTTTGCTCCCATAGCGCCCGCGTAGCACTCGCCTATAGCTGCGTAGCGTCCTCGTAGCTCATCGTAGCAACCGCGTAGTACTGGCGTAGTACTGGTGTAGGGCTTCCGTAGATGCTACACACATTGCGTGCCGCTACGGGTTACGCACTTTCATCAAATGAGTAGTGTGGTATGACTCTAGAACAACGAACAAGTGATTTGTACTGGTTTAACAAAAGTCGACTACTTTGATTTTTTCGAGAAAAAGTAGGAAATTGAAGATGTAGCAAACGTTCTCGCACGAGTAAGTGCGCTGTGGAGTTCGTAGTATCTAGTGGCATTACTCCAGCGCTACTTGTGTTGACACTATGGCCGCTTAATAATCAGAAATAAGCTAATTCAACGTCAGCGAGTCGAGAACGCGCCGGAATTGATAAAAATCTGAGGAAAGATTAATCGTCATCAATCTTTTCTTGTCGGCGTCGAGTGAATCGTGCCCTTGTTCCCCCCCTCGCCCGCACCCCTCCCTGCACCCCGCGCGCACCCCGCGCTCCTCTGGCAGCCCCGAGCCACACCGATATTGAAGTTTCAATTAACGATTGTTACACGAGCATCAGTCGGCTGACTCCCGGAGCTTTATTGTGATGCTAAACCGTAAATCGTGATATTCGCGCGTCGCTCGCCACACGCGCCACACGCGCCACACGCGCCACACGCGACACACGCACACGTGTGCACTGCGAGTGTTAGAGCGCGCCACCTCGTCCGAACTAAAAACTCCTTATCCCTTGAAAGTTTGCAACACTATAATGACGTAGGTTATGTTTAACAGCATCGCTCGACGCCGCCGACTACACACCACACATGCTCAGCTAAAACTTGTTGAAAAGTTCTTTGATAAATTTGTCCCTTACTGCCAAACTGGGAGAAACCTACGTCAAAGTGTAAGCGTGATCTTATTCAGCGCTAACGAAACACGCCGCCGCGTTTGTGCCGCGCCTTATCTCTATGTACACAGCGCGGGGCTATGCACATATCTTTATTACATTCCGTATGGAAATTGACGTATTTATAGTACAAGTGTTTAGGTAACACGCTCAAATACAGAGCATACCGGTACTAGCTGCCAGCTCGTGGCTCGTATATCAAATACTTTATTAAAGTGTACATATATGTGTCAAATAACCTGAGTACAACATAATGTGGGTGAGTGAAATAACGCGCGATACGTATTTATGGAGCAGAAGAAAGTCGTAAAATGTGGCGGCTACTATATTAGTA
This sequence comes from Athetis lepigone, assembly GCA_033675125.1. NCBI lineage: Eukaryota > Metazoa > Arthropoda > Insecta > Lepidoptera > Noctuidae > Athetis > Athetis lepigone. The sequence continues at coordinate 2,566,865 of CM066226.1, read as the reverse complement.
GCAATTATAGCGAGGGCGTACTTTATGTCACCCGAGTCCATTACGAGCGGCGTGTCACCGCTCGCGACAGCACTCTCCACGAGCACTGCGCGACACTGACGAGTTCCGCCGGTACACCGTTGAGGTCCGAGATCAGTCGACCGCCGGTAGGTAACTAACGACTAATTTTATTGATGTCTGTGTAGTTTTTAGAGTTCCAATGTCTAACTCGTAAGGTACATTATTGTCACATTGTTCGGGAGAGTACTTCAAGTAAAAAAGGAAATCATTCATTCGCTGCATCATTGACGTTTGGTAGGACGACATTAAAACCTCCCCCTTTGATAGTTGGTTGGAAACAGCTTTTCAACGTCGGTTCGAAGTATTGTAAATACTCAGTTGTCGTCGACATAATATTAACTATTCTCTCCAACTCTAAGTTGTGTAAGTAAAATCTCTACATTAGAGAGCATGGAGTGAAGGGGATCTGTGTGAGGGCTGGTGTTTCTTCGTCCAATTGTATGATTCCACTAAAATAACTGGACGGGGTTGCCTGCATGTAGTTAAACACATCCCACGCGTGCGCGACACATGAACGTGATTACACAACTGTTGATAACCGCTGTGTCCTTGAATTCAGCCATCGGAGTACTCAGTAACAAGTACAGTCAGTCATTGTATGCGCAGTTCCAGTTTACTGGCACAACACACAATACCACACATTACATGGAGTATCAACAGCTGGCGCACAACGAGGTGCTCTCTACGTGCATCAGTGTCCACATTTTAGATTTTGTAAACATGTAGTTAAGCGTTGCTAAATGTAGTGGACAATGTGATCAACGCCAGCAGAAGGCGCCGGGGAGCGCCCGCACCACGACTCGTGATATATGAGGCGTGTGAGCTGTTCGCTTGTTTGTGCGATTTGTTCGCCATCACGCACCCCGCTGCTCCCCCGGGGAGTGGCAGGTGGCAGCATGTAGAACAAGTGAGAAGTATTGTTTGGTGTGTTAATGTGCGACTATACACGGTGGAAAGTCTGTATATATGAAACATTCTTTTATTTACACGCAGCCAGTAGTACTTCACTAGTGCAGAAAGGAGTAGTCGCCAAAGGAAGAAATTCATTCTTTTTCTACTCGCCACCTGATTTACAATACAAAATATTTTGTCGATTTTCATTTTGGCTTCACGTCTGTAGTGGTGTACGTCACCGGAGTGGAAAATAATAGAATGGTATAAATAATGGTCAGTACAAATGTGCGAGATCTCCCCTCGCGCCTAACGTGCGAGCTTCTGTACCCGCAAATGGCATCAGGAGTAAATAATAATGTAGTACCTTAAGGAAAATCCGACGCCATTTCTCATCCATGATTACCTGACATTATTTAGAATGGTCGAGTTTAAGAGCCAGATGCCGGCGGCAACGCAGCGATATACACGGCTTCCTTACATTTATGCGCAAATTCTACCATTCCGTTATTTCCCGCGAGAAATCAACTCACTCGGGGAGTAAACGGGACGATACCAGTGCTGTTATTATTTAACCTCAGCCGAATTAGTATGTAAATTGTATGTTCCAATTGAATAATTAATAAAATGTCGACCACTTCCTAAAATTGCGCATTATCACGTTGGCGACATTTACAATTCAATTAGAGCGCTCAGCCCAGCGCGCGTGCATGTTGTATGAGTCGCTCTCCGCGCGCACATTACGTGTATTAGCGACGTCCTTAATCCTCGCGTAATCTGCGGAGGGGACACGGCACACGCGACACGCCACACACACTCCACGCACACGCCACAAGGCCGACAAAACAACCTCGTTGAGCAGATACTCAGCGCTGGGAGATGGATCGCTAAAGGGATTATCGGCCAGTTACAAAAATAAGAGCGTGGAGCGGGCCGCGCGCCAACCGAACCAATCAATATGGCAACCGTACTACGCTCACCGGCCCGCCACTCACTCGGTGACTATTGCTAGTCACGGACCACTGCAACCGTCATTTAATAAACTTCTGGATTTTATGGGTTAACAAAAAAAAACCTCTACAGAAATCCAAATATAGACTTTTTGATGATCGATCATATTTATTTTCCGTTCCACCGACGTTGACTTGGTTGAGATGTTTCATTTCGCAAAATTAATGAACAAGATATTATTAGTGAGTGGGTCGGGCACGAGTTGAACAATAAATCTCTTCGCTAATCTCGTCGGCCGGCGGAAGGAAGCGCCTCGCTCGCTAATGACGAATATAGATTAGCTCTCGATCAATTGATCCGCTCGCTCTATAATGTAGGCGATGTAGAAAGGTCACCCTTCTGACTCCATTTCACTTGTACTTAGTTAAAACACACTCGAGATAAGCTGAGATGACGATGACAGTGCGCCTCACTGAACTGAAGGAGCTCTCGTACCTTCTTAATGTAAAAAGTGGTCAAGTAAGGGTCAGTCATTTGAAGGCTGTCGGAATGTAGAGAGCGTGACGCGGCACGGCTCGGGATGAGCAGCGGGTGACGTCACGAATTGAATGATAAATGAGATATAAACGGCGGTGCCGCTCTACCTTCACCTCATTACTGAGTGTACTGTGCTCGAGCAGTTCAGACTTCATGAACATTGTGCAAGTTTGTCACTCGACCTTGTTGCTCAATAGAATGATATAAGTTTTGCGAAGTTGAGTGCGGTGCGGCGCAGGTGCGCCATCTGGCGGCGCGGTGCAAACGTCGCGGCTCCTGGATGTCTCTCGGCGACTAATTAATTCCGTCAGCTGTCGGAGCATTAATGGCTCGGAGCCCTAGATATCCGCATTAATTCACATCCCGTTGCAATCCACTTCGCTCAACCTAATGAAAACTGAAACCAGTGTTTCAGTATTCATTCCTATTGGCAAAGATAGCAGCTCAAGGCTTATTAATTCACCATTCGTCCAGTCGTATTAGCCCTTACAGCGCCTTTATGTCAATCTATTTTATCAAGCTTTTTTGACTAAAAAATCATGTCTAACGTGTTCAAATGGCTATTAACGGGTACAGTCAGCGTCAGAGAAAAGTCACCTCGTCGCCGTCGCTTGAGCGACGAAACTCCAAAACGATGCTAAGGAAACTGTCACTGGCAAATAGCGGGTTTTAGAAGTAGTAACTTAGACATGTTACATACTGCGGGTACTAACGCGACCTACTCCGCTACACTTCCACTCGACTGTCTGCCTACTGACTGACGAACTGGTCTTATAAATGTTACAGATAAAGACGAATTATCACAGAATGTGTACTCCGCGCAAAGTATTAAGTATCGCTATAAAAATAAAGTAAACTAAAAAATTAAAGAAGCATTCAATAAATGTGATTTATTTCTATTTCAGGGCGGTAAAATTATAAATATTATGTTGTCGTGCCCTCACCGGGTTTCATGTTGAAACTTAGGTACTTATATTGTTATAACATTTACACATGAATGCTATAAAGAGTTTGAATTTTAAAAATAAAAGTAACACGTAAAACAAGTGTTAAATTTATTAACGTTAACATTTGTTAATAATGTTGTAGCACAACATAGTTGAGTTTTGAACACAATCGTTTAGACCCAGGTTACTTAGTGTTAGTGTCAAGCACAGATCACTGGAACTTTATTTGTTTTTCAGAAGCTTTTTTATTTACCATGTATACCTATTTATATTTACTTAGACCAGTTTAGTCAAATTCTAATTATATCCCTAGGGATATAACTATAATACGGTTTTTTCTATCATACTGCCATGCGACACATACATATTTATATAGACAGGCCAGCTTTAACAATATAAGTTCACATTCATTAGTTGTTTTGTGAAAACAAATTATGCGCATTCTTATATGTTACAATACCTACAAACTTAAGAAATAAGGAACTAAGGAGTTAATCAATGTCCGTCTGTCTATTTTGTATGTCTTATACAGGTATAATTCGACATGAGTATACAAATAGACAAAATATAAACTATTATTCTAAAAAAACAATACCTGTTGGTCACCTCCCGCGTTTATAAAGTGGAACATTTTGTTTCGTCGTCTGTTGGATGGGGTCGGGTGCTGTTTGATATTTATTTAAAACTATTGTGAGTAGCTTGAAAATGTGAAAACAATCACAGCAGTTGTATTTTTAACGAATAACCGAAAACCATCACAGCGAGACGGTATAGGGCAGCACACGCTTTATCGACATTTATACTACTCATCGTGGTCACCGCCATCGTTTATATCGGTCAGTAATTACCAGTCATCTTATATAATTATATCTCGGTACAATCATGTATAACATTACATAAATGTATTTTCCAATCGTGTACAATAATACGGACATATAAATTGCTTACTCACAAACAGATCCGGATCTACGATGTTTTCTAGCCGGGACAGAAAGTTGATAGTGGCGCCTCTCTTTCTAGCATTTGAAACGAATTAGGTACCTAAAAAACTCACTAATATCCAATGGTCGGCTGTTTTCTTAAAGCGGTCAATAAGAACCCCTTACGCCTGTGTGGTACCTTTTATAAATTGTCGCTAAGCCAACCAGCCTACCATAATGAAAGGCTAGGATTTACTTCCGAAGTCTTTTTATACGCTAATTATGGTACATCATTTAAAGTAATTACGATCCTGAAATTTTTAAATCTGTTCACTAAGTTTTGAGGTTGGAGATGTCGGCGGTTGTTGGTTTGGTATTAAAAAATAATGGTGAATTAAAATACTTAAATGAACTTATTCTTTCACGTAACACAATCCTAAAGCAGAATTTATTAGAAATTGTCTGATTAAGAGCTCAGCCGACGGGCCCCGGCACCCGGGCCCCGGCCGCCGGGCCCCGGCGAGTACCGCTCTGCACCCCGGGTGAAGTTCCGATAAATGAGAGATGCTGATATTAGACAAAACGCTCGCCATCATCCACCGACATAAACGTTACAAACGTAATTACTTTATTAATTTCCTGAGTGCGGGGGCGCGGGGGCGGGGGCGGGCCGGGGGCGCGGGGGCGGCGCCGCTCGGTATCATCACACGACAGAATATCGTTTATTCTGTTCATTCTCTATCGCGTCACGTATGTTTTATCGCGAGTTCATCTAAATAGCGTCCTAATGCGAATGTTTTATTCATAAACATTGTACAAGAATTTCTTTTGCAACAAAACAAATATTAAGGCGAGTGAGTTATCCTGAGTACGCGCACACTGAGCACACTGGAGCATACTGGGCACACTGGACACACTGGGCACACTGGGCACACTGGTTACGCTGGGCACACTGGGCACACTGGGCACACTGGGCACGCTGGGCACACTGTGCACGGAGTGCGGGGCAGACTAATCACACGGGACCAATCTCACGGGTTACTAGTTTTTGTAGTGGAACTAATGGGGCGGAGAGTTTAGTTTAATGATATTATTGATGTAGCTCACTTGTCTAATTAATTATGAAACATATATTTAAACTATCTTTAATTAATATTAATAATACATTGTATCTTTAATTACATTGCTGTTATACAACTCGCTGGTAAGGATACGTAAATAATACTTGCAGCATTTGTAGGTTAATGTTCAATTTGTTTGAATAGTTTTCTTCATTTACGCACATCCTTATGATTGAGTTAGTAAGCACAGGGAACAGATAGAAATGAACCCGCCAAAAAGTTTTTTTTTATTTCGTTTTCTGCTGCGTAAAATCGTTTATCTTAAATGCTGTTTAATATGTTATGATTTGTGTTGTTTAGTCGGCTTCTGGCTCGTAGAGAGCTCGTTACCCTGAACCAAATGAGCCCAAACTCGAGAGTTTGAACCGTGGTCGAGTTTTAGTATTCAGCTCCTTTAACCGTACAAGTGGAAATTATCTTTGAGCAAAAATCATTCTAGTAGTTAAAACATTATCGTGAACGTAACAAACGTAGGACGCGCGCACAATGTACAAGCGACACTAAATACAACTTGTAACCGTTGGCGATTTATATTTCCGCTAGTAATAAAGACAAGGTGATAACTGCGCGACTGCGAGCGGAGGACGCGCCGCCCACTCGACGCGCATCGTGCGCCCGCTCTTAATGGCCCCGGTACAGAGCACGCCAGTCAAGTTTATGTCTTGAGTTTCGTCCACTGCAAGTAATGGCCTGAATCCCTTCAACATTTCGTACAAGGTCACATTCGCTTATAAGTTCGTTTGTCCAACTCGTGTACAATATTGAGATAACAAGTTATAGCCGTGTGACACTCATCGCTCTCCTTCAGTGTAGTAAGCGAGCGAGGACGATATTTACAGTAAGGCTTGTAGGGATCAAGAGTTGAAACACCGACATAAGTGGCCTTATTCCAAAGTCTCGAAGGAGCCATACGTAATGTAACTCGTTTAGACAATAAATCATGTCGTAATAATAAGAAAGTATTTAGGAGACATTATAACTTCGAGTAGAGAGAGATCGTTTTAGCATTGTAAAATGAACATTGATTTATACTCTGCTTGCAATTTTTTATAGAGTTAATTACATGTGAAGCAAATAAAAGCGCATTAAAACCGCAATAAAAAATATGCTATTTTCCAGCATTTACCTCGACCCATGTGGGTTTTAGTAAACTTCCAAAATTAAAGATTTAAACTCAAAACAATTAGAACTTTTAGCAATCGTAAAATATATATTGTTTTACCGGCAAACGTATTGGTTGTCCGTAGTAGTATGTTGTACAGTAAGGACACAGTGTGCATGTGTTATTGATTGCGTGCGGTGGCGCTCGCCGCAGCGCTCCGGCCGCCGGCGGCCGCTCACCGCACACCGCACGATCTGCCGCTGCTACGGACGACCTTTTGACCCCAGCAACAAACTGTATAACGAATTACAAAATTACAACGTTTAAAGTTAAACTCATGTGGCAATTTTCCACAGCTTCACAAAATCAATTTATTAATCTAAGTTGTCATTAATAAAAATCCTGGAAAAATATTCCCCCGACTCGACACTTCTCATCTGACAGTGTGGCCTAAAGCAGGGTGTTAGCTTAACATTGTCGTTGTGTGCGCAGATATCTGAGAAGCATCCATCCCTGTGTGGCTGTGGACACTTGACGAGCTCCCCCCTGTTTCGCAACACTGATTGGAATCGTCTTAAGCATCCGCATAGTGCGGTGGCGAGCTGCCAAGCGCAGCCTATCCAATGACTCATAACAATCACCCGCTCCTAAAGACCGCGCGGTGTGGTGCGGCGGGCGAGGGGGGGGGGGCGAACAAACGAGCTGAAGTTATCTTTTTTACGAATAACGAAAATGTTGTGAAAAAAAGTTTAACGATCTACGAACCAGCCAAAAGTGGAACTTGAACTTGAAAATGGAACAACACTGACACTAATTTCACTACTACAACACTTTGTATATAAAAGTTGAAAGCCTGCAGAGTGACACCGCGCACTCGCTCTCCGAGAAACTTGTTGCACTACTTTACAAGATGGACTCCACGCCGGGGGGAACGCGACCGTCCTGCTGTCGACGTAACGTGTGCACAATACGTGCTGTGTACACACACGTACACCGTGCGTGTACTATGTACGTTACAACTAACTGTTAACTAAATTGAAGTTTATCACACAAACCCCTCGAGTACACGTCTAGCGAGGGTAATGGCCGACAGGAAGCGGATGTCAAACCAAACACAATGTTCCTCCGAGCGCCGGTAATTAAACTAAGCCAACTATGTTGCTATAATTCTAAACTTTTGCGGCCGCTGTCACTAAGTATAAGTGCCTACTTATTTAATACACTTCCAAATTCGAGGGTTTCGAGCATTCATCTTGACGTGAATGTTGAAATTTTGAAAGAGGGGAATTGTTTTCAAAATCAGTTTGTCATATTTAGATTTATAACAGTCCTGACTTGAGTAATAATAGTATTGTAACAGCATTTTTTTAAAATAGGAAGTATGGAGTTTCTTGCCCGTTCTTCTCCATACTAATCAACTTTTTGGAATGGGCAACTAGATTAATTTTTCTTTGTTTTTGACGTTCTAAAGTGCCTTTTAAATGGTCCATTAGAAATAAATGATTTGAGTTTGAGTTTGATGATTTTCGCTAACAATTGCGGCGCGTGGTCACCGCACATGCAGACACGCTGGTATTGTGCGAACTCACAACAGCTACTTAACAGCAGACGTCCAGTGTTTACACGAGTCTTGTTCCAAAGTTAACACGTTACTGTTTCCGCTCTGTAATGTAAAGTGTTAAAACAGATCTCCGCAAGTTTAGCACTAAAACCCGCCGCTCCCTGCAGGGCACAGAGCGAGCACTAAGCGTAAGTGTAAGTAAGCGTAGCGTAAGTGTATGACATATACATACATGTCTTGTATTCATATATTGAACATATATTTCTGGTAGCCCACTGCTCGATAAGAGCGACAGTTTAATAATTGATATTTTAGTATTTTATTAATGGAGGATTTTGTGAAGACAAATTAACTATTTATTATATTTTACGGAATATGTGGTATGCGAAAGTCCACGATCACTTTCTGGACACTATCTACAGCTACAGCCAGGGTAATTATTATTGTTAAGCCAAATCAAAATCTGTCTAATTCAGTGGAGTCCTTGTGGAGCTCTTGTGAACTTTTGCTTCGGCGCAATCACGAAGATCCTAAATATATTCTAGGAATAAAGTACCCGTAAAACAAATCCAATACGTTGAACAGAACATCTTATCCTGACATGAAATTCCTATCCAATCGATGTTAACCCCATTAAGTTGATACAAGTTATATTCATAAGTACTCTCATTTTGTTAATTTTCTAATCAAGGAGAGGAAGCAAGGCAAGAGCCACCTTTATAATAAGAGCGTACTAGATTGTTCTTACCTTCTGACATACAAAACTTTTATGATTAAACATTGTGACACGAGAATTTTATATATAAGATTGTAAGGTTAGATTACTAACTTAGCTAAAATTTACGCTGTTTACCTTTAAGTGAGTGTTACGTTATTGCTTTGTTATAAAATAGTATTAAGAATAATTATTCGTTGGTGAACCAAATAAATAAAATAAAATTAAAACTCAATCGTAGCACGTATGAAGCCGTAGCCGGAGCACAAACTACTACGCCGCATTGGCTACGGCGTAGGACATGCTACGGCGTAGCACACGCTACGAAGCAAGTGCGAAAGTTTGTCAGCCGCGTTTTATCATCACAAAGCTCGCACACACACACGCAAATGTTATTCCTCGGCGAGTCCTGAATAAACAGACCTCTTCGTAGCGCGCGGGCGGCTGTTAATATAAGGTAACAATGTAAATGAAGCGAAGGACAAAAATGTGTGACCGTACGGGGTCGCTCCAAGCTGTCCGCTCTCTGTTTCCCTTGTGTCATGATAGAATGGACACCATATGTAATAGTAGAATGTAAATGGGCCACCTTTATAATAAGAGCGTACTAGATTGTTCTTACCTTCTGACATACAAAACTTTTATGATTAAATGTACAACTAATGTATAAGTAATGTATTTTGAAGGGTGTAGTAAGTAAGACCGGCCTACGAGTGTTTGTCTAAATAGAAAAGAGTCAAGTTACTGGTGTAGTAGAAGTATGTCATTCTGCTGGTGCTTCGTTATATGTATGTTCACACAATGTTGATTTACACTGTAACATTCACTTTCTACCTAAATAGATAAACATACCGACAATCTATTGTTTTCAGCATATTGGGTTAAGACTAACTGTTATATTGTAACTTCTTGTAGTTCCTTTTTATTTTTTTCTTTACTGTCAAAAATGAAAGCTGTCATTCAATTAATAAAATACTATGAAATTCTATACACGATTTTTTTTAACTACTTATTACTAACAGATGTTTTTATCTTATGTGTGTTTCGCACAGCCAGCAAAATGAAAGCTTCCTCAATAAACTATAAATACTTTTCTATTTTAAATTAAGCTAAAATTTTTTTTTAATTAATATAAAATCTCATTTGAACACATCCATCGGTATACCTTTGCTTAATGTACTTGGATTATGGGAATAAACCCTTTCTTTAGTAATGTACTTAAAAATTATGATAGAATTTTGTCATGTGCAACGTGTACCATGCGACACATCAGTACCTGAGCTATTGGCAGTGAGTCGCTCAGGCACCGCCAGCGCTGCACAGGGAGAGGCAGCGATAACCGCGGGACAAACATCCTGTTTGTGAGCGTGCCGCGTGACGTCACGACGAACGTGTTTGTGAGGCGCGCGCGGGGCTCCACTTCCTTATGTTATGAGTTATGGGGTCCCGCACATTGTAAATCAATCAGGTAGAGCCGAGCTTGTGTTCACAAATATGAAACTAGTCGATAATCTGTGTCGGGAATTGTATTAATCTGTGGCGTATGACATAACTTATGGAGGCCATACACGCTAGGGTTTGCATGATGGTTATAACTGTGCATGCAAAACCGACAAGCATAACCGAGTTTACATGCACCGATAACTGTACAGTTTAATCACATACACGCTAGGGCTTGCCTGTCGGTTATGCATGCACGGCTAAAACCATCATGCAAAACCTAGCGTGTATGGCCTCCATTACAAAAAGTTCAAAATTCAAGGCATTTATTTCACTTAGACCCATAGGCACTTATAAATTGTGAAAGAACTTTTACTTTACTATAATGTTTTTTTGTGGTGTGGCACTAGTTGAAACTTTGTGCCAATTCCGGGAAAACTAAAATGTTAAAACCAAATTCGGGAAATCTTAGGGATCATTTTATTCAGTTCCTTCAGTCAGAGTGCAGTAGTCGCGGCGAGGCGCGGGGCGAGCCCGGCGCGCCGAGCGGGGCCGCAACTTTCAGTCAGTTATGCTAAACTAATCTCCGACGACTGATACCGATATCCGACTTCCAATCGGTAATAATCTGATTGAACCGGCTCCGTTTCCGAGCCGCCCCGCGCCCCGCACCCCTATGTGCCCCTCACAGCTCGTGCGGTGTTCAACAACTGTAACATTAGACTGATGGCATCGCCGTATATCTCACAGGAGGGCTCTCCGACCACTAGGGACAGGTTCCTATCCTTGCTCGTCAGGAAAGTGGAAAATCTATTTTTCTTACTCCTCCGCTATTCTTTCTGTTAATTTCGTTGCGATAGCCAAGACAGCCGAATTGTTTCTCCGGTACTCGTTGAGCTTCTTTGCATCGGCGCTTTTCTGGTGGACTCAACTGTTGATTCTGGCTTTCAGGAGTTTCAGTGATTGGGAATAGAGTGGCGGGATTGTTCCAAAAAACCTCTAACAGCAGTAGGCTAATTACCTTCCATACTTGTTTAATTTCGTAAAAAGTGCACAAAAGTTTAACTATGCTTTTATGAAAAGTTGCAATGCTAAGTAACTCTCAGTTAAGTGTATCTATGTAGTAGCACGGGCGAGGTGTTACAACACAATGCGTGTGCTGCTCGCTGCACGCTCACGCACTACGATAGTACAGGCTCAGAGCATAAGTGGAATAATGGTGGGTACTTGTAACATACATTAAACTTACACGGCCGTTAAACTTGTACATCCTGCACGAGGCTCCCGAAGTACTCGAAGCAGAGAGCTATCAGACAGGCGGCTGATGGAGCAGAAGGCTGTTATTGCCTATTTTATAGCGATCCCGGAATTTAACGTCGCCGCTCTAATGAAACATATAAGGCCTCTGCCTCGAATCTTGCGGGCAGCGGGGCGGCGGCGGCGGCGGAGCGGGAGCGGCAGGATCTTATGCGTAAAATCAAATGGAACGGCCCTCGAAAACAGCGGCGCGGCAGCGGGGCGGGAGCGGGCAGCGAGCGGTGTACTTTAGCCAAGCGGTGGCCGCCCGCGCGTTTGCGTTGTAGTGTTGTGCAATTTATTTTTGTGACGTGTCGAAATGTCCTCGTACGTGCTAGAGCAAATTATTTCAGATTTTTTTAAGGACACCGATATGGAACAGCAAAGATGGGAACCATAAAAACTGAATAATTATAGGTATTTGATTGAGATATACCTCTGTATCGTTTTGTATTAATTCCAGATTCTAAATCGCCTTTGATAGCTTCAAGAATAGTCAAAAGTTTCTACACTCATTATGGTGTAGTTGTAGAATTTGTCGGGACATTGTCGCTGTTCTTCATAATTTCTATAAAACTCGTATTTTATGTTCCTTGCTTTATAGTAGGGATTTATTTACTTCTTCTTTTGCCCACAATAAATCGAGCGTTAGGAATAAATTTGAATCAAAAAGATGTTGCCGCCATTGTTCAGTTTAGAATAAAAACAAATATCTCGACGACACAAACATAAGCACAACACTACGCGGGTATAGTGACGCGTGATCTGCCCGCTAGTTTCGAGAACGGGTCTGCGACGCCCGCCCCGCTCCCGCGCCGCTGCCGCCACCGCCCCGCTGCCCGCAGGTTTCGAGGCAGAGGCCTAAAGGGCTAGCCTCCTCCCCCCACCCCGCGCCCCCTGCCCGCCCCGCGCTCGGACCGTCTCTGTCACAGCGACACCGCAGCGCACTGGGATTCACGCGCCTACTTACTACTTGATAACTTTACATTTGATGTACTTTTTCGGTATGATAACCTTGGAAATATTGCTAGATTCGCCTTGCAGTAGTTATATGGAAAAAAAAAAGAATATTATGATGTCAAAAAAGAGAATGACAATGATAACAAATATTTAGCATAACCTTGGGTTTGATTATTATCTGCTTTTATAACTGGTCTTGTTTTATGCATTTGTTTTTACTTTACATCTTTCTTTAGATACAAATAGTTTCCTTTTCGCAAAGAACAACTAACAATCGGACCATATTTCAAAAAAAAAACTCGACATTCTCCTTTATCATAACGAGAAAAAAATACGCAATTTGCGTTACAAATTATAAACAACTAGCTTCTGCCCGCGGCTTCGCTTGCGTTAGAAAGAGACAAAAAGTAGCCTATGTTACTCTCCATCCCTTCAACTATCTCCATTTAAAAAATCACGTCAATTCGTCGCTCCGTTATGCCGTGAAAGAAAGACAAACAGACAGACAGACACACTTTCCCATTTATAATATTAGTATGGATATCATTTATTTACCGTAAACAAGGATTCTTTCCTCGTACCTCGGTAACTCGGTATCCCTTGCCACCAAATGTTCCACCGCAATTTAGTAGCATCATCTAGCAAAATGTTTAGTTTGTATGAATAATCCCAGATAAAAACCATTCACACTGTGACTTACGCTTATGTTACTGACAAAACGATATTTAAGTACAATCGCGCGGTAGAATTAGATTCTTTTTAACACAAGTTTCAAACGAAGTGAATTTAGTTACTTTCGTTTAGCTGATGGTTTGGAATACTTTTGTCAAGTAACTAGTCCTGTCAGTGGTGAGAACAGTCGGTGCAGTGCCGCTCGTCGAGGAATGAGGCTCGTGTTTTGGAGAACATAATGTTAGCTAATTGTAAAACAATTCGTTAGTTATTTATTCTTAAGATTCAGTTTGGTTCTAAAGAACCGTCTTTACCCGACTGCCGAAAGGAGGGTTATTGTATGAAATGTCCATTACACTGAAACCAGTGTCCGCATTAAAAAAGAAGAAATAATAAATAAAAAGCATTCCGTACACCTACGTATGTTTACAATTTATATTCACTTGAATTTTCCATAAAATAATAATAATTATGTAATTTCATTATTGCATTTTGACAATTTAATTATTGTATTTTTTATGACATTATCTTAAAATATGTAATTAAAATGAATAGCACCTATAGTATAGATATTAAGCGACTTGGTTTGTAAACTGTAAGTTTATGTTTTATGAACAAATGAATATGAATATAAAAAATAGTTATAAAGTGAATGACGTTCGCGGTGTTATTCAACTTGATATCTATATACATTTCATGCAGGAAGTTTGTGAACGCATACGTTAAGACACCCGCCCGCCTCTAATGCAAGAAGTTGTGGGTTCGAATCCTGGCAAATACCAATGTGACTTTTTCAATTCATATGTACTTTCTAAAGTTTATCTTGGACATCACAAACATCGGTGCAGGAAAATATCTTGAGATAATCAAATCTGGACTTGTAATGAATATAAGTCAATCCGCCAATCCGCCTTGAGTGTGGTGATCAGTGCTCGTGCCTTCTCTTCATGAGAAGAGGCCTTTGCCCTGCAGTGGGTCAGTAATAGGCTGGTAGTAGGTATTATTTTTGTATTAAGTAATTATTTCAAAATACAATCAAAAAGCTTAAAAAATAAAAATATGACTTCTAATTTATAATGTCTTAAGCATTTATTATAACCAAAACTATTTAATTGTAAAAATACAATGGGTTACAAAATGTGTGTACCTACATAATAATGTATGGTTGAAGATATTCGTAACAGTAGCATAATAGCAGTATAATTATGTAACTTAATTTAGCATTAATTTTATAATACATATTATCTCCCTTTAATTTCCTTTATTTGTGTCCTTAGTTTTACTCGTATGCATATAGTTCGTAAAAACTTTATATTGTATAATACGTGGATAACGTTGTGAGCTACACATATATAAATACTTTATGTCCTATCATGCTTATATGTTAACAAATGTGTGTAACTGTTTGTTTTCCCGAAATAAATAAATAAATAAATATGTGAATGACGTTAATATGAATGAATTGAGGCAGTCAAAGGCTTCGCAACCACTCTGCGACAACTACCGACTAATACATAATGTGTTCAATTATTGCGCTGCCAACAATATGATTACATAGGCACACGTAGTTTACATACCACTAACAATAAAGTGACAGTTCCCTAAGGACTAGATAATTAATTAACCTACATCATAAGCTGAGTACAGCCGACTAAAAGGTCATAGCTCATTACAGCCACCCGGCAGCCACACCGCACCGCCTCGACGCACGGCGTCAACTCGTTGTCGATGGGTGGGCCACCCGCCGTCAACCAGTGGGCCACCCGCAGTCAACGAGAAAGAGACCAACTCGGCGCTTGGTCCACGAATTTTCGAGTAGTCTGTTAATAATTGGCACTAGGTCTACACGTGTGTTTGGTTCGTTATGTCAAACTTTACAAATCGTGAATTGGCAATCATAGCTTTCGCGGAAGCGGCAGCGCGCGGGCCACTCGTGGCCGGCGCGCCGTCAACGCACGGCAAGCATTCGAGCAGCGAGATGTCAACGAATGGCCCACCCGCCGACCGCGCGCGAAGGGCTTAAAACCGAGGCGATCCGGTGACGCTACGGAGTTGATATAGTGAACGCATGCCCATACAAATCCATATAAAGAATACTAGCCGCAGGAGGCGAGTCGGTGCGAAGTGGCTGCCGGGTGGTTGTAATGAGCTATAACCTTAAATGTGCCTACTCCCCAATCTATGTAATTTCTTCACGTACAACCAAGACAACGTAGGGATATAACTGGAATACTATTATATACATTTTGTGTGGATTTTCAAGCGTGGAAGTTAAAATTTATTAGCTATTAGCTTTTGCCAGCGGTTAGGGCCGCGTGGTGGAACGTAGACGCACATAGGATACAGTTTAATAAATCGTTTTACGAGGAAAGATTCAGTAATAGATGTAAGTAGATTGTTTCATAATGTATTATATCTATATTGGTGTACCCTTGCGCTATCACGGATATATGTATAGGTCTTACTAGCTACGTATTTATACAAGAAGTATTGATGTTAAGTAAGTGATTTATATAGAACTGTGCGGTCAACGCATCATCAACCAAACAGAAAACTTAGTAACCTGTATTCTTCAGTATTTATCTTCAATGTTATCTTCGACCACAACAGTAAAACAGTTTTTACACAATTAATATCATACAATATGCAAAGATTGTAATTGTATGTTGTTACATACAATCTTAGCAACAGTGTTTCTGTGAAAGAGCCCACACAATGTCATTCACATTCGCTTAAACAAACAAACCTCAGTAGTAGTTGTTTACTGAACGCCCCACACTACAAGTACACAGTGTATGTGCGCGGTACACGAAGCTCGCAGCACTCAGCACTTATGTGAATAACTGAGGAAACTATTGCCACAACAAAAATACCGCCAAGTGGAACGACTATTACAGTGGACAGAATTTATTAAATTTTTCAAACTGTTCCTAAACATGAGAACAAAACAAAAAAACCGGCCAAGAGCGTGTCGGGCCACGCTCAATGTAGGGTTCCGTAGTTTCCCGTCCGACACAATAACTGTTCCCACTTATAAGTTTTAAAAATTGGCTTTTGTTACGTTGACATACTAAGTACGCAGAAATCATTTTGTACAACCTTTTTGTCTTTTTTGTACAAAAACTGTTTTTTCTATCAAGTTCAAAATAATTTTCCTAGAAAGTCCTTGTAAAGTTCTACTTTCCAGATTTTTTTCATATTTTTTAAACCTACGGGTCAAAAGTTAGAGGGGGGGGGGACGTTTTGATTTTTCCTTTTGGAGCGATTATTTCCGAAATTATTGACATTACCAAAAAATGATTTTAGTAAACCCCTATTCATTTTTAAATACCTATCCAACAATATATAACACGTCTGGGTTGAAATTAAAAAAAAAATCACTTTCCTCTTTACATATAGGGGGGCTACCCTAATAAAACAATTTTATCCAATTTTTATTTTACCACTTTGTCGGCGTGATTGATATACATATTGTACCAAATTTCAGCTTTCTAGTGCTAACGGTCACAGAGATTAAGCGAGGACGGACGGACAGACATGGCGAAACTATAAGGGTTCCTAGTTGACTACGGAACCCTAAAAAAACGTACTAGCATGCGATATTATATACTTCTTTTCGCAGTTTTAATAAGTTAATAGTATTTATAACTATTACGCTATTTTTATTTTTTGTTAATAAATCTTAATCAAAGTGCATCCTAATATGTCAATACAATCGAAACAGTAAAACACGTGCCGGGCTCCTTATTTATTACGCTACTAGCTTTTGCCCGCGACTTCGTCCGCGTGAATTAATAGTTCCCGTTCCCGAGGGATATTGGAGATGAAAACTATCCTATGTCCTTTCTCGGGTTCCGGACTATATCTGTACCAAATTTCATTCAAATCGGTTCAGTGATTTAGGCGTGAAGAAGAGACAGACAGAGTTACTTTCGCATTTATAATATTAGTACGGATGTAGTTCCACTGTCTGCCTTCCTTAACTGCTACATCCACAGATCAGTTTGTTCGTACCGTACATTTTCTTTCTTACATAGTAATAAGTTATAAACAAGTACATAGTAAGTTATCGATAAAAACTTGAGTCACTAATTTCTAATGATAAACTTAGACTCTATTTTTTTATTTTTATTTTTTCTATGTAGGTATATTCCTCTTTATTTTACCAAAAACTAAATAAAATCTAAAGAATGATGAAACCCACCAGGAACTTCGTTACAGGCACTTTTTTACTTATAACATCATTGCCTGTAACGAAGTTCCTGGTGGGTACAGGTAAAAATCTAATTGCACTTGGTTACACCTATAGTCTAGTTTTTTTTTTTCTTATAAAACGATGCTCTACTTTAGAAATTTCTCCTATATCGTGAGTGCGTTTACAAACATACAAACTGACATACACAAATAACCAAAATCGGCAGTAATAGGCACCTAATAGTACCTGTAGGTAATGGGATGAATATTTGTATGGGGCGTAATAATTCATCCCATGAGGGAATCGAACCTGCAACACGCAGCGCCACGCACTCAACCACTGCGCCCACCAAATTCTCAAAAATATATATATGGTGTAGGTAGTGGTAGATGCCTATTTTAAAATGTAGGTGACGCCGCTGCCTCAGATTAACTGTAAGCTTCAAGTGTCCACATACAAAAGAAAGATATTTAATTAGAAAAGCTCAAAGAGAAAATATTAAACACACGAAACATCTGATTTGCAACTAAATTGCCGACAGAAGAGTGGGAGAGTAATCCACTTAAAACTCTTTGTGCATATCATATAGCGTGGTGACGTGCTGCGGACACACGGCAGAAGGTCAACCTCACAGGACGCCTGCCTGCGCTGCGTGACGTCACTCGCTACCAACACATCGCCACAAAGCGTTCGATATACAAGTGATTGGTTCGAGAACGTTCGCTGCCTCCATCGCCAGGAGAGATCTCTCGTGCGAAGCCGTAAGTAGTGAGACTTCTTCGCGGTGCGCTGTAGCGTGGCGCGCGAGGGCGCCGCCCCGGCTAGCGCCACTGTGTCAAGGCCCCGCTCCGCACAGAAATACTCCACTACAGAGATGCACCAATCTTAACACTTATTTACTATTAGTGCGCCTACCACTTTCTCTTGGAGGGGTTATGAAAATATAGTAAAATGCACCCCACGCTTTTCACTCTGAACTTAACGATTTTGTTTGTAGTTATAATTTGTTGCTATGAATTTGTTGATTTTATTTGTCAACATAAATTATTTTCTACTTTTTAGTTCAGTAGGCTATTAAAGCGAGTTTTTTTTAGTTTTTTAAACTATTATTTATTTTCTATTTTTTAGTTCGGATAACTTAGAGCGTTTTTCTAGGTTTTTTTACTCTCATGCAGAGGATCCCTAAAGAAATCAATTAATCCTGACGGTCCTAATCAGGATAATAAAATAATTTTAACGAATTATTGCATTGTCATTGGTTCTTGAAACGCTTGCAAAGTTTCAAGTTAATCAAACGTCTAGAACAGGCTGAAAATTAAGCTCAAAGATTCCGTTCACACACACATACATACAGCCAGAACTTATTGAAGCGTGTTAAAAATGAGTGTCCATGGATTTTCTTGCCTGTTCTTTTCCATATAGATCTACTTTTGGAACACGCGAGTATCGTCACTTTTCTGACTAACCAACCGACTCTTAGACAATTTATAAGTGCCTGTAAATGGTCTAAGTGAAATAAATGCCTCGAATTTAGATTTTTTATCTTCTCCTAAGTTTTTTTATAACTCCCATCATCAGTTCAGTTACTAAATGAGATGATGAGTAGGCACCGAAAACAAATATCGGAAGTGTTTCACTTGGAAATTTATCATACTGTTCAAGTATCCATCTTTGCAAACACAGCACACGTCGCATTCTATTCAATTTAACAGCGACTCCTAGCTATCACATGACAGAAGAAATATTCACTCGTGCGACGTGCGAGAAGCGGCAGCGCGCGGTGGCGGCTTGGCGGCAGCGTGGCGGCGGCGTGGCGGCAGCGTGGCGGCGGCGTGGCAGCGGCGGCGCTGCAGCGGTCTGCCGCGGCACAGCTACGAGCGCTTCAGCTTTATTAATCATTTGCTCGCAGCCATTGTCTTCGCAACACGATATAACAATACCAAAGACGAAACCCGCTTGTAAATTGCTTAAAATTAATGACTTTCGGTTCTAAATTAATAGCGCTTCGTCCAGCAAGCGCCGATACCTCCCGTTGGTGGCATCCTCGGAGTTCCTAAGTACTGAAACGTGTATAAATTTCTTAAACACGGTTCGAATCTGCAATCGCCAATACCATTATGTCGTAGTTACATGAAGCGGGTCCCGGCGGGCGCGTTACCGGCACATAAACAGAGTGTTAGAGCGCGGCCGAGACACCGGCGCGGCCCGTTAGAGGTTGCGATATAGCGTAGTGGGATGTATCTGGGGCAGGTTAAAATCGAGAGAGATTTAAACCGGTCACGGCCTTGAGTCCCGGCCAAAACCGTGCGAGCGGCGCCGGCCGCGCAACCTAGCGGCCGAGGGCTGCTCACTATTTATGCACATTGTTGGTCAATACCACGGAGCCGCAAACCGCCCGTACACTGTACTTCGTCAGCTATTCCACGCCGAGGAAAACGAGAGATCCCTATCTGGAACTTATTTCCGAGATAGGATGCGTACCTAGTAAATAAGCAGATACAATCAAATCTGTAATAGCGTCATGCTACAGACTTCATTTCACTTCAGCAATAAAAGTTAACAGTTTGTGTCGCTTCGTCAGCTCGTAGACAAGTTATCATTTGATAAAATACTTAACAAATATACAGTCTCACTATCTTTCTTGATACGAACTGTGTTTGCAGTTTGGCATTGCTCGCTGAAGTTTTATCGCGCGTGAAAATTCAGCTGCGAAAAGTAACTACCTACTGTTTATTGCTTTGCATTGCTATCGACTTCGGAAATTAAAGAGTTCTTTCTCAGAGTAATCGACTCGGAAACACCGGCTTCATCGTTCGCTTAAAATAAGCAAAACATTATATTGATGTGTAAAAGTGATGTGTAAAACTTATGGAACTAAATAACAAAATAAAAGTTATTTTTCTGTTTTCCGTTTCTGAGGGTCGATTTTTATTTTGGTTAGAAAACGATCTTAAATTGTATTTTTTTTCTCAATTCCAATTAGAAACAGTAATACCATACTAACTGACCAGCAAACAAAATTCTTGTCTCACTTCCATTGTCTATCTCCGAATGTAATTGCATACATCAGATCAGATCTACATCAGATCTTAACAAAAATGCAATCACTACGTGATTACCATTTTAACAGAGTGGCCTATCAAGTAAAAAAAATTTTTTTTGGACGGCAACTTTATCAACATAGCATGCCCCATATCAAAGGCAATTAATTCCTTACTTGTGTTTAGTAATTTCCCTAGTTTCCTTCCACCGCTAATAAAGCATTCTTTTCGGCCGGTCCGCCCGTCTCAGCAACTGCCAGCGCCACCTATCCAGTGATTGCGGAAACTTATAACACATAACATCGGTCAGCTAATTGAGCAGTTACCACTATCTTTGTACATATTTTCGTTAATTTCATCAGTCGCCTTCAGCTTACTAAAACAGTTGATTGAAATTGATGAAATCGCTAATTCGTCAGCGTGAATATCGGATTATCGTATCATACGGAGACACAGATTAAGGGAATCGCCCTTGCTTAAGGTTTAAACTTTATATTTACCATTTTACCAAATTTCACCTGGATTAGTTTAGTAGTAAATATCAGGCTTAGGTGTGTACTTCAAAAATCTGTGATTGTATACACAGAAAAGCAATTTAGTAAGTTAGCCGTGGAAGCTAAGTCACAGACAAACAGACAGAGACTTTCGCATTTGTATTATTAGTATAAGTTGTTCCGATTGCTTCTGCCTCCTTGTCCCCATGTTTACTTTCGTTGCTGTATTACTTTCTCCGTGTGCTACCTCTACCTTTCGGGTCAAAATTTTCCGGCACACGGTGGTACCTATATGGTGGTAGATACCTATTGTACCACGTAGTCTGCCATCTGACATTATACACGTATATACAAATAGCCACATACCTATAAAACATTATTATTTGTCCACATTCTTCACAGTTGCCTATTTGTCGCCTATCCGTCACTTCCAACATTCGGTACATATCTATTATTGCACTTTGTAATTTGTTTCTTCAAACCCCGCATGGCTATACTTACGAGTAGGTAGGTAGGTAGCGTGTAGGGTCGTCGTGTGCTAGTGCGAAGTAATGGGCGGCGGAGGATTGACGCGAGGCTCGCGTTGTCTGGCTACGACCAGCCATACTTGCATTCCGTACGATCTAGACAAATACACGACGCGCCCCCGCTGCTGCCGCGTGCACCTGCCCGCACGACGCGCTCACCAGGCGTTGCATACATTGCTCCTTTTCACGGAAGATAGCATACAGAGCTTCTAACTTCGACAGTGTTGGAATGACCCTAAGTCGTAATCTAGCTGGCGTGGGCGAAAGCTTATATTCGAGTAACGGTTATCACGTCCGCAGTCGTCGGAATGGTTACGTGACGGCACGAACACACCACTCTTGGCACGAACCCCATATCTTCTCGGTTTCTACAAATACTGTAACTATAGAGATCTTAACCTAGATACAAACGTTACCTACGCCCGCTTTTGTTTGCAGTCCGGTTCATGTTACGTGTTCAATCAGTAGTGCTCTATGTGAAAATACTAATTCATTCGATCAGTATTAGCGATACGCGTGAGCGTCATCCGGTCAGCTGCGGAATCAATCCAATTACCAGCCGAGCTCGTATGGCGCGCGTCATCTCGTAAAATGGTAGATACAATGCAATTACTGACAGCTAGGTACGGCACGTTCCACTAGTATGGATTCCCGTGTCCATGAGTTTGTAACGTTTTCGTTGCACGTATCTGATGTTCACATGTAATATTATAATATACTCCCGAGGGATACGTCAGCTCCCCGGTGCAACCAGGACGTAACAATAGGCACATTCATTGCTCGCCGGCTTTCAACTTGCCACCCCGTTTTCAACACGGGACGTATTGAAAACTGGCGTATTAGCATACGCGTGCCACTGTTCTGAAACGTGCCACTTTCTCTAGAGAATTATTACGCTATAACTATTTCATCGTCATATATATCTAATGTTCCCGCGGCCTGCAGCGGACAAATGAATTCATATCACATAAGCATTGAGTATAGTTTGGTAAAGACAAAAGAACAAACATTTTATTGAATCACATCGAGTCAATCCATTGAACTTTATCAAAGTTGTTTACCAAATGTTACTCGGTAACTTCAGGCAGCACCCTAGCTAGTGTTGATTTTATCGACGTTTTAAAATATGACAACAAGTGCAAGCCGCATCGTGTATGTAACGTTTATTCGTGTTTAAGTGTATATGTGGCATTTTGTATGAATCCGCCATTTTCATAATGCTCGACATTTTCTAAACAGCGTAAACGCTTCCTGTTCTATAATAATGTCGAAGACAAAACGTCAGAGTTATCCGACTTAGGTAGGTTAAAGTTAGTTCATGATTTTTTTTTACACCACCCCAAATAAATGCAATTTGGATTACTGTGACACTTCAAATTTACGCTGAATATAAAATGCATTAAGGAAACGGCGAACTACTTTTATTACGTTCTGAATAGCCGTCAATATGCAGCTTCTTGCTATAATGCGGCTACTTCACTCGCTAGAACGTTGACAAAAGAAACAATAGTATTATTCTTGCCTGCTTCACTTCGGATTAAAACGACTTCTCTCATCGTGCTTCCTACTAGTTTTGAGAGTAACAGGATTATTTATTAGTCAAGATTCAATTAATCTATGACTATAGAAATGGTTTTTAATACAAAAAAACTACATATTATTATATGGGTTTTTACGACCGTAAATGTGACCATAAGCTTAACAAAAGTGGATATACGATCTATACAGTTTTTTTAAAGTTCATTTTCATGGGGTGTATAAACCAAGAATTGATATTTTCTGAGTCGTAAATCCAAGCTAACTTTAAAACTAAAGAAGATAGGTAGGTTTTGATGATTTAACCTTTTTCATTTGCAAATTCTAAGAACCTTTCTCATAGATCATTTTTTTATAACTTCAAAAACAAAAAAGTTATGAATCCTGAAAAGTCGGGTTTTGGTTTATACGACCTTTCCACCCAAAGGCATCGATATTTTACATTTTGATATTTACAATAAGTTATTATAAAGTGCATTTGGGGACATAATCATCACATTTTTATGTGTATCTCACTGCTGTTTGGTCATTTTTACCTCAATCTTTTTTAAACATGGTTTATACACCCACCTCGCGCATCCAAAGGCAATTCCTTTGGATTTACGACGTCGAATTTAACCTGTGTTTAAGTAATGCATTTAACACGTTAGGGCGTATAAACCATTTACAATTAACGACAATTTATACGCCCTGAGTTAATATAAATCATGGTCATTACATCATAACAAAACTACAAAATAAAAACATTTGGCTTTTACGTTGAAAATTTTCATTTTTTAAGAGTGTATGCTCAGCAACATCTTGGCCAAAAAGTACGACGATGCCACTGTCGGCCGGAGTTGTGTTGACGAGAATGGGTGGATTCCGCACCGGGATTACGTATCTTGCAATAGCCGAGCGATCGCGATAATTTAGCAATATTTGATGCTCAAACGTCAATTCAAAATACGTCACGTCAAATAGCAATCTAGCGATAGTGCTGCCTCTGTGGAGCAATCAGTTAACTAAAATATGTATTTTTCGTTTGGTGGTTTCGTATTTAGTATGGTTTTTAAGAGCAAAGTTAAGTTTTTTTTTTGTTAAAGGTGATATTTATCGTAGCAATAAGTGCATTAGAACAATCAGCGAGCGATTAGCAATCGGTTCATACATAATACGATTTTTTTTGACGATCGCGCGGTGCACGCGCGATCACTGCGCAAATATTGCTGAATGCTGTTTCATAGGTAATAACCCCGCCAATAAGACCACATAATGTCACTTTTCAAGGTCTTAGAGGATATGGAAATATTGAAAGAACAATGTTTCCCATTATTTTATGTTGAGCGGT
Organism: Athetis lepigone; assembly: GCA_033675125.1. Lineage (NCBI taxonomy): Eukaryota > Metazoa > Arthropoda > Insecta > Lepidoptera > Noctuidae > Athetis > Athetis lepigone. Next base: position 2,542,569 of record CM066226.1, on the reverse strand, counting down.
TACTGCACATAAGTTGCAAGGGACGACAGTTGATAAAGCTGTGGTTTACTTGGGTAAAAGTACTTTTGCAAAAGGCCAAGCCTATGTAGCTTTAAGGCGAGTGAAAACCTAGGATGGTGTAGCAATTTGCGAACTCGACCAAAGAAAACTAATAATCCGCATGACAAATCATCTTTATCAGAATTGCAAAGACTAAGATCTAGTAATTGATACTCTAACTTGACAAACGGATTTCCATGTCTCAATTTTCTCATTAAACGAAGCTAAGAACAGCTAAGAACACTCTAGATTAAGTTGTTAATATTATCTTTCAGTGCACTTTTCACTTGAGACCCCACACGAGGATGTTTTCAGAGATTCGGTTATTTTTCCCCACTTTCACCCCCCAAAACTTTCAAGTGGCCTTGTCCGCGTGAAATGACTCAACAATTTTTTTTAATCTAATATTTTACAAAGTGCTTATGACACTTTTTCATTTACGAACATACTAGAATATTTGCTGCAATTCGGATTTCCACTTCATTTTTTCTCTCATAATATTTGCAGGCTTTGGGTGTATTCCCTACTTTTACCCCCAGAGCTTTTTTACAGCACAAACGATTTTCAATTAACATAATTATTATTTTGTAATGTACACGTAATGCGCTTTCATTTGAGACCCCACTCGAGCATATTTATAGACATTCGGTAATTCTTCCCCACTTTAACCCCCCACCAATTTTAAACGGCACAAATGATTTTTATCATCAAACATGTCTAAGAACACCCGCACGTAAGTAACCTTTAATAGAAAAAAAAAACTTAGTTGAAATCGTTTCATCCGTTCGGGAGCTATGATGCCACAGATACACAGACACACACACACAGACAGACAGAGAGACACGTCAAACTTATAAAAGTTGTTGTTTTTTGTAATGTACAATTCATAACCTTTCATTTGATACCCCACTTGAGCATATTTGCAGACATTCGGTTTTTCTTCCCCACTTTAACCCCCCATAACTTTTAAACGGCTCAATTGATTTTCATCAAACAAGTCTAAGAACACTCGCCCGTAAAACACCTGTAATACAAAAAAAAAACTAAATTGAAATCGGTTCATTCGTTCGGGAGCTATGGTGCCACAGACAGACAGACAGACAGACACGTCAAACTTATAACACCCCTCTTTTTGCGTCGCCCCCGACGCGCGACGCAAAAAGAGAGGTGTTATAAGTTTAAAAACAAAAATTCAACAAAAACGAGAAAGAGGATAAAATAAAGAAGATGTTATTTGTGCTACAAATGACCAAATGCCGTTCCATAGTTTCTGGTACCTTATTCATTCATTAAAGAATCCAAATCTATAGTCCATTTTTTTTTGTTAGTTGCCGTATTTTACAACAGTCCAACACCAACCGGGGGTTGTCCTTAGGTGCCCTTACATAGTGCATATTATATAGGGATAATCGTCGGTTGGTGTCCCATTTCACAAAAAGTTTTCCTCAAGAGGCCTCTGCTAGTTGGCTTCGGCCCCTCGTACGCCTTCCAAAGGTCCGGGACTCCAGGGTCCCGAGAAACGTAAAGGTTTTAAAAATAATATTAATTCTTTATTTGCATAAAATGTAGGTACAATAAAGGTCTTAGCTTTAAAAATTTAGCTCCACTACATATATGTTCCGTTCATTTCAAGGAAAACGACAAATACACCACAAAGACAAGAAGAATGTACTTATATTTTTCTTGGGAATCGAAATGTTTACAGTATATTATCGTTTTATTTATATATCATACAAGATATTATGAGGCAACTGAAAATACTTCATCTCCTAAATTCACGACTTCCCGACTAATTTCGTTCTAAGTAAAATCTACAAAACTTTTATGAGACCAATCTTGGAGTATGCTTTTCAGGTGTGGAATCCATACTTTATCAAAGACATACAGGCTCTAGAGAGGGTGCAGCGTAGTTTCACAAAAATACTAAAAACACTGAAACAAAAATCTTATGGAGACCGCTTAAAAATTTTGAACATCCCATTATTAAAGGATCGCAGGGACCGTGGAGACCTAATGGAAACATACAAAATTTTGACTGGACATTACAATTTAAAGGACTTCGGCCAGCTGTTCACACGCAACGAAAACACCCACCTTAGAGGCCATCACTTAAAACTTCGCACTAACAGATCAAATAACAATCCTCACAAACACTTTCTCAGTAATAGAGTAGTTGCAGCGTGGAACAAGCTCCCGGAAACTGTGGTCTCAGCCCTAAGTGTGAACCAATTTAAAAATCGACTAGACAAATATAATACTCAACTGCAAGAAATGAACTAGTGAAAATTAACAGGATGCGGGCATTATCAGTTGTTTCAACTGCCTGCCTGTCTACAAATAATAATAATAATGGTGCATATAGGGATAATCGTTGGTTCGTGACCCATTTCATTTTATAAAGCTTTATTTAAGGGGCCTCTGCAAGTTGGCTTCGGCCCCTCGTACGCCTTTCAAAGGTCCGGGACCCCTGGTTCCCGAGATATGGAAACATATAAAAATATAATATTAATAATAATGATCTGAAACTCTTTGCCCCCACTGATTTGCAACTGATGAAGCTACTGAAGGTAACAGAAACTTTCAGTAGCGCCATCAGAATGGAATTTGGTGTGGACAAATGTGCAGTCATGCATGTAAAGCGAGGGGAGATTGTGGAATCCGAGGGGACCCAACTCTTGGATTCCATACACCTTAGGTCCCTCTCCTCAACCGAAACTTACAAATATTTGGGTATGTCGGAAGCGTTAGGCATCAATGCTGCCGACATGAAACAGGCGTTGAGGGAGCGCTTCTTTGGCCGCCTGAATAAAGTACTAAATAGTGTTTTATCAGGCGGAAATAAGGTGCGCGCCTTCAACGGTTGGGTCATGCCGGTTTTGATGTACTCTTTCGGCATACTCAAATGGACTCAGACTGAATTGGACGCCCTGGATAGAAGGGTCCGCAGTCTATTGACCGCAAATCGGATGCATCACCCACGGTCATCGGTAATGAGACTGTATATCCCGCGGAAGTGTGGTGGTCGAGGCTTTTTGAATGCTAAGACCCTGCACAACCGTGAGATATGCAGTCTCAGGGAGTATTTCTTAAAAGCCGACGTGGGGATGCATCGGGATGTGGTTTCGGTAGATAAGGGCCTCACCCCGCTCTCTTTAGCAAACGAGAACTGGCGCAAACCTGTGGTATTGGATACAACTGACCGTAGGACGGTATGGCAGAACAAGGAGCTCCACGGATGCTTTTATCGGGTCTTACATGGGCCCGATGTAGATTTCTTGGCGTCCGTATCCTGGCTACGTTTCGGTGACCTCTTTGGGGAAACCGAAGGTTTTGTCTGTGCGATAATGGTCGAAGTTATGATGACGAACAACTACCGGAAATACATTGTGAAGGACGGCACGGTTGACATATGTCGGGCATGCCACCGTCCCGGGGAATCAATCCGTCACATTATTTCTGGGGGTTCTAGTTTGGCTAACGGAGACTATTTGCACAGACACAATCTGGTAGCTAGGATTATTCATCAGCAACTTGCCTTGAAACACAGTCTTGTGGAATCGGAGGTACCGTACTACAAGTATGTGCCCGACCCAGTTCTTGAGAATAGCCATATCACACTGTACTGGGATCGATCTTTTATCACAGACAGGACTATTGTTGCCAATAAGCCTGACATTGTGGTAATAGATCGATTAGAGCGTCGGGCAATGATTGTTGACATAGCCGTTCCACATGACGAGAACCTCGTTAAAGCCGAGAAGGATAAGAGCAGTCCAAATACCTTGACTTGGCTCGCGAGGTTGTCGACATGTGGGACGTAGATTCAGCAGTCATTGTGCCGATAGTCGTGACGGTCAATGGCATAATAGCTAAGAGCCTCGATCTACACCTAAGGAGGCTCTCGCTAGGCAGCTGGATTAAGGGCCTGATGCAGAAGGCGGTACTCCTGGACACGGCGCGCATTGTCCGGCGATTCCTCTCTCTGGAGCCCTGACCATCGGTAGCTTGGACCCTGTTCCCGACGCCGCCGCCGGTGGGCTACTATTTTTTATATTTTTAAATGTTTTTATTATTTTTATAACAATATTTAAAAATGTAGTTTATATGTATTTAAATGAAATAAATGTAATAATAATAGTAATAAGTCTCGTAACTCTTACAGTTCTGTTAAGCAAAGAACTTCTATGATATAGTACATATTATTTCCATGGTTTTACATATCTATGTTTACAATAGAGACAATAAATATTGTTATGTGTTACCATAGACTACTATTATATACTGTGTTACCAACATTCAGAAACAAAATGTTAACCTCAAAAAAAAAAATTAAAATATTTTTAAAATAATTAAGATATCAACGAAAACCTTTACTACAATAATATAGTTCTATAGATAAATATGTGTACATATTAAATATATCCTGCATGTCGATTCTTCAAACGCGAGTTAGCCTCTTTATTTTAACTTTGACGTTTGTTTTCGCGGTAGACAAACGTTGATTATTTCATTGAAACCCACAGATTCTGTTGACGTCTACACTTTTTTACTTTAATTCTAATATGAGGCACTATAATTAATTCATTTCTAGTGATATAAAAGACACAGCATAGGTAAGTGGACGAAAATATGTATTTTATTGTTAAAAGTGAAGGGACAGTCGATCACTTCCGTTGCGACAGGAAAAGGAAGTGTGTTTTATGGCGGTCGACGGCATGGCTTTAGCAACGAGTCTGACATCCTTATCCTGTTGAATTTCAATCAATAATTTTATTGAGACTTGTGATATAAAAGCGCGAACTGAAATGTTCAAGAGTTCATCTACAATATTGTTAGGAAGAGGCCTTAATATGTTCAAAAGTATGGAATGGACA
>CM066226.1:1743449-1937156 GCA_033675125.1 Athetis lepigone | reverse complement strand
TATACTTCACTAATACATTACATTCTGTTCTTCTAACAACAAAACATCCATCACATTCCAAACAATAATTTAAGTCAACAAAAAGCCGTGGCTGTTGAAATATATCCCTTAGCTGGTGGACACAGTAATTCAATTTGCTAAATTAGATTTTCCGTCAGTTACCTGCATCTTCGCCCTTCGTACCGCGTTGTCAAACTTATTATGGACAGCCAATGTTGGAGCCAGTGTTGGTGCCAATATTCACTGAGAGGAAAACCGGAGCTAGTGTGGAAATGGGCAGATAAAATTAAATGTGTATTTTACTTATGAGGTACCGTAATATCTAATAGAGAAAATATACATTATTATTATGCTAATTATCTTATTTTATCAAAGATTTAAATAAAATTATTAATTTAAATTACTATTATTATGTTGTTGTGCCCTAACCGGGCTTCATGTTGAAACTTACATACATATAATTGTAACAACTAATGTACACATGAATGCAATAAAGACTTTGAGTTGAGTTGAGTTGAGATCATTACAAAATCACATCATTTGACCTATACTATTTGCATGGGCTTTAAAAGAGACTTACCTCTGAGTGTGTTTCGGTTGTTTCTTCTTAGTAAGTTAGGAAACACTGACCCCATAGTGTAAAAATAAATTCTCTACTTAATGACGTGTAAGAGAGTCATTTTTAATCATTTTCCAAAATACAAATCATTTATCATTTACATGAAAAACATTCAGTTTGTGCCTTACATTTTACGCGTGTCCATTGCACAAAAATTCCTATTTGGCCGCAAACATTGGCTCAAAGTTATAAGAGGGACAAAATTAGATTGGTACAAGTGGGGTCAAGCGAGACGACGGGACAATGACGGAAGAATATATGAAATGATATCTCCAAATATCAAATAATGTACAAGGAAAATATTAAGGTGAACACGTGAGATGCTCTTAGTAGAATTATCTCGTGCTGTGTTATTGTTGGCTTTTGAGGGGGTAAGGTATTTTCTGCATTGAAGACTTACATTTTCTATATACTACATTACATTATACATTTTTATTTTTATTTTTATCTTTATACATTTTTTATATTAATACTTAAATTTAAGACGCTGTCAAATCTGTTGATGTCCTTATTTATCTTTTTAGAATGACAAAGACAACAACAGATTAGAGTAAATAAACTATATAGATAAACTATATAGATAGATTGGAGTGCTAACTAAAATTAAATAACGTTTGAGTAAGTAAGTAAGTGATGTATCAACGCACAACACACACCGCCGGACCTAAAATGCCATCACCAGAACCAAAATGTAAGTATCCACTAACATTTTTTTCGGAAATTCCTACTTTAAAATGATAAAATAGGCGATAGAAGTCACATAATTATACATTTTGCTTATATAATAGACGCTACATAAAAACTAAAAATGTAACTATTCGTTGTAACATATAACTCATTTTTATTAAACTTCAATTTGAAACCAAAGAAAACAAAGAAAAAAGTACAAAAGAAGTAAATAATTTCATGATAACTAAATAAAAGTAACTAACGTCTACAATAGCAAACAAGTCTAAAAAACTCACTTACACAATACGATTTTTCAGTCGCTCGTTCAAACATACATCAAATGATTTTAATTTGTAAATGGATGATGTTATTTTCAAATTAGACATTTAAATAGCGGCTACCTTTAAACACAAATCATGACAATATCAATCCAGTAATTCAACCAATTAATTACTTGCTTCAATAATCAAATTACCTTACGAAATTCTACGATTTCCTACTAATACTACAAATGTGATAGCTCGTATGTGTGGATGCAAAAACTATTGAGCGGACTTTGATAACACTATACTCGCACAAAACTTTACAGCTTACGTAACGCTAGGACAGTATGTCGAGTATAAAATTAATAATGACTACAATAAGACAATCCACAACACAAATAATATACTCTTAAAACTTTCAGAAAACTCTCGTCGAATCGTAATCGTATCGTCTCCTCTAAACCACATTCTCGTGAAGCATTTCTAAATCAAAACACGGCCCGTTACCCACGAGAGTGACTTGCGGAAAATTGGAAAACGAAACAAGGTGAAAAATATTATTAAGTGGAACACTCAGCGAGCACGGCACTCGAGGGAAACGGTACTCGGGCACTCCCGCACTCCTCGTCTTCAATACTTTAACCTGTTCAAGTTAAATTACACACTTTTTTATACTTGCCCGTTTGGGAAATGGGTAAGTATTGAATGAGATTTGCTTTTGTTGTTATTAGTAATTGTTCTCAAATAGGACTAGAAATATTAGATTGTGTGTGAAAGTGCCTAATTATAAAGATAAGGTTTTAAGTAGGTGATCATTGACATCTCGACACTGGTTGTCTGCTCGACATTAGTTAGTGATTGTTGGCGATAATGTCGGTGAGTGCGTCGATGCTTAAGGTTGATGTCAGGCTCTGACCGGTGTTGTCGACTAACACCCTACTTCTAAAATTTATGGGAACCTTAGGTCAAATTATAAAATAAAGGACAATAACGTTATAGTTAATCTTTATTAACTAGTCTACTTGTGCATTTCTTTAGTAAAAACGCTGCCTTGCTAAAGCATCAATGTCTTAAGTTAGTCCTCTGACTAAAATACTTTCTAGGCCTATCTATTTTTCGTATTTTTATGAATAATAAACAATAACTACAAACGTGTCATCCGTACCCTTTTTACACTTTTCATTTTTGGTTTTAACAGTTTTGCTCCATGGTTAAGGCGTTTAGAACATACAAAGGATATTCTTACTCTTCATATACCTTTCGACGACTAAGCGACAGCCGGCTGACGGGCTGCTATTGTGTCTCGAATCTCGAGTTTTTGAAGGTTTAATCATGATCAGCCTTGCTAATAAGATATGACTGATATGGCAAAGAATTGTGACAACACGAATCATCTAACAAAACTCCCAATTCTCTCCATCAACAAAAACATTCGTCAACCCACCCTAAAGTCCCTAATGGAGGTCCATAAAAGAGCAGAGGTAAGTAGTGGCCACTATTCATTGATAGTCAATTGGGCCCACAAATCGTCCGGTTAGCCGCGACCGCTCTTATAAAGGTAGGGCCACCTAAGGAAGGGACAACCGTTTTTCTTCCAGCTAATGGCACACGCGTTCGTATTACCCGGCTCTTACTTTTTGACCGGGGAGAATGTACTGCGGTGTAAAGTATGGTGTGAGTGATCAACTTTTAGGGGACTATGTACTGTAGGCAAAGTAGATAGGTCTGACTGTCAGAAATAAATTAAGGTTTTTTAAATACCGATGAATGTATTCTAATGTGGATTCATTACAGGTACTATTCTCGTTGAGTATCTCTTTTTGAGTACCGATATTAATAAACAATTAACGCAAGTTTGGCTAATTGGTGCTCAAACAGGACTACTTTCCTAACTTCTGATTTAAAGTACTAATTATTTTATATCTTAATAAAAGTGTTTGTCAGAAAATTTGTATTGTATCTGACTGGCCTGGATACTACCTAGTCTACTTTGCTGACTGTACACTGCAAGTGATTCACATACCGCGGCTTTGGTGATGATAGGTGTTTCTAGTCTGTTTACAGTGAATCAGTTCCTTAATTTACTACATAATAGTCAGACTTAGTTGTATTCGTGCGATATCGCCCACGTTTACAAATGTATCTAGGTAGTGCTACGCTTTCGTGTGTTGAAAGTTGAAGCGTGATGACTTATATGAATCATCTATGTTATATTTTATAAACCTTATAAATCTTACATTTACACTAAAATCTGCAAATCATATTTATAATATGATTTTAGTGATCTCTCGGGAACATTTAACTTTTTACGCTCAAAGGTATGCTATTGGCTAATAATAGAAGTTTTGCATAAATTAATGCAGAATTTCTTTACCATCAGTTTAGTAATTAAGGCGAAAGTGATGGATATAAATAACTATAGAGACTAGAAGTTGAAATGGAATTTTTCAACGGTTATTAATATCAGATCATTGTCTACTAAATTAAAATATTAAGTGTGGTTTTCAACTTACTCTTAAACACCTGCAAGTATAACGAAAATATGCGCCACACTTTGTTAATTTCTAGTTTAAATCTTCAAACACAAGTGTTTCGAGGCACATTAGAAAGACAATAGCAGCCCGACAGCCGGCTGTCGCTTGGTCGTTGAAAGGTTACTAAATGTTATTTATTTATTTTATAACACAAGAAATAAGCCGATAATGTACCAAAAACGCAATCTTCTACTTCTCTAGCAATACAACTATCCGTACGAACAGTTATCTATAGTCGGAGAGTTCACAGTCGATCGGTTGCCCACCTCACTTCACCTCTTTATAGCCGTGGCCAGCACTCTGATAGCGCCAATTACGGGCTACTGGGGGAAAGAATTTAGGGGATACGACTGCAGACATTTTAAGTTATGCCCTTAAATATTTGTGTTAGAGTTAATCCACAATGAGTAAAAATCAAATCCATGTATGGGTTTTAATTATTAACCTATTAAAAAACGTAATATTAAAGCTAGCCAGAATCCCTTATGAGCAGCAATCAATGGATTTTTTTTGTGAAATAGGAATGAAAACGCAACATTACGAGACGAAGCACTGAATGTGATCTTTAGCGCCTTTACTGGTATTTGCCAACCACAACGCGAGAGCAATTACAAAATGTCTCTTTTTGCAATGGTATCTTTCTTATCTTTCACATTTTTAAAATAGAACTCTAAGTTGCTACTTATAATTTTAACCATTACCCAGTAAAACACCCCAGTCGTTGTGCAGATTAACCGAAACAAACATATTTTAAAAGAAATATAACAAAAAGTGAATTTTGTAAAACACTGTTGTTCTGCCGTAACAAAAAAATACTTCAAAATTCATTATCATAAAAGTTTTTTGTTTTGTAAATGGTCCATATCCATGTTAGCCTGTCGTTCCCAAGCGATATATAGCGGGCGGTCAGTCCCTTTGACTGTGTTACCTCTGTCGGGAAATTGCCGGCCATACACTATGCGACGTTCACAACACTGTTAATAAAAGCCAATCGTTGTTTACCAATCGTCAATTTCTGTGCGAATCTTTTTACTTTTTATTATATACGCGCAGAGCATTTCTTTACCATTTTTTTTCTTAAGAAACAAGTCATCCTAAATTGATGGATCGAACCTGGAGGATTGCATATTGCATAGTGGTTAAGTGGTTTTTTTTATTTTTTATTTGATTCAGGCAACTGGGGCCCATAGAATGTACAAATTAAAAACTAAATACAATATTATTTAACACAAGATGACGGCGTCGTGTTGCGCTGCGAAGTATCACGTAACCTTCCACGGAACCGTCGAAACATGACACCCTTCGGCCAAAACTCTTCTTTGAGGAATGTGTCTAGATGTTGTGTCGGAACACGCACCACAAACGACTTGAAATTGGTGTTGTGGCGCGACTCCAACTGCACGACCCTCAGAGTTCAGTTGGTCTTCACTCGCATAATATTCCGCAAACTCCTCAACCTTCGTGGAATGATGCAGTCGGTATAGCTGCACGCAGAAACATGTTTGGTCCTGCCAGCGCGCTACCGCACTGGTTTCGACAATGTGCGGCAACTATTGCAGAGTAGGCAGGTCTAGGGGTCGACGCACTTACATGAGTCGCCACTTCGACCGGTGACGAAGCAGCAACGACGGCGGCGGTTAAGCCACCCGCCTCTCATGCAAGAGATTGTGGGTTCGAACTCGGCCAGGTACTAATGTGACTTTTTCAAGATGAATTATCTTGACTGACATCCAGTGCTTCAGAGACCACGTAAAGCCATTAGACCCGGTTGTCATTTGTAGATGTTAAACAGACGTTACGGGTAGTCAGAGAGCCAGGTAAAAGCTAGAAAATATAACCAGTCTAACCAAGGGCTTTCATATCGCCTAGTATCTTGTAGGTCTGATAGGCAGTCGCTTCATGTAAATCACTGATATCCAGCTGAATCCAGTTAGGCTGGGAGCCGACTCCAACATAGGACTGTTGTCTTTTCCTATGTAGCCTTTGGCTAGGGATATGCTGTTGATGATAATGTAAAAGCACGTCTTAAGTATTTCCAAAACGACTACTAATACTATATAGTTTTTTACGTATCTAAGATATGTAAAAACTACATATTCCACACTGATACACTTCCTAATCCAAATGTTAGCTTAACAGAAAAACAAGGGCGCTTCAATCAACGTCGCGCTTGATTGATGACGTTAATTAACTAAAGACTTATTAACTCATCTGTACAGCGTCCTCTAGAGGTATCACACGTTTGTGTTCTTGCTTACATTGGTGACAGAACAGGATACAGTGTAAAATAAACCTCTTTATTTACCAAAATCAAAAACAACCTTTCACAGTTCAATTAGCTACAAATAATGTACTTACAGACATAGTTTACAATCCGTCGGTAGGTACGTATTTCTGGTTGCTAACAAAATTGATTAACCCTGTTCCCCGTACTAGTATAAACTGTATCACGGTGTAACAGTTTTCCTCGTTCTCTGTGTTTGTAAGTTTTTGTAGTAGTGCACTTGTGTATGTCCTGTGGTTTTGGGCATGTTCTTAAAATGTATGATTTCTTCAATTGTTCTACCTTAACTTAATTACTTCATTCACTGGCAGATAAATATTCATGAAATTATGATTTTCAAGTTCTTTGTACCATATTAACTTGCTATTGACGGGCCTGTTGGTGTAATGGTTAGTAGCCCTGACTGCTAAAGCGGAGGTCGTGGGTTCGATTCCCACCCAGAACAAACATTGTGTGATGAGCATGATTGTTTGTTCTGTGTCTGGGTGTAATTTATCTATAATATGTATGTATTTATAAATTATATAAGTATGTATATCAGTTGTCTGGTTACCATAACACAAGCTGTAAACAGAGCTTAACTTGGGATCAGATGACCGTGTGTGAGTTGTCCCAGTATATTTATTTATTTATTTATGTAATAATACATTGTTGATCTATTAATACCAAAAGGCGTATTCTAAAACTCTAAAATCATGGTCAATGTGCATTCAAAGACGATTTCAGGAAGCTAAAGCACGATTGGGATACCGGGAGGCATAATTATTTTCAGTTTGAATTATATTAATTTTAATTATTGTTTTCGGTATTGCATTACGATTATAGAAATAGGTTAGATTTGAATTGCAAGATTTATTACATGTGAAGCTAATAAACGCGTGTTAATTTTGTTACTATACTCGGAATTTTAATTCGATTCCAGATTTGACAATTTCAGTGTTGCAACTTTATGACATGTACTAAATAGTGACGTTGCGAAATTATTCGATATGGAAATGGAATATTTCCAGATCGATTCTTCTCGTTTATAATTTTACTCTCGTAAACTAAGTATATCAGGAAATAAATTTTCTGAACCGATAATTTAGTTTTGACGATTAAAACGATCTGAAACTTTTCTTTTATAATTGTGTGTGAAATAAATAAGAAAATGTGATCATGAAGGAACATGACAAATAAAACAGATAGATGTATTATGGTAATAATTTATTTTATAAATTGTCGCCGTCATCGCTATCGCTGTCGCTGTCACTTTCTGTAACATTTATTATAAATGTGTCTGTGATATTGCCAATTGGCTTATTGGACGATTCGCACGAATTTAACTCGCACAAAACGTGCGAATCGACTCCTTTAAAAAAATATTATTTTTCTGTAGTCGATTCGCACAAAGTTCATTTATTGGCGTGCGAATCGACACCTTCACAAATATGTAGTAGGCTATTCGCACACATATTGTTTTTTTTTTGTTATGAAATGCAGTTAAGATAAAGTACACTTGAGTACAGAAGCAGTAAGGTCAAATGTGTTTTACTCGTAATAGATATTAAATGGGGTGCCTGGACAGAAAACCTCCTCGTGTGCCCGAGGGCTGAAGTTCGCTTATGGATTCTTTCGGGGCGAAGATCAGTCCTTGGGCCGGTGCACTTTGGAAGGTGGGCAACGACTCGTCACTGAGTACGGTGTGCCTGGGGGGTCTCGTTGCCCGCCTGCGAATGTTCTGTCGCGGTGAACTTCACCACCTGTCCCTCTGAATGTAGCAGAGGGCAGTGTGCGTTGGAGTCAGGGAACGGGCTCTGCGTGCACTCACCCTGCCGCCGAGCAGGCAGTTGGGGGTCGTCACCTCCTCCTGTCACCGTTGTTCTCGTAGCCCCGAAGATTGTTACGTTCATGTCTCTGACTTTCGACGGGGGTCGCGGGCCTTGGCTTAACCGCCCGGGCCGCGAGATTAAAATTACCAAGTTCTGGTGCGTGGCGAAGATACGAATGGCTGAGGAGTAGTGTCATTTATAACTTGCGTTTGCAGTTATGGATGGCGCATCAGTCTCTGGTTTGGTTATAAATGTACTCTTGCCCAGGGACGGGGGGCTACCCTGGGTGTACTTGACCGGGAACATAAAGGGCAACCTTAGGAACATGAGTGGGTTTTAGTCAGTAAAAGTCTGACAGGCCCTCCCGCCGCACCAGGACGGGAGAAGTCATTTGATGATTTCCCACTTCCTAAAAAAAATAGATAGAAAATAAAAACACAATCTACTACACACATCAACATGGTCTAGGGATATTTTAATTAAACAAATAACTAAAATTCTATTGACATTTTATTAAGACACCCACACATTAAAATAAACCTTGTTTAATAAAATTGAATTAAAAAATGAATTAAAATGAACTTTATTTTGTAAATAGGTTATATGTATAACTCTTTTACACGTCAATATTTTGTTTATTTTTTATTTTAATCGAACGATGAAGCCGGTGTTTCGTAACTGACTACTCTGAGAAGAAACATCCGAAACAAACTCAGAGGTCAAAGTCTCTTTTAAAGTCCATACAATTGTATTGGTCAAATTATGCGAGGATCATGAAGGTTAATGACTGATGTGCTTTCTTGATGAGAAAAGCACACAGATTTGAGTGGACCTGTCCAGACAGTGCAAGCATTTGTCAGCAATCGTTTAGCTCAACTTAAGACGTAAGGAGCCTAACGTTTTGACGAACAATACCAAAGTAAGGACATTTGGATAGGCCGCATACTACTCAAACTGTCAGCCAAAGAAAATATATTAGTACATGTGTATTCTTAGGATAATGAATGACCCACATAATCCTCACACTCACAAAAAAGAAATTGTATATAAAAATAATAACATACTTGAAGAAGTACAAATCAATGTCAAGAATACAAAATAATCATGTCAATAAATATAAATATGAATTTTATACATAGAAATATAAAAAAGGGAAAAAAAAAATACTTGAAGAAGTACACATTAATGTCAAAAGTAGAATAATAATTAGCATGTCAATACCTATATAAAAGAGTAGAAGTAAACTAATATTGACCCGTGTATATAATTGATGCAGCTTAATCCCAAGCATTTGAATCCCAAGCATTTGAATAATATCCTATCTAATCTGATAATAAACTTTTAGATGAAGATACACATTAAAAAAAACTTAGAAGAAGAGGAAAACTCTGATAAAATTTCAATCTTAACTTTATTTTTGAAACATCAAAACCTTAACAAAAAACTGTTTCTTATAAAAATTGTTGAAAACTTAAAATTAATAATCCGTGGATCCACCTAAGACTCTCATGACACATCTGCAGCGGTTCTGCATACTCAAAACAAGGGTGTCGATATCCTGTTGCGGAATACTGTCCCAAGTCCTGCTAAGATGCAAGAAAAGCTGGTTTTCATGCACAATATCTTCAGGGGAATTCCTAAGAGCTCTTCTCTGAAGCATATCCTAGGCATGCTCAATAGGATTTAAGTCAGGGATGCAGGCCAGTCTAAAGCTTGTGTTGTAACCAACTTGTATTGCATTGTCGTGCATTGGCTGAAAATTTGTTTTAATTTACCTTTATTTAAAAGTTCATTATCAGATTAGATAAACAAGGTTTATTTTAATGTCCTACACATTAAAATAAACCTTGTTTAATATCTGTCTTACAAAAAGTTAATAGAATTTTAGTTATTTAGATTTAATTGAAATATCCCTAGACCATGTTGATGTGTGTAGATTGTGTTTTTACTTTCTTTCTATTACGAGTAAAACACATTTGACCTTACTACTTCTGTACTCAAGTGTACTTTATCTTAACTGCATTTCGTTAAAAACCAGATGTGTGCGAATAGCCTACTACATATTTGTGAAGGTGTCGATTCGCACGTCAATAAATGAACTTTGTGCGAATCGACTACAGAAAAATAATATTTTTTTAAAGGAGTCGATTCGCACGTTTTGTGCGAGTTAAATTCGTGCGAATCGTCCAATAAGCCTGCCAATTAACATATCTAGCCTACTCATTTTTTCCTCTTCTTTGACAACATGGGATACGCATTTAAACCATTCGGTAGCCGTTTCAATAATGATGGCACACACACTGATTGTTTATCGATTTTTGTGTTCATCACTACACTATTATATGTGGTATCATTATTTCACAAAATGACAGTAGCTAATGTCAAATCTGGAATCGAATTAAAATTTCGAGTATAACTTGGCTTGTTTTTTTATTGGGCGCTGAATCACACACCATAATTTTTGAAATAGAAATAACGTAATTTTTGATTTCTTTAAACTCCTAGTAAACCATACCGCCTAAAGATTTATCTACATTCAAACATTTAAATCACAGGTATTTTTTAACCAATTTTTATTTCCACCAAATCTCAACCGCCCATTCGCCATGAACTCCTAGTACTGTTCCAACGTTTAGTAACCCGAGCCGGGCCAGGGGGCAACCGGATAGCACCTTTTACCGTTAGCAAACAGTTCAGGTGTTTGCCTTGTTTTCCAGATAATGTTACTGTTTGCTTTCATGGGCTCCTGGTGTTTGTGACTTGTTTGGCTGTGTTTGACTTTACGAAAGATATTTGGGGATGTATTTTTTTCATTTTTTAAGGGATAATGCAAACCGATGCTTTTGTGTGTACTTTGAAATGAAACAGCAAACACAAATGACATTATTAAGAAGAATAGATTGGTAAATGTAGAGAATTAGCAAAAAAATTAAGCTAATAAGTGACATCACGTATTTTGATACGAGATGTCGACATGGCGGGTCAGAGCCCATTCGTCTCCTAAGATTCGCACCCTGTGCCCATTTGTCCCCTGAAGAATATTTATTTTAATTCATTCTTCTAATATAAGTACATGTATATGTGTATACTGCAGCTTGGTAGTCCTGGTACAGTCGCGCAGAAAAGGGTAAAATTAAAATATAATAATTCCTTAAATATCATGTTTAAGTATTTCAAATAGGATTAAGTTTAATAGGCTCTAGGCATTAAGTCAGTCTTCAAAATAATTAATCGATTCGTCGATCCATCGTTTTCTATTTACCACTTCACGTTACTGCGCGCCTAGTACTTTGGATTGATTAAGGTGATCTTGTGAGAAAATTAAGATTACAGTGAATTTTAAATTTTCGTACATGACTACTTAACGTTACTGCGCGCCTAGTACTTTGGGTTGATTAAGGTGATCTTGTGAGAAAATTAAAAATACAGTGAATTTTTAGATTTTCGTACATGACTACTTCACGTTACTGCGCGCCTAGTACTTTTGTTCTCTTAGGTTTCAATCATTAATATTTCAATCATACCCGTTTTTTTAACAAGCCATTCGTAGAGAGACAATATTACATCATAGCCTATCGACAGGTTATATCATTTTCATGACGGATTATCATTCATCATAGCTCTGTTTTCAATGATCTGTTATGATTTATTAAATTAAGTAAATAAATAAATAAGTGCGTTAATAAACTGTTCACAAGTGTACTATGTTAACCGTTTCTTAATTAAAATATAGCTAATTTTATCTCAGGGGACCAATAGGCACCTGAATAGGTGCCGAATCTTTAACTTATATTGTGTATATATTAGAGGAGACGAATGGGTACCTTAAAAATAATATTTTTAATAAAATATTAATTAGTCCCCTACCAGGAGACCAATGGGCACCTATATAGGGGCCGAATCCACAACTTTTATGCTGGGGGACAAATCTTAGGGGACGTATGGGCTCTGACCCGACATGGCCACTTGTTAAGAGTTACTGCAACTATGTGACATAGGCTTGTCGGCTCTTCAAAGGGAGTTAGAAATATTTTAATTATATTATATACAAGGTAATTTGTGTGTTTTACTTACCTTTTCAAAATTCTTTATTCAAGGCTTGATTTAGACTCTAGGAGAATAGAAACTATAATTTTTTATTAGCGTAACAATTGAGTATTTTACATCATTAACTAATAAATGTAAGACCAAATTTCTTTAAAACCTCTCTTAATATAGGTCTAAAATCTGGTCCATTTTCAATTTTCTATAAAATTAGATTTTTATATGCTTTGAAATCAACAAATAGTTAGCAAATTGAGTTAAAAACTTAGTGACGTCATAGGGTGACATTGCCGTACAAAGTCTACAGGAGAATCTCGTTTTGACAGCTCATGAAAAGCACGTCAATTGATGATAGTGTAAAATACCGTATTATTTCTCATGGATTTCCGGAAAGCAACGTTTATTTCTTTAACTTACTACAACCCGTTAAACAAACCTCTGGTTATAATAGGTCTCTGTGGCCAAAAGCGGGTCTCGTTGGTGACGTCATAATAATATAACTTTTTCCTACATCGTAATAAATCATAACATAGTGAAGTGCTTTCCTATTACCTGTAATAATCCGCCATTATGTTCACGTACGTGCCTTTCCCGCTCCACCTCTACTTAGCGGGAAATTGATGGCAATCGGAACGAATTGCCGCCAAAACGCGCGACGCCATCTTAACACTCCGATTGTTACGTTATTTTTAAAATTATTGATGGAATTTTATTGAAATCTTACTTTACAGGAAAAAAATATTGACATTTTCTCAATATAAATATTGAATTTTCACAGATTTGTGTAAAATGTCAAGTTCCGTAAATTCAAACCATCAGAAAGGTTGTGTATCATATTGTATTACTTATAATAATAATAATATTTGCATATCAATTGGTTAACGAATAAACGTGCAGCCCAATTTATTGCCTAAGGCTGGGGCCATATTTTTGCCTAAGGATTTCTTTTACACAGTAGGTCAACACTTGAAAGAATTTTAGGAAATTCAACCCCTAAAGTTCTGAAAGAAGAGATGTCAAAGCATGTCCACGCAAGTGAAGACACTGGTACAACGAGAATCTTTCAACAAAAGTCATTGACGATGTAACATTATGTTTTTCCTATAGATGCTTATTACTCTATTATGCCAATACTACCGCACTTTTGATTCAATTTTACAGTATCCAACCAAAAATCTAACTTACGGCCGGTTCACACATGTCTCCGTTTTACTGTTCCTTTTTATCGTGTACGTTTTTTTTCGTCGATGGCGTATGTAGTTGTATGAGCGACTTCACACATAACACGGTATTCTGTACACATAAAAAAATATCGTTCCGTATAAAATTACATTCCGTTTTGACATCGAATGCTGGACGACAGAACAGTAAAAATATACGGATACGTGTTGAATTTTAACGGATCGATACTGTGTGCGTGGCGGGCGTCTATCCTTGTAGAATAGCGGCGGCCGGCGGTATACTGCGAGTTTTCTGTTCACACATCGCATCTAGTAATGACGGATCCGTTGAACGTTATACGGTGCCTATGTGTGAACAGAGCAAAAATTTATGACGTATCAGTTAAAAACGTACCCGTAAAACGGACTCCCATGTGTGAACGGGCCGTTAGATGAAACCTCAACAGCAAGTACGTAATAAATAGGTAGGTAAAATTACGTCAATAAAAACAAAGTTCTCGATTTCCAGACACTGTTCTCAAAAATTTAAACTTTAAATATAAAATAAACAAACATTCTCCATTTCACATAAATATTGACTTAATTCCGAGTCCTCCCCAGTCTACATAAACAAATGTGTAAAACGAAATTGAGTCTTAACTTTAATTTTCCCTCCAATAATTGCTACACAATACAAAATAATATTACCGAAGTATTCTCTGCAAGTGACTGTTAATTTACCAAGTTAACTCTTACCCTTATATTAAACGAATGTGACCCTTATTTGGTTAAGATAAGGTTGTTGATAGCTGCACAGGTGTGCGGGTCCCGGTTTCTCGTGGAAATATCTTGAAGGTTTGTGACGTTTAATCTTGCGTGCGACGCGGCCGCCGCGCGTATCACTCGCCGGTCGTCAAATAGGGGTGGGAAAAATATCGATATATTCCAATTAGCAAATAATAACTTAATGTGTCTCACAGTCATAGTGACTAAGACCATACCATACCATAGTGACTAAGACGCATGTGTCTCAATGTGAGTTCAATACAGTATAGTTCTTTCTATGTTTATCTTAGATCACTGACAATGGTACAGAAAAACATCATGAGGAAACAGATATGCAAATATGGTGAACTAGTGGCCCGTGCCGAAAATAAAAAAAATACACGTACACTGTGATTTGTAATAGTTGTTGAATTCAGTATTTTTGTTATTTATACAGAGTATTCGGCCACCATTAATTGCTTATTATACAATTGTAGCACATTTTTAGGGTTCCGTAACAAAAGGGTAAAACGGGACCCTATTACTAAGCCTCCGCTGTCTGTCTCCTGGCTGTATCTCATAAACCGTAATAGCTAGAAAGCTGAAATTTTCACAAATTATGTATTTTCGTTGTCGCTATAACAACAAATACTAAAAATTTACAAAAATAAAATATTAAGGGGTCCCCATACAATAAACGTGTTAAAAACGGTAACAGATAGACGCTTCAAATTTTCACAGAATATTTATTGTATATTATCTTTCAAAATAAATAATTAAAAACAATAAAGTAAATATTAAAGTGGGACTCCTAAACAACAAACGTAATTTTTAAGCAATTTTTACTTGATCTTAATAAAAAAGGGAGAAACTTGACCTTATAGATGATAGTACGGAACCGTTCGTGCGCGAGTCGGACTCGCACTTGGCCGGTTTTTCCAATTTATGTTAAATCAAATTTTCATAGCAAAGATCATCAAATAGTTTGAAAACTAAATACGCAACACAAATCAGATTTATATCAATAAATAATTTTCCAAAAATAAAACCCATAAATCCCATTTATCGACAAACACACCACCAAACCACCCCATCACTATCGCCAAGCGTCTGCAGAAATTCAATTAACATTACCTCCAGTCGCGTGCACCTTTATTTCCGTTCGGAGTCACTTAGCCTCCTCCCTCCCTCCCTCCTAACCCCCGTCACCCCTCTAAGACGCCAGTAATGAGGTCCAGCGATCGTTTAGTTTGGAGGTAATGGCTTACGTGAGCAACTGATACAGTTCCTCCGTCAAAATAGCGGGGAGGTATGGTGTGACGATTTGATGTCACACCAGTGTGTAACAGTGTGACGAGTAATTTTATATCTTTTATACTCAAATGTTATACATAAGAACTGGGGTGATTAGTTACTTATTAACAGGTCTTTCCTAGCTTCACTCGTAACGATGTTCAAAAACCATGAGTCAATGTTAACCATTAAAATCTCTTTTAGGTTGAGAAATTGAATAAAAAAAGGAAAACCCAAAGAAAAAGGGTCAGCAAAATGGAACCAGAAAGATGTTGAACATTTTATTTCAACATTTGACGGGCCTGTTGGTCTAGTGGTTAGTAGCCCTGACTGCTAAGCCGGAGGTCGTGGGTTCGATTCCCACCCAGAACAAACTTTGTGTGATGAGCATGATTGTTTGTTCTGTGTCTGGGTGTAACTTATCTATAATATGTATGTATTTATAAATTTATATATATAAGTATGTATATCAGTTGTCTGGTTACCATAACACAAGCTCTTAGCGGAGCTTAACTTGGGATCAGATGACCGTGTGTGAGTTGTCCCAGCATATTTATTTATTTTATTTTATTTATTTCAATAAAGTGATCCCAGGATCTATTTAGATCTATACCTATTTAATATTAGTCATCTCTAAAACTAAAAATATAAATAGAGCTATAAAATATTCAACAAGAATAACATAATGAAGGTAATAGATAATAGTAGATCTACATATTACAATTTACCAAAAAAATATAGCTGTTGACTTAGAAATATTTACAATAATAGCAAAGTGAGTGTTAATTCAATTCATTACAAGATTTAGAAATGGCGGTGTAACAAAAAGAAAAAGTCACACTGGTGTTACGAGCTGGTGTGAGGAGCAGGTCGTCACAATGTCCCATATCTAGGTGTACTTGTAAGTATTTATAAGTGCTTCCAGTGATAAGTGTGGATGGATATGGTTATGGTAGTCCGTTGTTGTTGATAAGGCTGATTGTACATTAACTGGGAAATAAAGTCAAGCATTTAGGACATTTTCTGGGAATATTGTCGCTTTGATTGCGCTGAATGGGGTAAATAAATATAAATGAAGATTTAATGTAGTACTCAAAACACAGTACTACACACACAATTATAAATACAACAATTAGGAAAATGTCTAAAACAAAGATCTATAATTTATCCTCTGGTATTATTACAATAAATAAAAAATATAATATGCATTATGTTAATTGATGAAAACCAAGGCCTGCAGTTAATATCAATGCCCTCTCGTATTACTATTTGTTATTAATTATTTTATTGTTAAAATTGCAACAAGTTATTTGATTTAGTTTTATTTGATGTCTTCAATTAAGCCGATATTCTTTAAATATAGATCACTAAATATTAAAAATAATACTATAGTACCAACTAAAAAGTTATTTAAAGCTTTTTTTTTTTGGGACAATCCCACCACACTATTCCCAACCACTGCAACTCCTGAAAACCAGAATCAACAGTGGAGTCCGCCAGAAAAGCGCCGAAGCAATGAAGCTCGACGAGTCCCGGAGAAACGATTCAACTGTCTTGGATCCCGCAACGAAATTATTTAAAGCTTGCCCAATACTATGTTTTTTATCTGTATCGTGAGAGCGCGCGAGCGTTTACAAACATACAAAGTCACACTAACCAACCAGACTCGCCCCAAACACCAATAGAAAAGTACAAAAGTAATACAGTCAAACATAAAAAAAAATTACTCGCTCTCAATTTTCCAAATAGTCAAACAAACAGTAACAAAATAGTCAAATAAAACGTAAAAAAAATAAGAATCACCTCAACAACAATACAAGGTAAACAACATCACGGAAGCTGAGTGACGCGGACGGATGAGCTGCAGATTATCAGCACTGATAACAGATTCGTTCAGGGTATCTCGAGGACGATCGGACACCATGGCGTGGGGTAAGGGGTAGGGGTATTTTGGGGATTTTCGAAGACAGTTTTACCTTTCGTTCGATCGACATCTTTTTAGCCTTTTTCTAACTGTTAATATCGACTTTTTTTTGGGTGAAAAATCATCAATGACCTCTCGGCAGGAGGTATCACACTTTTACTGACTAAAACCCATCTTTGTTCCTTCGGTTGCTCTTTATGTTCCGGGGCCGCTGTAACTATTAGGACTATTTCGCAACCCCGGACTGTTAACATCGGCTGGCAGTCTATCTAGATCCGGCTTATCTATGGTTTATGTATTTCGGAGATATTTGAAGGTAATTCTACCATTCATTTAATCGTCATCGTGCGTGTTTTACATGGAGCGACTGCCAATCAGACCTCCGCAACATTGTTCATGGGTTGATTCAACAGACAGTCGGACATTCGTTTCAATCAGCTTAATCAAGGAGTGGTTACACTGATTGTAACCACTGTCAACCATCTTCAAATAACAACTGGGCACATAGGATTTATTTATAAGTATATAAGAGGCAAAACTATTAGTATTGATTTAAACAGGTAATAAAACAATATAGGTAGATTCATAAAGAGATGAAAACAAAAATTTTCATTCTAAGGGCCCTTTTCACAACCTCGAAATAGTCCTTATCTACAAGATAAATTCAAAAATGGAACAGTGTTTGTATGAATTTGTCTGTCAGATATTTTAATGAGAATTTATCAGATGAATGTGAAACAATCGTTTAATATGCAATTTACCTAATTATTTGCCTAATACGGCATTTCAAACAAACTAAAATTCCAGTCAGGTAAACAAAACGTAGCAATAAATAACATTATTCAAGACTATGAGTGCACTCAATACATTTCGCTGGCAGCTAGTGATGTAATGTAAATAGCACAATAATTCATCGATATTCGCCAGACGCCAGACTGCATAACTCAACGTACGGCTGTATTGAGACGTCGATAGAATTTTATCGATGTAATATTTACCGTGCATGTTATTTTATATTTTAGAGATTAGGTAAGTTTAGCATTGTATCGTAAACTAATGTTATTATGACAATAAGAAGTTCACTATTGACTAAACTTTAGTCAAGTTTCTTACTCAGACTTAATATTGAAATTTTGCAGAAAACCCAATTATTGAAATTGAAAATATTTTTTTCCTAAAATGTTAATAGTTGAGTGATCTTTTTTATACTTGTAAAAAAACGCTTTTGATTTCACCTAAACATACTGGCTATATCCGCAGCTTTCTTTACGAATATTTTTTTAGAACATTCATGCCTTTTTTTTAAACTACTCCTGTATTTAACACAAACAAAATAATCAAATCAGTTATATTTCAATTTTATCGACAAAACATCGACATGACCGGCCCCACCCTATCGAGTGTCGTATAACAAATGTTATAGACCGGTGAACCGGCCGGGCGCGGGATGTCTCTAAACACACAATTTCACTCTTATTTCGCAAACTAATGTCCCGATATGCGACTCATTTTTATACTGAATGGATGTGTGAGGATATGTTTGTGTGAGTAAGCTACGGAGGAAAGAATAAAGGTGATGGATAAGCATGCGTGCAATTCAAAACAGACAAAAGTCAAGGTACCGACCGACCGACCATTAGAAGATTAGTTATAGCCTCATTATAGGCTAAACAGGGTCGTCTGGCACTCTTTGGAAGAAGCCTACGAGGTACAACTAAGAGTAGACGCCAATAGACTGATATCATGAGCTTTTTTTTAACTATTTTCGGATCTGCTTCCAGCCTAACGTAATCCAGCTTTATAACACCCCTTGTAACCGCTGATTGTCAGATTTTTTAGCATCTAAATGACTTATAACGACGACACAAAAAAAATACAACCAAAGACCTACGGATGACAACATACTGTACTCTTTGATGACAACCTTCAAAAAAGTCAAAATTTGATTGATAAGGCGAATGAAGTACGGGATCAAGTTTACCAGTAAGAAACCGTTAGTGTGTAATTGAGAGGTTAATCATCTTTTTAATTCTAAATGGCAAATGCCATGAAAAAAGACTTAAATAATCCGTAAAAGAGAATTTTAAAGTTGAACGTTAATTGGTGAAGCAAGACCCTCCTCTGAAATGGATCTTATTTTTTACTCGCGATGATAAATCAGTATAATGAAACACCTTAATCTCTCCGGAATCTCGTTGCAGAAAGACGAGATATTGCAGTATTAATTACTTGTAAGGGGCAGTCCAGACAAGACTTTAGAGGTACGGTATTTTCAGACGATGATTTGAATACCTAGGTAATAGTGTTCGATAAAAGTAATTATGTAGGTGAGTGTTACTTTGTTTTTCGATTAATATATTTTTTTATTGACTTTTTTTGTTAGCTGGAAATATATTTAACTGCATGCTATGCAAAAATCGCCAAAGTTTTTTGAGACAATTGACGCGTCAAGAAAGTAAAATACTAAACAAATTTTATCTTTTCAACGACCAAGCGACAGTCGGCTGTCGGGCTGCTATTGTTTTACTATTGTGTCTCAAATTGCGTGAGTTTGAAGGTTTAAATGAAGTTTAAAGCTTACGTATGTGAGTAATACAACAAAAGAAATTCCTTAGCACCCGAAAAGATTTAGCTGTATGAGGTATAGTTAGAATCAACACAACGTCACGAGTACAACAAAGAATAAACCATGGCAAGTTATTTAAACTTCTTAATTTCTTCTTTACAACATCAGTTACATTTTTCTAAAACATCAAACTTTGCGATATACTTTTTACAACAACCTACCACACAAAACAAAAACGCAACGACAACGCACGCTCATCTATGCACACCCTAACAGTACCGCCTCAGTTTTGGTCGCGGCAGCAGATTTCTGAACGCAGTCTGACTGCTCTTAATTAATTGGCTTGCATTCGTTTGCATGAATTAGCCAGGTACCCTTTAGATATTTTTACCACCCTTTTTGGACCCCCTTCAAAGGGCCCTAGTTGTTGATAGAGGAATTTTTGATGAACGAATGGTGCGCGGAAAACTAGGAAGAGTTTTTAATAAATAAGCACGGTTGGTATAATTTTTAGCTTGTACTTTGCTTTATTAATGTGCCGTTTAATTAACGTCTGTTTTTTAATACATCTTACAATTAGTATAGTTTTTTACGTACATACATGTAGCTTTATAAGTAATTAGCTTCTGCCCGCGGCTTCGCTCGCGTTAGAAATAGACAAAAAGTAGCCTATGTTACTCTCCAACCCTTCAACTATCTCCACTTAAAAAATCACGTCAATCCGTCGCTCCATTTTGCCATGAAAGAAAGACAAACAGACAGACAGACAGACAGACAGACACACTTTCCCATTTATAATATTAGTATGGATTCGTCTAAGTTTGTTTCACATTTCCACTTTTCTGCGCAAGTTTTTAATTTTTAAAAACCTTATAAAAAGTGTAATCGGCTAAATTGTCCTTCCTGTTATAGAGTGGCCAAAGAAAATCTTTTCTTTGGTCAGTGAGTTTACTATTTTATACAAAAGTGTGCTTAATCGTTGAAATTGTCTTCCTTATAAATATAGATGGATCCTGGATCCATCTACAATAGTAAACGCACTGACTGATTGACTGACTGTAGATATATCAGCGCACAGACAAAACCGCTGCTCCTAGAGACATGAATCTTGCAGGGTGAGATTTTTGTAAAGATTAAGTAACCACTAACAAACCTGCCGGGGTTGCGGAATGTTTATAATAGTTACCGTGACCCTGGAACATAAAGGGCAATCGAAGGAACATGAGTGGGTTTTAGTCAGTAAGAGTCTGACACGCCCTCCCGCCGCACCCAGGACGGGAGCAGTCATTGGATGATTACCCACTCACCAAAAAAAAAACCACTAACAAATAATCTTTGGAAATTCCAACTCTAATAGGGTAAAATAGGGGAAGAAATAGATACTCAATAAATTTTAGTTCACATTTAATAATTACAAAGCCATGTCATAAATTTAATTGCACTTAAATAAGTTAATCCCAAAGTGTACAAGTCTGTAAGCTATAAAACCTACTTACTTAATTCGAAAACAAAATACAGCACAGTTCCCACGGAACCCCGTCTCATTCAATGAGCTTCTCTTAACAAAACTTTTAAATCCTAACCAAATAGGTAGGAAACTTTCACATTTTCACATGAAACTCAGGCAGGGCACATGCCACGATAGTGATAGAGCAGAAGGTCCAGTCTTGTGATTCGTCGTTGGCAATTTGCGTCTTTCGCATGTGTGTGACTGGTGACTGAACGTGTTCAGTTTTATATACACATTGCAGTTTTTGTTAAAAAAAAACATTTTTAGTTGTAAATTCATAAAAATAAAATAAATAAATAAATATCTTGGGACAACTCACACACGGTCATCTGATTCCAAACTAAGCAGAGCTTGTACTATGGTAACCAGACAACTGATATACATACTTATATAATTTGTTAATACATACATATTATAGATAAATTACACCCAAACACAGAACAAACAATCATGCTCTTCACACAAAGTTTGTTCTGGGTGGGAATCGAACCCACGACCTCCGGCTTAGCAGTCAGAGTCATTAACAGCTAGACCAACAAGCCCGTCAAAAAGATCCAATATATATTTTTTTTATATCATGTATATAATTTTAATACCAGAAATAAGAACAAATTGGATCAACCAAGTTTTAGATTGTCAAAAGTCCACACTTCTTTTATGGGGTACTGTGTAAAATGCTATAATAAAATACCACTCGAAATTCTCCATCTAAATGAGAAAAAATTTAAAACATGCATTAAGCACACGCTATGTAAACAAGCTTATTATAAGTTAGAAGATTATATCAATGACAAACATGCTTGGCTAAATGCTGGTCCTGCTCCACATAAGCTTACAAATTAGAAATTTTAATCATTGGAAGATAGAAAATGTTTCTTGTCCCCTTAATTTTTGACATTAATATTCAAGATCTTTATTATTATAAGTTTTATAAGCAATTAAATTTCACTTATTTATATTTATTTACAGTACAAAACTTTGGTTTGTGTAATTTAGATGCATATTTGAGTTTTTGTAAATGTGAGTACGATGCAGTGATTTATTACGATAGTTTTCTACTGACACAAATAGACATGGCGGTTAGGAGCATTGTCATGCTCGCTCAAAAAGTCTCGCTGATGGTGGCGAGTGCGTTGGATCATTCGGTTCCCTTCAAAATGGTTGAGCTAAATGGTGCTGATGTCACGCGTCATGCTCGTGAACGGGCGCTATCAGTTGAGATGGGTCATCTCTTAACTGCCATGACTTTTTATTTTTGACTTTTTATTTTAATTTTGTATTTGTTTATTTTGTTATATACTTACATTGTTTTCACATGTAGAAGCACCAAAAAGAAAATGTAACCGAGACTTTGTAAAACATGATATTTTTAAAAAGAGTGTCCGTGGAGTTTCTTGCCTGTTCTTCTCCATAGAGATCTACGTTTTGGAACAGGCAATTAGCGTCACTTTTTCTGACTAACAGACCGACCGACTCTTTGACAATTCATAAGTACCTGTAAATGGTCTAAGTGAAATAAATGCTTTGAATTTTGAATTGAATTTTGAATTTTTTGAATTTTGAATTATTTGATTAACGATATCAAAATAAAAAAAAACCACGAGTTTTTCGTGATTGTCATAATAATCTAAATTTACATTACAATGGATTACTTACTGACTGATGCATTGACATAGAACCTAATGGCTCTAACTTTCTAAAATAAACGAATGGTTGTATTAAAGTCCGTCATTCTAAACAGCGGGCAAACGAATTATATAATGAATTTACTAACAAAGAACCTAGTGTGGTAATGTTTAGAGTACATTACTCTTTTTCTTAAAGAATAGTGTATTGTGTAAGATTTTATGACAGTATTTTTATTTTTTATTTTATTGTGCTCGAAATATAAACAGCATTAACAGTCTTGTCGCATATAATAATCTATTAAAAGTGTTCTTGACGGAGAGAAAAGAAAGTATTCGTATTATTTCAAGTGCGATTCCGAGTTGCATTTCTGTATTGAGCTTTTCCGAGGTGCATCAAGCCGCCGCAAGTCGCCGCCGGATCGTACCGGATCAGGTGGACGGGATTATTCCGGTTCGGAGCGGTTCAAAGCGGATCAAACACGATTTTAGACTTACGGGTAAGGTTCCAAGCTTATGTGAAGGTGGGGCGGCTGGTAAAATGTGATCCAGATTGGGAGTAATTATGTTTATACATACCTATCTATTGTCTTGATTAGGGGAACGAAAATGAATGAAAAATTATTGAATTGTTCAGGGAAAAATATATTTTATTATGGAATGCTTTACATTACTGTTTAAAATCGTAAACAAAAAATTGAAATTACAACGGAATTACGCCGCGAGTATAATTAAATGATTAATGTAGGTCTACATATTTTGTTTTTTTTTTTAGCATTTTTAAGATTAAAAATGGGTAGAAACCTAGAGATTTTGAAATAAAATGTTTTAAGCAAAATCGATAGTTTAAGACCAATTGAAGTTATCTTTCTTCGATGGCCCGCTCGTCCCTTTTATGTCTGGAACCCAAGTTAAAAAAATGGTTATAGCAAGTAATTGAACTAACTAGTAGTAGGAAGTAGTTTAATTACCCAACGGACGACATCCGGCTGTCGGGCTGCTATTGTGTTTTTATTGTGTCTCAGATCACGTGTATCAAAATACTTTTCTCTCTTTTATGAAGTTGTGAATTCCTAACACATAGGTATGAGGTTCCCCAAGATCATTAGTCAGCGGTGGGATGCTGTCAAGAGCTGCCAAACTTTCTCGTCGCGCGCCAAGTTACGATTAACACCTGTACTGAGGGAGCTTGGCGAGGGAACTTTTATTTATATTATTTTTTACTCAAATTGGTTGGGATATGAAGTGTTATAGAGGATGTAAAAGTTATTTGTATGATACATTAGGTATGATGGCCAAGTAGCTTACTGCTATTAGTATATTGTTAGACAAAAGCCTATTCTCTCTCCCGTACAGGTGTAAGTATGAGCATTTATCACCACGTCTGCTCAAGGCCCTTTTCTTATCTCTCCTGTAACCTGTAAAAGTACCTAGATTGGAAAAGTGATGATTGAAAGTCTGAAATTGCATTCGCATTAAGCACGCGCGGTTTTCAATGCTCATGCCTATTCTGTATGAGAAGAGACATTTGCACTGCAGTGGAACAGTAATAGACTGGTATTATTTTAAGTTAATTTTGAAAAAGTAGTATGTATATATTATACTAGCTTTTGCCCGCGACTTCGTCCGCGTGGAATAATAGTTCCCGTTTCCGGGGGATTTCTGGGATGAAAACTATCCTATGTCCTTTCTCGGGTCCCAGACTATGTCTGTACCAAATTTCATTCAAAATTGGTTTAGTAGTTTAGGCGTGAAGAAGAGACAGACAGACAGACAGACTGGCAGAGTTACTTTCGCATTTATAATATTAGTACGGATTAACTGTGGAACTATCTTGAGCGTAGACAAAAAGATTATTGGGGTTGTATAAGCGTGAAAGAGCTACATTGACCATGGTAAAAGCATCCAAAACATAATATATCCAATGGCGTTTTTTTTTTGATGGATAGGAAATCATCAAATGGCTTCTTCCGCCCCTGAAGAGGGAAGGAGGGTCAGTCTTTTACTGACTAAAATCCAATAATGTCCCTTCGGTTACCCTTATATATTCCGGAGCCGCGGTAACTATTAGAAGCATCGACACGCCGTCGACGCGGGTCTGGTATTAGTCGGGCGGCGAGCTACCTACCGCTCGCCTTCCGCAGGCCCACGCCTCCAGTGGCCATCATCTTGTGACTCTCGACAACTAAGCCTGGGTCTCTGTCCAGGGCGTGAAGCTATACGCTGCCTCACGCGCCCCACCGCTTTCGTCTCCAGCGTGTCTGCTTCGCAGGAGGCGACGGCTTCCTATTCAGTCTCGCCCCGAAGCATGGCCTGAACCTGCGCCGATCGCCTCTGCAACGACACGGTGGTGGTTTGCCCAAGCGGGGCCTACCTCCACCGTATGCTACACCGTGTCACGCAGGCGTCACTTCCGCCCGAATCCGACATAGGAACCTCCCGAAATGTCCGTGTGCGGTGAGGAGGATCATCATCTCCCTAGCCTTTTCCCAACTATGTTGCGGTCGGCTTACAGCCGAACCGGATTCAGCTGGATACCAGTGTTTTACGTGAAGCGTCTGCCTATCAGACCTCCACAACCCAGTAACTGGGCGACGATACCCTTTGCTTTCCGAGGCACGGGATGTCAGTGTATAGAAAGTACATATGAATTGAAAAAGTCACATTGGGACTTGCCCGGATTCGAACCCGTAACCTCTTACACGCGCCTTTATGACGACCCAGATGTGTTATTCTGATGTATAAGCTACGAATATCTTGCAAAGCCATCGGCCTATATTCTTTATTGTACACCAATAGGACATAAACAGTAAAGGACAATACAAACAAATATGCAAGAGTACAATAGGCGGCCTTTTTTCGCTAAAAAGCAGTTTCTATTACATACTATCATTTATGTTGCTTGCTGCGGAGTAAATTTAAAACTGTGAATATCTTCAGAGGTATTTATTGAAATTATAAATGACTTCCGCACAATGAAAATTACGCTAAGCATTTTGCGTTTTAGTAATTTTATATTATCTTCGGAACTATATGACCATTTGACATACTGTAAATGGCACATCTTATCTGTATGATGTCCTTGTGATACTGAAATAATTTATTGTCATAAGAATTAATATTTTGTTGCTCAAATAATCAACCAAACGTAAGTATTCCGAAAAAAAAATATTTTAATGCAATAAAAGAAGTATAACAGATAAAATATAAAAGATAGAGATATGGTATCGCGGACTTTTTTGTAGAAATAATTATGACAAACCAAGTTGTCATACATTGTTTTTAATTTTAAGCAACTGTTTAGACAGCGCACGCAAATTATTCTGTTTTATGAGGTAATTTTTTCCGACTTGCTAGACAAAAGTTGCGATAGCTCGGTTAATATACATGTTATAAAAATAATTTACAGCCTATAGCACTCAGGAATAATGTAGCTTTCTGCCAGTGAAAAAATTTTTGGAATTGGTTCATGAGTTCCAGAGATTACCCTAAACATACAAACTTACAAACATACAAACTTACAAATTTTACCTCTTTATAATATTAGTATAGATTGTGTGTGTATACTTGTACGGTCGCGGTCTGAAAAGGGTTACCAATTTTGAAAGTACATTCTATATCACACTTTTTTCATTAAAATCTAAAATGCCATATCATGTTACTTGTTACCTTTTAGAAGTTATTGTGCAAAATGACACAACGAGAACAACAAAGACGTTACTAAGCAACGGCTTCGGCTTAGCCATGTTTCGTCTCTATCGTGCACTTGACGTTTGGCAGTTGTGTAACAGTGACAGGTATAGTGCCAAAGTCAGTGCTTAGTAACGTCTATTTATCTCGCCATAAGTGATGACGAAACTCTTTTCTTAATTTGTTGAATTGACATTTGTCAAAAAATATCGTTTGAACGTCGTTTAGACAAGAGTAAAATTTTACGAAATATTTTTATTCAAATCGAAATAAAATGGCAAGTTTAACCCTGGAGCAAGGGGCAATCTTTGAAAATGGACATAGTTTTATATCATTAGTGCTTTATCACGAAAATTCATTATAACTATTGTGATTTACTGTGAGGTTATATTAGATCATGGAAATTATTCAGGAAGAAGTGATGCTGTCTACTACGTAGTGTATCCTGCAACAGAATTCTTTCACATTAATTACGTTCAAGATAATGCACGGATACACCCAGCTTGTGCTACTATGGCGTGGTTCATTCTGCACCGTGAAATTATTCATCTCATTCAATAGCCCGCTCGGTCTGCTGATTTAAACTCAATAAAAAATTGTGAGGGCTTATGGATCAGCGCTGGAACTGACAAAATGAAAGAAATCCTCATAGATCACGCTGTGCTCGAGTGATACCAGAAAATGATACCAGAAATACTGATATATGCGCGTATCTTGTTGCATCTATGCACTAGTCGTAACTGCGGAGTAATGTTATACTAGATATTGAATAAAGATTTTTGAAGATTTGATTTATTATTTCCTTATTCTTATTAAAAAAAAACTATTATACTACTATTATAATTGCGAAAGTAACTATCTGTCTGTTGTCTTGCTTTTGCGCCAAAACTACCGAAACGGGTACACAGATAGTCTATAGCCTAAGCAAGGGCATAGGCAAGTTTTTTATTTAATTCCAAGGGAACGGAAACTACGCGGTTTTACCCGCGTAGTTTCCGTTTCCGCGGGGGACAGATAGTATTTAATAAAGATTTTGTTCAGTGTTTTTTTATTATTTCTTCATATTCATATTCAAAAAACTAAATTAGTCAAAGCTGCAAAGTGATGTTATACCAAATATTGAATAAAGTTTTTTTTTAACTTTTATTTATATTATGTCTTCATATTCTTATTTAAAAAAATAATTGTTTTTAAAAGTAGGTTTTCTGTATATCAAACCTTTATAGTAGTCAGTCCATCACCTATAGCGATTGATTGTCTTATCATTAGAGAAAATAATCTGTGATCAATCAAATTATCATGAAATAGACATTTAGAACTTGTTGCCTCAATGTGTGCATGCAATTGTGATCCTTAGGGTGGTAAAAACTTTCAGACCGTGACCGTACTAACTGCATTCCTTCCAATCCCAGTAAATTGACTACCCAACAAAAAAAAACTTGGTTTTAGATCCTGAAATAAGAGCCTTCAACCAAACAAACTCTTCAGTTTAATATTTGTATAGACTAAGAACTTTCTTAGGGTTCCTGCTTACTATATACCAGATATTAGTGTCAATACCTTTCACACCTACATATTTTTACCAGTTTTTTTTATAATATAGGTTGTAATAACAAATTCACTACACTATGTTTATTATACAGCAGTATGTTTCATCTGTCGGGCGCGGGCGGCTGTCATAAGTTATGAAACTTGGCACAAGTCGCCGGCCAAGTTTCGATTAATACCTGCGCCCCGGTGTCAGAGTGTTTCTCAATATTTGCCATGGCTATCAAATATATATTGGGAGTTTGTACTATGAATATTCTAGATGTGCTAACTTTACATATTGTAAAACAAAGTTGCGTCTGTCTGTCTGCTTATTGTCTATTTGCGGTTAGTTTAAAAACAGGTCAGATTTTCGTACGGTTTTTGCGAATTGACAGATTCAGGAAAGTTTACGTTTATTAAACAGATAATTGTTTAATTTTGTAGGAGAGAAAACTCGGAAAATTGTAATACGGGTGCGAAGCTGGAGAGTGATTATTTTATTAAACTTATGTTTCCAATAAATAGACTGTACATAATAGACGAGAGATATAATTATTTACTTAATGTATTTATTCTTCTGCTTGTAAAATTCACCGTACAAGTTTCTTTCATTTTTCCTTTTATTATCAGAACCGCAAACAAAATACCACAAGTTAGAGCATAAATTAAACATAAAAGCAAATGTTTTGAAGTGTCTCTTCCTCAAATATGCGAAGGTAATGATGTTACCAAAGTTCCCGGGGGCCGGGACCCGGGACTTTACAAATTGAAATTATTTTTTCATTAAAATTCCCAACTTGAAAGTTTTCAGGTGGAAGTTTCTTGAGTGGCCAATTCACGGCGCACTTTTAGTTAAATGATTCTTTCTAACTTCGGAATAGATGTCTAGGTGGATATTACGTAAGTTAGAGAAAACTCTTAGAGTTAATGACTAGTATTTAAGTTCACGTGAAGATGCACTTAATAGAAGAAAAGTTAATTAACTTTCGCCTTAAATTAAACTGAATTGTGAAAAAAAGTGTAAGAAGCTGAGTATTTTTTGTTAATTATATGGTATTAATTATTTAGTTGATCGATAAATTCAGTTATTTAGGAAGTCTACGTAATTTGTAATATTGTGGTGGTTTGGCTCTCAGGCATAATACTAACAAACCGGGCAAGACCGATGCGGTTTTTCAATTCATAAGCATCTTTTAATTGTATCCATAACTTCACTGACATCCCGCACTTTCTAGGAAAGCATGGTCCCTCTATTCGTGGATCTTCCAATATCATTATAGCCAGAAAATCTGACATTGAGTCTAATCACATCGTGTTATCGGTTAATTATGCTCGTAGCGGAAAAGGCTAGGGAGATACTGATGTAGAATTCTACGTACAGTGTACACAACTACAGTTTTTGTCAACACTCCCAAGTTTTTTCTTAACACTAAACCAAATGGAACATAATATTGCCCAATAACATATCTATCATCGAATCAGACGGCAAGCGTATCGCATCGCGACACGGGATCATGGGACAGTCCCGTGACCCGGGATCACCTTAATCCCGCAGGTGAGCCGGGATTATGGGATCCCGGCGTAGCGCGCCCCTATCTATCTTGATGATGTATTATAGTGTTAAGTTCTATCGACAGATGTCGTTGTTAGTTTGTGATGTAAGTTTTAAGTGGACGGTTTGGTTATTACTGGATTTTCTCTTAATTCTGATTTCCCCTACTAAGAAAGGGGTTTTCAGAAAGTATATTAAGTATATATATATATTAAGTATAAGTTTTCTTATTAGTTATATATATTAAGTATAAGTTACCTTGGCTGGCCGCTTAGAATAGTGACGCTGACTGTTAAGCCGGAGATCGTGAGTTCAATTCCCAGCATTTACAAATATTTGTGGATGTGCATGATTGTTTGTTCTGTGACTGAAATATATTTCTGGTTACCATAGTAAAGTCTCTAAGTGGTTAATGTTCAGATGGGCGTGTGTGAGTTGTCACAATTTTTTTTTTATTGGTCGCGTAACATAAATTATTTTTCATTGTATCTCTCAGAACACAACTGTACATAATTTACAAAAATTGATCAAGTCTTCGGTAGAATACAAAACCTAGTATAAATTTAAAAATTCATAACAAACAAAACCACCATCTTGTAACAATAAATAAAACACGTTAATTACCAAACAACGTTTCAAACAAAATTAGGGCTTACTTCGCCATTCTTGTATCGTTCAAGAATTTTAAAGTTGCGCCAGGATAAATAAGCGGGAACACCGGGAGTCCGGGACACGGGACAAATAAAATTAATTACTTATTCGCAGCACTACCTGGGTAACGAGGGGGGTCTTGTTGCGCTTCTGTCGCGACGATGACGTGCCGCTGGTTTTAATGAAAAATGGGTTTAAAAAATAGGGATTTTGTAGTGTAGACTGGACTGGGATAAAGATTTAGTCAAAATATGTGATTATTCTTTTCATTTCCTTCACAATTTTTACCTGTTATTTTAAAAGAAGAACATTAAGTCGTTTCACATTTTGAAACGTGATCTTGACTGTCGAGACTTGAATACATGTGGTGGACAGAACAAAAAAGTCAACCATTACGTAAAATACTTGTGTTCATGAAGTGGTTAGGTTATTTTTTTTATTAAATTATTAAATCTAGGATCTGGCCATGTTATAATGGCTTTTTGTCACACTGAATGCTATATTTGATTGTGTTCTATTTTTGATTGTAAATACCAGCAATTTCCAAAACCCACTGGGTAACGCCAAGAACCTTTAGTAAGATTATAATATAAAACTAATATTCGTAGATTGATGATTAACTTATTTAACACACAAATAATAATATCAATAAATCAAACAAAGAAAATTAACTAAAAACAAAAGAACATTCCCAATCAATACAGGCCCATTACCGGCCTACACGGAGTTTACCTTACCGTCGGGTCCCACTGACCAATATTCCCAGACATTTGTACCCGTCAGGAGTCCGGCCCGGGTATTACTCCGCCGGATAATCCAGGACCACTATTAACCGTTTTGGAACCCCAGGGATGTAATGGGGTTTGTCGAAGAAAGTGAGTGGCTTTGTGCATGAAGTGTCTATGTTGTTGGAAGATTAAGTCTAGTAACGTATGTTGATTTTGTTTTATTTTAGTCATTAGGAAGTTATGATTATGAAACGTTTGCCTGGTATAGCTTGCGATTGTGTGAAGATGTTGATATTTTTATTTAAACTTTACGCACACAAGCACAAAGGCGTTATTTTTATCCATGATTTAAAGTGATGAATAAAAAAATAATGACATTGTAAAACGTACAAATTTAATACAAGTTAATATTGTTTTTTAACCGACTTCTAAAAAAAGGAGGAGGTTCTCAATTCGAATGTTTGTATGTTTTTTTTTTATGTTTGTTCGCGCATATCTCCGTCGTTTACCAACCGATTTGAACAATTCTTTTTTCGTTTGAAAGGGTAGACTTCCCAAATGGTCCCATTGTCATCAGGTCCAGGATCTGATGATGGTATCATGCCGAAATCGAGGGAACTCCTCAATTTTTTTATAGAAAAACGTACATTTTTTTTGAAAGTTACTCTAAAACGTAGTTGGGACTCTAACTAAAAAGTAAAAAATAAAAAACTTTTTCCAAAAAAAAGATAACCGACTTCAAAAACATAAAGCTTAAAAATAACTATTTCGGAAGTCGGTGGCAAGGCAACACAATTCGACCGGCAGAAGAGAAGCCACCGACTTCCGAAATAGTTATTTTTAAGCTTTATGTTTTTGAAGTCGGTTATCTTTTTTTTGGAAAAAGTTTTTTATTTAACCAAACGATGGGAATGCTACCAATATGTCCAAGCCGACTACTGTAAGAAGAACAAAACAAAATCAGGGGTAAGACTCTTTTGAAGTCCATAAAGTTTGAATAATCAGATGATGCAAGGACTATCTAATAACCAAGGTGCTCTTTTCATCAGTAATAAATCACCATGATAAATGGGGCCAAAATCATAACAATAAGTACAGAAACCAAAATTACATATTATTCAGACATTATTACCTCCATACAACGAAGGTAACCAAACATATTTTCCTTATAAACATACATATAATAAGAATAAACAACATAAGCATGCCTTAATGCACTCACAATATTAATTTCACCCGAATCCGTCCCTTTGTGACAAAGAAAAATTGTAACGAATTGAGTGGGTCCCTACAACAACCTGCTTGGAAAACCCTTTGGTATGTGTTCAGGAGTTTGTACTCTATGACTAAAAACATAAGGTTCAGTTTGTTTTGATTTTGGAATGAGTTACCTTGAGGTACAAGTTATGAGAAAAACGCGTGATGTTAGTCAGTTGCTTCAGCAATTTACAATCACTTCTCTAATGTAGATCTTCATGTGAGCAGTCAGGGAACCAAAAAGTTAAAAAAAGTCAAAAATTTAAATTAATAGAAATACTTAATGTCATTCACCTACTATTTTTCCACAGTAGGGCAAATGCCTCTTTTTTTAAGCAATCAAGGCGAATTGGCGATTTCAAACTCACAATAAACCCAGGTTTCCTCACGATGTTTCAGTAATTTTCTTCATAAACTTAGCAAGTATATAAGGTTTGATGAAGCTAATTCAAACTCGAATGCCTCACTTTAATAAGATTGTATTTTTCCATATTCAACGAGCAGTGGAACTGCAAAAAAAAATAAAGGACGAAACGTGACATGAAATTTAAAAATTATCCGGCAACAGCCCCTATAAAATTTCGATCTACTATGCTAAGTTTTCCCATTTTTTAATCAACAGTGCTGAACCGCGATGCCTTGTATTATTTTCTTGCTCCATTAACATAAGTCCATAACCCGCTAACCGCTCGTCCCTCGTCCCCCACAAAGGTACAAGCAAGGTAAGTCAGTCAAGATGGCTGTCATTAATAGAGCCCGCGAGAGTAATGGCCGCCGGCCCCTGTAAACGTACAATAATGCGCTTGTTAGCTTCGAATGGAGTGATTCATTCGTTTTGTGGCGCGTTCTTACTGTAGCTTTGTTATTGCTGAATGATGAATTTATGGAAGATATATTATTATAGTTACTACTCACTTTTTCAGCAAATGTGCAAAGAAAACAATGGGCCGTCATCTACAATTGAGGTTTTCTTGAATACCAATAATGTATCCAAATGAAATTTAACCTAATTGAAGAACTAGTCATATTATACTATAGTTTTATTTATTATTAGAAAGTACCCGAGGGCTTTTGAGAAAACTTAAACTGTATGTGACGGCCCTGCCTGCATACTTATCTACTTTGCTGACTGTACGTGTATGTTCAGCTTTCCGCGTCGAACATAAGCTTGAATTGAATAAATGTGCGTAGTACTAGTACCTAAGCGGAAATTTGCCTTGACCAAGCGTAGTGACTTATTCCAGCGCCTTCAGTGTTTGAAAAAAACTTTTTGCAAAAAAAAAAGATAACCGACTTTAAAAACTAAAAGCACAAAAATAATTATTTTGGAAGTCGATGGCTTCTCTTCTGCATGCCGGTCGAATTGTGTTGCCTTGCCACCGACTTCCGAAATAGTTATTTTTGTGCTTTTAGTTTTTGAAGTCGGTTATCTTTTTTCTTGGAAGAAGCTTTTTATTTTTTTCTTTTTCACTAACTATTGTAACTTTCAAAATACAAAAAAATATACGTTTTTCTATAAAAAATGAGGAGTTCCCTCGATTTCGGCATGATTCCATCATCAGATCCTGGACCTGATGACAATGGGACCATTTGGGAAATCTACCCTTTCAAACAAAAAAAGAATTGTTCAAATCGGTTGGCAAACGACGGAGATATGCGCGAAAAAACATACAAAAAAATAGAAACATACGAATTGAGAATCTCCTCCTTTTTTTAGAAGTCGGTTAAAAATGGCTTTACTTTGAAAGTAAATAGGTTAGTATGACCTTTATTACAAGATGATATTATCTTGAAGTGTCTATATGAATTAAGACTCATGTAATCGGGATTTTTGACCATGGGTAACCTTGCTATTGTTTATTTATACTTACGCGTGTACAACTTGTGATATTCGTAGTACAAGACGAAAAGTATGGCAGTGTAGCTAGGTTAACAGTGTCATGGCTTCAGCCTTGCTATGGATGGGACCACCGCTTAGCCGGAATCCGGCAGTCGTGGG
This sequence comes from Athetis lepigone, assembly GCA_033675125.1. Taxonomy (NCBI): domain Eukaryota; kingdom Metazoa; phylum Arthropoda; class Insecta; order Lepidoptera; family Noctuidae; genus Athetis; species Athetis lepigone. The sequence continues at coordinate 1,902,682 of CM066226.1, read as the reverse complement.
TCACAGTAACCTTGCAATTTTAGACCTATAAACCCAACAATAATATGAGATTTGGATCGCAGTGCAGTGCTTCTAATGCGGTCAAGCATATGTTATGAATCTATTTCTCTTTTTTGAAGATTTCACACAAACCATCCTCCAAAACAAGAACGTTTCACTAAAATGTAAAATTAAACACATTACCCATAAAACACAGTTAATGTGCACAATGCAAATGCGGTGGTAACAATAATATCCGGACAAAGTGTGGAACAGCACATAAATATGTGACGCGGCTTCCTGTCCCAGTGTTTTAGCTAAATTTTATGTTCACTTGTTTAGGAGCGTGCGAATTTATGGTAATACACATCGGGGACGGGGTTTAGATACTGTACTGTGTGCTCAGACTGTAGGTATGGTACAGTACTTATTAATTAAATAAATAATAAAAATAAGTAAACACCTTGAGCATAGATATTGAGGTAGCTCAGCCATCATCATTTGACGGGCCTGTTGGTCTAGTGGTTAGTTACCCTGACTGCTAAGCCGGAGGTCGTGGGTTCGATTCCCACCCAGGACAAACTTTGTGTGATGAGCACGAATGTTTGTTCTGTGTCTGGGTGTGATTTATCTATAATATGTATGTATTTAAAAAATATATAAGTATGTTTATCAGCTGTCTGCTTACCATAGCACAAGCTCTGCTTAATTTGGGATCAGATGGCCGTGTGTGAGTTGTCCCAGGATATTTATTTATTTATTTATCAGATTCCAAGCAAGGCAGAGCCTGTGTTATGGTAACCAGATAAACATGCTTATTCATAGTCAATAGTCAAATCATTTATTTTCATTAGACCAAAAAAGGCACTTTGAAACGTCATAATTCATAATCATAAAGCAAAAGTGAATCTACTGCCCATTCCAAAATGTTGTTACGTATGGAGAAGAACGGGCAAGAAACTCCATACTTTCTCTTTAAAAAAAAAATCGTATTACTAAAGCGTTTTTTACATGGTTACGCATACAAATCCGTACTAATATTATAAATGCGAAAGTAACTCTATCTGTCTGTCTCTTGTTCACGCCTAAACCACTGAACAGATTAGAATGTTTGGTACAAATATAGTCTGGGACCCGAAAAAGGACATAGGTCAGTTTTCATCGCGGGAATCCCCCGGGAACGGGAACTATTATTCCACACGGACGAAGTTGCGGGCAAAAGTAAATAATAAAACAAATATCTTCTGATATGCAGGCTAAGGTCTAATAGGCAGTATTCACGTTAAGCATTGGTCAATGGTCACTGGACTAGTTGAATTCGATTAGGCTGGAAGCCCATTCCCCTGACTTAGAAAAAGGCTAGGGAATTGATGATTAATAAATAGATATCTTGGCGCAACTCAGCCATCAGATTCCTAGCAAGGCATAACTTGTGTTATGGTAACTAGGCAACTGATAAACATGCTCGTATAATTTGTACATACATACATACATATAAACTACATCAAGATGTGGAATAAACAATCGTGCTCATCATACAAAGTTTATCCTGTGTGGGGATCTAACCCACGACCTCTAGCTTAGCAGCCAGGTTCCCTAACCTCTTGACCAATAGTTTATTAATATTCTTAGAACTGCTGTTTACTATGAGCGCAAACTCAGAGCTACGCTCTACTCCCTCATTCTCATTATTCGAAGGTACAGCTCAACATCAAATTCAGAGTAAACCCCTTACGCGTTTTCTAAATTACATTCAAACTCCAGGCCCCTATTGAACAAATTCTGTTGCAACAATAAAACATTCGGAAAAAGTTGTAATATGACAAAAATAGTCAGTCTCTACAGTGGTGCTGATTCTCTTGTTCACAAACTAACGTAAATTTAAGTTAAATGCATCTTTCTCTTTCCATTTCTTAAAGAAAAGGACAGAAGATGCATTTTAGTTAAATCCTGTCAAATTAGACTGCGCCGGAAGAAAATTGACGTATATTTAGACGCCATGTTTTTAAATCGTGTCTAAATTATCTATGGAGTGTCTAAATTTGACAGGACTTAACTAATATTTTATCTTCTGTCCTTTTCTTAATTAAATGGAAAGAGAAAGATGCACTTAACTTAAATTTACGTTAGTTTGTGAACAAGAGAATCGGCACCAGTATCTACCTATAACACTCCAACCAACTATTCATAGATGGTCTGCCATCTGATCTTCAGTCTCACTGCTAGCACAATCGACAATGAGATGCAATGAGGGCAACACTCTGTCGATACCTTTGTTTCATTTCCTGATACCAACCTATTTTTTTATCACATTCTAAGTCGATAGCTCGGCAGTGTGGAAACGGCTCCATACAATGAATAGAAGAGTTTAATTTCCACTTAAACCTTCGAACACACGTGATTGTGTGCAGCGCGACAGCCGGCTGTCGCTTGGTCGTTGAAAGGTTAAATATGAAATACCAGTAGTTTATCAGCAAGAAGTGCATATTTAATCTTTAGATAAGACATCCTAAAAACTTTATAAACTCAAGAAATATAACTACACCAAGTATTTGCAGAGTCTTATATCAAAACGTTTGTTACAATTTGGGCAGACATTGGTGCCGATTCTCTTGTGCACAAACTATCGTAAATTTAAGTTAAGTGCATCTTTCTCTTTCCTTTTAATTAAGAAAAGGACAGAAGATCAAATATTAGTTAAGTCCTGTCAAATTTAGACACTCCATAGATAATTTAGACGCAATTTAAAAACATGGCGTCTAAATATACGTCAATTTTCATCAGGCGCTGTCTAATTTGACAGGATTAAACTAAAATGTATCTTCTGTCCTTTTCTTTAAGAAATGGAAAGAGAAAGATGCACTTAACTTAAATTTACGATAGTTTGTGCACAAGAGAATCGGCACCAATATCAATCTTCAAATCTTACAATTTTGGAAGACTATTCCAATTATAAATGTTATAATTGTGTAAGGTCATTAAATAGACTGCGCTTGGGCTTGCGCTGAGGTTGAGCATCTTCTATGTTATGCAGTTTTCTATTGGAATTCTTTTAGTTGAATATGTCAATGTTTAATTGACGTCTTAAAAGAATAATGAGAGTGAGAAAAATGGAAGTGCATTGTACACAATTCTCTGTTTTGGTTAGCCAATATACTAAAAATATAATAAAACTTGCACAGTATTCATGTTTCTAGAAGTTTTTTCTAAAACTTTTATCATCGATCCTTGATATCCCACCCATATGTATTCCACAACCGAAGCCACCTCCTCACTTTCCCCCGATCACGTTATTAGGTATGAGCGTTCCAAAGCCGAACTGCGGATTTCAATAAAGCGCAACCTTTTGTTACGTGTGCTACCAATATTTGAGCCAATATTTGAGCCCGGCTCGCAGCTGCGATATTAAAAGATTCATTTCACAATGAGTTCAGAATCATCTTTGTGATGGCCAGGTCAGGTTGGAGAATGAGCTCTTTGCGGAGTTCGGAATTTAATGGGTTGGCCGTTTTGTTTGAGTGTAAAGTGTACTAAGGGTTGGTTGTCTTTATAATTTATCAAATGTTCTGACCTAAATTAACTACTTCGTAAAATGAACACAACTGTTCATGATTGAACACTGAACATTTTTAATAACCACTATACCGTTGTCCCGTTTTTCACATAAAAATTCCTGAATTATTTCCCAGCATTCATTTCTGCTCAATTTACTTGATTTGATAAAGATACTAATAATTTTTTATAGTGATGGCAATGTGTTGTTCGTTAATTATTCCCTAGAGGGCCAATATGACTTTTACTTTTTCATAATAGTGTAACTTGTAATTTTATCTTGGACGCCTTTGTGATCGGTACAAAAATATACAAGGACCACCATTTAATTAGATAAGGGTTGGAAGCCGCGGGCGAAAGCTAGTAGTATAAGTGAAGATCAAAACAAGCTCTCCAGTACCACCTGACCGCAACAAAGTTGTCCCAATTACAATGAATACTTTATTCATACCGTCCAACTTAGCCGGCTTCCATGATTTTTATATCGCGAACTTTCTACAACATTACCTATGCATTGTCTCGGGGAACGTTATACTTATTTAATTTAACGGCAGGGGGCGCCGGGACGCAGCATCTGTGTATAAAACTTTTTGGATCTTGTTTGAAGTTCAAATTTTAATGGAAAAGTATGGAGATACCTGCGAGATCGGTGTCTTTGGATGTTGTTTTGTTTTTGGAATGTTGGTCGTTTTAATTGAAATTATTTTATTTGGGGTTTTGGTCAAGTTGGTACGGTTAGGGTTGTCAAAGACAGGAAAATACAAAGGACATTTAACAAATTTTAACTGCCAAATAAATCAGATAATTCTATTGTGTAATAATAGTATCTATATCTATACTAATATTATAAATGGGAAAGTGTGTCTGTCTGTCTGTCTGTATGTTTGTCTTTCTTTCACGGCAAAACGGAGCGACGAATTGACGTGATTTCTTAAGTGGAGATAGATAAGGGATTTATTTATTTATTTATTTATTTATTTATTTATTGGATCGCCAACAGAGGCTACACAATAACATGCATGCTGGCTTAACTATGGATAGTACACGTTGTGTGCTTCCAATTACAGGCGACCACATCATTCACATTCAATCTAGGTAGGTACAAAAGTATTTCTATAAATATTAAACTACAAAATTATTGAAATTTAAAATGAAAACCAAGACAAAATATTACAAGAAAATTGAAAAAAAAAAAAATTACAATAAGGTAAGGGATGGAGAGTAACATAGGCTACTTTTTGTCTCTTTCTAACGCGAGCGAAGCCGTGGGCAAAAACTAGTGGTAATATAAATACAAGCCTTGCCATGCAAACATTATGGCCACACTACTGAGCATAAACAATCGTCACCGACTGATGATCACCACGCTTCCTCAGATTGGCGACTTCAGAATTATGTTATTTGGTTTCCAATTTTGTACTTGAGCTGACCAAACATATATCAGTAATATAAAAAAAAAACTTGCACGCCTATAAAATCTCTAAAATTACATAAAAATAAAAACTGATCACACCATTTCTTTTACAACTGCAATATTCCCGAATAAATCAGATCACTCTAAAATAAAAATTGACCTGCTCCTGAAATGGTAATGTCAATGAAATATTCAGCTTTGACGTTCAGGTGGCTGCCGCTGCGGCCGGTTTCTTTATGCATGAGAACCTCTTGTGATTCGGAACGCACGTCCTCGATATGTAGTCATAGAGTAGCTAGGTAGTTGGAGATGGGGAATGGATAGATGGGATGGGGTTTATGCCTACACGATGTATGTAGCACATGTCTCTTGAAAAACAGATTTACTCTCGCATTACATTAATAGTTTTATTTACTATCTATTTTCGTTATTGAATTTTTGCGAAGTTGAATCATCGAAGATAGTCACATTTTTTTTGTCCGAGCCCTGTACCACAGTCTGTACATAATTTTAGAAAACATAAATCTAACTAAACGAAACAGGTTAAATCGTTCTCAACTTATACTGCCTAAGTATACCTAATTTAATTTAATTTTAAAAATAGCGTAGATAATTACCTCGTGAAGTCGTGATATCTTTGTTCCAATAATTTATTAGACATTTTACTAGGCCAGGAAAGTCGCCGCACTAGTATTTACCCCACTGCCGAAAGGAGAAGTATGTTTTTTAGAACACTGTTTAAATTTATCAATCTTTGAAAATGACTGTATTTTAATAGTAACAAAATTGGACGCGTTTTAATAATTAGTATTAAATTAATAAATAAAATATACTTATCAATGGTTACAAGAAATAAAACCATTGTAACCCTTGGCTGGAGTCCTACATATTTTCCTCACAGAAGCAATCCCAACACCATGCCTACTTCCCCGTCTGCACTCCGATCGGTTAGGACAGCGTACCTCAAGTACATTTACATTTATATTGGCCGGAGACGTCCAGCGCCCTCTCGAGCACTCCTCACGACGGTGAGAGGAATCAATTCCATTACAATTCTCTTTGGTGATCCTCCCAATAGCTGTCATTTTGTTACCTTTGTTAGATTAGAATGGGCAGGACTCGTGAAGATAAATACGTAGATCGGTGCCATGTAAGATGAGATAGTTATGGGAAATAAAGTCCCGACAATTGTATAAATAAAGTCAGTGAAAGTTTGTAAAAAACTATTTAAAGGATTTTCATTCAAACAGGTACAAATAATTTATTTGTTCTGGATAACTGATTGATGATGAGATAGATGCCCGCATAATTTAAACCACTGTAATTATAAACCTTATAAAAGTATTCACTAAGGAAGGATTTTTGACATTTTCAAGGGTACAAATAAGAGAAACACGGATATATGAAAGTCCATCACTTTAAAAGTACTAAATTATAGTCCTAAATATCTTTTTATTAATTCTTAATTTTTTGCAAGAGTCAAGAGTTTAAATTGAAAACCAGCACAAAGCAAGACCCAAAGACAATTTACATTTTCCTTGTTAATACTTCGAACACACGTGATTCGAGACACAATAGAAAGACAATAGCAGCCCGACACCCGGCTGTCGCTTGGTCGTCGAAAGGTTAATTCTACCTTATTTTTTTACCCCAGAAACTTTTATACTACATCACATAGTTACCTCAATTGCCATCACAATCAAACCATACCACAATCCTACCTTCGCAATTAATCTCCACTGTGTTTGGTATTCAAACAGCATTTACATCCAGACCAATCTTCTTAACATCTTTCAAAGTTAGGACTCTTGCGCACCCCCCCCCCCCTCACCCCTCCCCGGTGGCCTGCAAGTGTACCTTCGATTGCCATCAAGAGGGATGAATTATTCATCAAGGAAAGTTTTGTGAAGGAGTTTACAATACACAATTGGAATGTTCAGGAAAACAATGAAAAATTAACAGGTCTACAATAAGCTGCCTGCTTTTCTCATTTGAACAACAATTGAATAGCTTGTTATGAGCTAACAAAAGGAGAATTCTATATTGATTAAGTTACACGTTTTCTAATAATCGCCAACTAAATTGTTAGATTTGCTATATGTTTGATAAATGTAAATTATCTATAGAATTTCTTAATAAAATAGAATATTTTATATCCTACATTGGTGGAAAACTATTTTAAAGCCTAAAGCTCTGAAAGACTTAAAAGCTCATGTTATTGTAGTAAGTAGTTATTTTTACATTTCATTCAAATTAAATCAAATTTGGATGGTTAAAATAAAGAATTTAGGAAATGTTTTATTTTGAAAATGTTCCCTAAGAAATTATCAAGAATAATTTTATAATTATTTATTACTAGCTTTTGCCCGCGACTTCGTCCACGTTTTTTTTTTTTTAATTATTATGGGCTTGCTCTTGGTCCCAGACTAGCCCGAGGGCATAGACCACGTGTAATATTAGTTCCCGTTCCCGGGGGATTTCCGGGATGAAAACTATCCTATGTCCTTTCTTGGGTCCCAGACTATATCTGTTCCAAATTTCATTCAAATCGGTTCAGTGGTTTAGGCGTGAAGAAGAGACAGACTGACAGACAGACAGATAGACAGACAGAAAGATAGACAGACAGAGTTACTTTCGCATTTATAATATTAAGTACGGATTTCGACAGAGTAAACCTCAATTATAGAATAGTAATATAATAAAATACCGTAATCAAACAATTGCTATATCTAACCAGGCAGGCGTTGGAGACCAATGAGATGTGCCATCAGCGTACACTGTTTGATATGCATTAGTTAGTAGGGCCAGTCATAACGTGATGTTAAACAGTCCTATTCAACACAAAAATATATTTTTAAATCAGACCAGTTTTTCCTGAGATAAGCTCGTTTAAGCATACAATCTAAAAACTCTTTATAAGAATGTGTCTGTTACTCTTTAACGCAAAACTTCTGAACAAATTTTTAATTTGTATTTGTATGATATGGATGGAAATAAAAAAAATATATATCATCCAAGTACAAGAGGATACTAGTCAAAACATACTAAAAACCCCCATTGATCATAAATTTAATCACACGTAACGATAGCACGGCCATAGGTAGGGGATTATTAGGGAGTGAGGGATCGAGGTGAATGACATTGATTGATTCACCTTCATTCATAGACGATTGTATCGACACACCTCACCATTTTATATACCACTCAATTAACGCAAAATTAACCTTATGGCGAATAGAATAAGGGTTGTAGAAAGTGTAAATTAAGATGGTAAATAGAAGAATAGCTCCTTGAATTTGACAGTAAAACGGATTGATATCTGGGAGGATTTATCATAAGCTTAGTTTCATAAAGCAAGCACCTTACTTAGATGTTTGCTTAGATACTGCTGAGGGACGCCTTTTAAGATATTTGGAAATATATTGGTTGTTAATTGGATATGATATCTATCTCCGAACAGGTACTAGGTACTGACTGAACTTTTTGTCAATTTTTCTGTCTTCTCACAAGTCATACCCAATGTCTAAAATCTAGGAATGACAACTAGAATTTACGAATTTCCGTGCTTTTCACCAATTCTGAAACTGGAATTGCTAGTAAGAAAAAATAAATGAAAAAAACACAATAGGGATGTTGACTACATCAAAAAAATGACATTCTGTTTAGTCCGTCTGTTAGACAGTCCAAAAATACTAGACACATATTTTTTGCTTAATCAAATTAATAACAAAATACTTAGATAAAGAGCATCAAAGTTCCGGAGAGGGGGCTTGTGACGTCACTCCTCAGTAAAAATTATACTAAGGCGTGACGTTTCACGAAACTTGAACGCACTGTATTGTCGTCATTTTCTGTTTACGAAAAAAAAGAAAAAATACGTGTCCCAAATTTTTTGATTATCTAACTGACGGACTAATTACTTTTTTTTTTGTCATCTTGCCTATTCGGATATAGCCATGTTTTTTTTTCTTCGCCGACTTTACTGATGTTCTGGATATACTCACTTATAAACTGCCCATGAATTGAAACTACTAAGCCATAACGAAATTTACAAAAAAATACGTCAGTAAGTATGCTTATAAATTTTTAATAAACACTCTTAAAATACAATACATAAAAATCCGACATCGAATTCCCCTACATTCATACCTAAACAGGGCTGGAGGGCTCAAGTGGTAATCCCTTAAATTGGACACAGTTTCACCTGTTCCGCGCCCCGGCTCCGCCCGCGATCCGGCTTTGTTTCGTAATGAACTAAAACAAAAAACGTTAAAAGTTAATCTCCTATGTGTATAGACTGAAGAGGGATCGGTTATTTATTTTGGGGAATGGGGACTTGATTGTTTGTCTGTTTTAACGTGTAGATTAAGCTCCTTGTAAATTTACACGATTTATAAAAATACAACGTAATTTAAAACAGAACTTTTCCCCTTTACTAGTTTTACCACGTTTGAAAACATAGAAACTCATAAACATACACAAATAAATAAATGTTTTTGAGACCATCAGCATCCGCATATTAATAATATTAATCCACTAAACTAGCGGTCCCACCCTGATTCACCTGTGTTATATTAGTTTGGTTAGTGAGCGCTCCCTGTCGTTATCTGATGTATCCATACTAATATTATAAATGCGAAAGTAACTCTGTCTGTCTCTACCACTCTGTCTGTCTTCACGACTAAACCACTGAACCGATTTGAATGAAATTTGGTACAGATATAGGCTGGGACCCGACAAAGCACATAGGTTAGTTTTCATCCCGGAAATCCCCCAGGAACGCGGACGAAGTCGCGGGCAAAAGCTAGTATGCTATATTTCTTTGTTTCAACAAAATCGGTTTAGATGTTTTTGCGTAACAAGGGCCTAGTTGCCATCAATTAACAAATTTATTATTATTAATAATAATAAATAAGTATCCCTGGATCAATATTCACAAACTCTTGTATTTATATAGGGTGACAGGTAATTAGTGTACGATACTTAAACACGTGATTGTGCTCATGATAACAAACAATTTTTATTGGGGGGCAAAGCCGAAATCGCGAAAAAAATATCTGCTGTTCAGTCAATGATATTTAAAAGAAGATACGCTACGTTCATACTGAGCGACGTTCTGTTTTGTTGCGTGTCAACTACGACTGCGATAGATAATACGGAACTTATGACACAGAAAGAGATAGTTATCTGTAGTGTGTTGCGCTTGAAGTACACTAATGAATCATAGAGTATGCGGATTCGCTAACAGAAGAGACATTGAATATAACATTAGGTATGATCTATTAAATAAAACAACAAACAAAATAGTCATCTATTTACTTATAATTCAATTAATAATAATATTTTTTTAGACGCATGCATCCTTTCGATGTAGTGTATTTATCTTCCTGTTCAAAATGTGCAGAACAAATTGTACTACTTTTTCTAGGCACCCAGTCATGTTCACTTCTTTCCGCCTGTACCATGCTGACCCATTTATGTTTTGTAAGATCGTCACTCGGAAATCTAAAAAATAATATAACATAATAATCTGTTTTATCTAGGTACATTACATATATTCTAATATTACTAAAAAAAAATATCTAATAGCCTGCTATTACTGATCTCATTCTATATTGTTTTTATTATGAACAGTTGAAAGCCAGAACTTATTATATTCAGCATAATATTATTTTAGCAAGACGCTCACTAAGGCCTCCCCCACATTAGGCGCGCGCGTTCCTCTGGCGTATCAGCGACGCGGCCGCCGCGTGCGCGCCGCGAGCGCGCAACCATACAATAGGAGCCCGCGACGCACGCGCGGCGCTCGCGCTACTCATACGCCCGATGATTTCGCACGCGTAATGTGGGGTCAGTCAGCCTAACTAACAAGAAAACTCAGGTTGCGCAATCGAGCGGTTCGAACGCTATGTATTTTGCCTTTGATTTCGCTTCTGGTTGATTAGTCTATGACAATGTCATAATATCATAATGACATATTCTATTTGTCCTTGTCGCGCTGCAGTTGCCATCATATTCTCTATCCTTTTCGAACCGCCATATTACTAAAAATCCGAAATTTATTTGTAAATGAGAAATAAAATCAAATATGACGTTCCTTTATATCTTACTTACGTATGGTATGAAATTCCTTCACTCTTATTTATCATGGAACCACAGTTTTACACTTTCGTAATACACAGCTCGACATTTAAGATTATTATTGTCACAAATGTCACACTACGAACACGCTTTGCTTCGCTCGCTGCTACTAGCCGACTAAAGTGAAATTACAACAATTGTCTGAATTTGACTGCAACAATTTGCACGCGCTAGTCCGATATCTACCTCTTTATTGTATATATAACATCATTGTGTTCAGTACATTAGGCAAACATAAACACAAAAACCGAACAGTTGATTTTTTTTTTCGCGATTTTTGGTTTTTAAAAAATGATTAAAATGATCTTTATTTTGTAAATAGGTTATATGTATAACACTTTTACACGTCAATATTTTGTTTTTTTTTATATTTTAATCGAACGATGGAGCCGGTGCTTCGTAACTGACTACTCTGAGAAAAAACATCCGAAACAAACTCAGAAGTCAAATTCTCTTTTAAAGTCCTTACAATTGTATTGGTCAAATTATGCGAGGATCATGAAGGTTAATGACTGATGTGCTTTCTTGATGAGAAAAGCACACAGATTTGAGTGGACCTGTCCAGACAGTGCATGCATTTGTCAGCAATCGTTTAGCTCAACTTAAGACGTTTTGACGAACAATACCAAAGTAAGGACATTTGGGTAGGCCGCATAACTACTCAAACTGTCAGTCAAAGAAAATATATTATTACAAGTGTATTCTTAAGATATTGAATGACCCACATAATCCTCACACTCACAAAAAAAAATGTATATAAAAATAATAACATACTTCAAGAAGTACAAATCAATGCCAATACAACAAAATAAATAAAGAAAAGATAAAGATACCTGAAAAAGTACACATTAATGTCAAAAGTACAATAATTAACATGTCAATATATAAAAGAGTAAAAGTAAACCAATATTGACCTGTGTATATAATTGATGCAGCTCAATCCCAAGCATTTGAATCCTCTAGATAATCCTTAACAGAGTAATAAGATTTCTTGCATAATGTACGTTTTATAAATGATTTGAATTTATTAATACTAAGTTTTTGAATCTGACTGGGAAGTTTGTTATAAAAGCGTATACATTGACATCTGAACGAACCTCCTATTTTCTTTAGCCTAGTTGAAGGGACAACAAATTTGTCCTTGTTTCTCGTATTTATGCTATGAACATCACTGTATTTCTTATACTGATTAATATTTTTATGAGCAAATAACAAATTCTCATATATATGTACAGGCATGGCAACGTCATTAATATTAATTTCTTTAAATTTGTCTTTTAGGGACTGTTGGGGACTCAATTTGTAAATTGCACGAATAGCCCTTTTTTGCAACACAAATATTGTTTGTATATCGGCGGCATTTCCGGCGGCGGCGGTTTGTTCCCATAGTAGTAGTTGTTGGTTATCATGAACACAATCACGTTTAAGTATCGTACACTAATTACGAGTCACCTTATATTCATCTTCAACAAAAAACGCAGCATTTCAGATACCTACTAATAATTCACTAATTGTCGTCGTGTGGTGTTCGCCACAATTTGGACTTTATTCCCACACAAATCCCTCTATACATTTTTATTGGCTCGTCTACCTTCAGCCCTCGGTACGTGAGCTGAGTTTTTAGTTAAGGGCGAGGTTGGACAGGCGGTTAAAACGCGGCGGTTTTGGTTGTTAGAAAATTGGTGCTTTTCGCTTTTATGGATGATTTACTGACAGAGCAACCCTGTTGTAATGTTGCGTAGATATTTTGATTTATCATTTCATTCAGAAATATAAAAAGAGGTTCTAGTAAGAGAGTGTAATATTAACAAAAATCGACCATAAAAACCCAAAAAAATATTTTGTGTATGTCCACACCCACCAATTTGATGTATTTTTTAACATAACGACCACAGAAATGAATAATCTATGAAAATTAATCGCGCTCTCAACTTATACCTTATGACAGTCAGATTGTTAGACAGAAATTATTTTGATTTTATAACCCAAACCTCAACCACTCGTTACGTCAGTGCTACGCCGTAGCCCGTAGCGAGTCCTGTCTGGAACGCTACGGTCGAACCGCTACGCGTGTGCTACGGCGTAGCGCGTGCCTTGTGAGCTGTGTGATTTGTTTCCGATTTCCAAGTGAAGCAGGTAAACAACCATGTTATACGCTATTATTTGTTATTTTGTAGTTGTTTTCTTTCAGGAAAACTCTTGAAAGAAAACTTGTGTTCGTTTTCTGAGAGAAAATGATGTTGGATAAAATAAACTTTCGTATGTGGGTGTGTTGTTGGTGAAACAAATTATTTATTTACTAGGTTTTTCTTGCAAATATACCTAGTGGAAGTAGTAGCCAGTCTAATTAAGTAGGTCTAGTGGTTAGAGACGCCGACTGCTGTGCAGGAGGCCTGGGATCAAATTCCTCCCCATGCCAAATCTTTGTGCAGCATTGTTTGTTCTGTGTCCGTGTATAATTTATTCATAAAATGTATGTAACTATATTAGGATGTATATCTACTTTCTGGTTACCAAAGTACAGGTTCTTTTGGCCCAAAATATTTATTTTATTTATTTTGTGAATACATTTATTTTATTACGAGCTGCTCCTCGCTGTTTCACCCACGTTACAATAGGTTTTTGGTTACTGCTTCGCTCCTGTGGGACATAGCGTGATATTATATAGCTTATGTTACTCGTAGACAATGAAGCTTTCTAATGGTGAAATAATTTTTAAAATCGGTCCAGTAGTTTTTGATCCTATTCATAACAATCAAACAAACAAACATACAAAGTTTTCCTCTTTATAATTTTAGTGTAGATTTTATCAAAATCAGCTTAGTACTCGTAGAAGACAAGAAGGCTAGAAGTACATTCGCTTTTACAATCTTTAAATTTCATTTAAATCCTCCAATCTCTTTTAAACCTGAAAGCCACAGATCTCCAATTAAAAGAAATTCTTTTAAAACTTCTCCCACCTCTATAAAAACCGACAATCGAACTAGTTATCTCCGAAGTTCCTCAGAGGATAACATTTTAATGAAACCTCTCTCGAGTTATCTAAGAGTATTTCCAATTTGCTCACCTCCACGATTAATATGTATGATTGCTCTTTTTACATTCAGGGGGGAGAACGTTGGTTAGTTTTGACCTTTTGTGTTGGTATGCTAATTTATTGCGGAATAGGTCGTTTAAGTAATATTTTTGTACATCAATTTTGTGTTAAGTAAGGAATAAAAATATTCGTCTAGTTCACATTTGTTTATTACGCAACTAATTACTTAAAAGCAATGTCCGTTTTTTTCAATAACTTCAAATTTATTCAGCAGTGTGCCTGATACACTTAGTACAATACCTTGCTACGTAAGGACACAAATAGTGTTACGATAAACTATTACGTCGTTTATATAAACTCTTCTAAATTCCACTTAAGTATTCTAATTTACCCAGTAAGCCAAGCAGCAAAAAGCATATTTTTGTTTAACTTCTAACTCAGAACAATAAGTCTAAACCAATTCTCTATAAAACTGGACGTAACTGTACAAGTTTAGTTCAAAACTAACTTCACTAATAATAACACGATTCCATCTTTGATTGATATTTCTACCAGAGTCCATAACAAAACACCTAAGTTGGACGCAAACCCAAATCGAAATGTATTCAAAACTCAAACTGATAACTTAAAGTTTTACGTTTTCGTTTCATCGGCGGAAAGTTTCGGGCGAGCTTGCCAGCTCGGTGTTAGTTTTGTGAGTTTACTTAGTGCCTAAATAGTTTTTGGCTAAGTAATTGGTGGTATCTTAACCAAGGTTGGTTGGATATCAAAATATTCAAGGGTTTTCTAAGATTTCTCTTGCTGATTTTGTCCAACGGATTTTAGATTTTGTTGTTAATTAAAAAGAAATCTATATGATCGTATGGTTGGATAGCTTAGCTTATATGGTATCATTGCAATTTCTACAATGTTTTTTAACACCTAATTCTTTTTTTGAATATTTTAAACTTACAAACACAGCCATTAGACCTGAAATTTCTACCAAAAATTAGACCATAGTAAACTTCATTGAAATAAGGTACCTAGATGTTAAGCATCCAAAGTGTGAACAGAATAACAGAATTACCTTAACACTAAAATTGTATTAGACATATCAGTCAGATTATAAGTCATAACAGTAAATCAAAACAGAACATAAAATTTTCTAACCGTTCACACAACAAAACTCTAAACAAAGTCGCAACACGTCACGAATCAGCGACAAAAACCGACATCAAATAATGACAGAAAACTGCGGAAAGCAAAACCTGTCGCTACCGCACAACCAATACACATAGTGCCAAATAAAAATGGTCACACATTATTTTTTGTCCGCCGTCGGCACGTGAGGTGAATCCAATCGCTTTTTTCTTATTTCCCCGGATTGATTGGACTGTGCTGTTATTTTTTTCCGTTTATCCCCTCGCAAACAATGCGGGCATCGGGCAGGTGAGCTAAACGCTTAAGGGAAAGATTTTGTGGGATTTAACGATTGTCGCTGCACATTTGTCAAACTTGTTTTATCGTTTTTGTAATGGGATGTGGGTGCTATTGCTTTTTTGTCCCCTTTTTGTCTATTATTGCTACTGTGGAACGTCACTATTTGACAGTAGGCGTTTGACCTTTTTTATAATTTATAGCATTGTAGTTTTGAAGATAGATGCAATAATACCAACCCATTAGTGTGCCATTGCAAGACATATAGAGAAGAGACGTAATAACCTCCATGCTTTACATTTAACAGTTTGATATTCAGAATTAAAAAAAAAACTAGCATTAAAATTATTTAGTTTCGGAAAACCAAGTATTTTATTTTGCAGCATTTCACAAATTTAAATGCTCACTTAATTCTGTCGCAGTGTAATTATAATAAACAAGGCGCCACTAACTCAGGTGTTCGTGCGCGGACTACGTGTGCGTTTTATTTGCACTACAGTGTAGTTTCTTAGCGTGAACGCATTACCTCCCTCAGGGGCGCACGTCGGCCTCCTTGGATACTCGGAGAATTATTTTTTACCTTATTCAACTGCATTAAGCATTAGTAAGGAAGTATAAAAACAAGTATTTATACATTCGTTAGAAAATGATAGTGCCTCAGACATTATAATATTACCAATCTCCTGTCCACCAGTCATGGCAAGACTGTGGGTTTTTCTCATACAGAGAAGATACGGTGCATTTTATACTAACCTATATTAATAGATATTTTTCTTCACCGTGGTCTGTGAAGTTGACAATAAACCTGGACAGTACACTCATATTGTTATGAATTGAAAATTACACATAAAAATCAATGCCCACTGAGTCATTAAGACAAACTTTTTGCGATTGTACTGTAGCCCAAAGTTTTGGTTACAATTATATTTTGATTTCATTCGTGACAATATTAATACTGTACCTATTTTCAATAATTTTATCTGATAATATTTTAAGTCGATTTGACCTATCAGCAAAACTTCCTACACCTCGGAACTCTCAAACGTTCAATCACCCATCACGCAGAAAATAAAATACCCTAATTGCAGCCACCGTACCATGAAATGATCCTCAAACTTTCCACCGGCCTGTAAAGGGTTGCTCGTAAATTCGAGGCAGGTGGCACTGTTCTATCAGATCGAGTTATTGAATCCTTAATCCTCTTTTATTACTTTTCGTGTAATAAAAAGCGCAGACGCGGATAATTGTGCGGAATTGAGGAGGTCTGTTCGAGGTAATAATGGAGAGTGGTCCGCGGCTTTCGAATTTGGTCGGGTTAATTTTGTGGATTAAGGAGTTGAGATGGATTTGAGTGTTCAGTTTTGTCTATGAAGACCGTGTTATGATGTATTAATTAAAGTTACTTCATAATATTGCTGGTTTAATTTTTAGCTAAGTCATCTGTGGTGGATCTTTCACACAATTAAAAAAAAATCCACTTATAAGATCACAAAACGAGCCAATCAAAGTTAAATAGCTACTGGAGTATAATCTATGTGGCTTGCAGATTCTTTCTTATTACTTAATTCTATATACACGTCTGTCACTGTCGAGTAAAAAATTAAGCCCAGTAGGGCTTAATTTTTAAATACTAAAATGCATTGAAGCACCTTTATAATGTGTTGTTATGTATATGTATATATTTATTTGTAACTCTTAATTAATATGTCTAATTGTAATTATAATGGTAACTATAAGTATAGCTAATCTAATTGTAACTATGTTATGTTGTATTTTGTGTGTAATGTATACGTAATAAATGAATGATGCAATTAATAATGTTTATCGAATGTATATGGACTGGTTCCGAAATGAATGATTTATTATAATTATTTATTCGAAATAAATAATTGAATTTATGCAGACGACTTGAAATTGATTTCCAACCTTATGTTGTATTTGAAAAAAAAAATTAACGGATTTTTACTGACCGCTCCCCAATACAACACCATCCTATTCAACCCTGTACAACCCCTCTAACTACACCCACCTACATCTGCCCACTAATGACTGCGGTACACATTTCTTGAGTTTTTCTGTAACATTAAACAGCATCCCGTCAGCACAGACAGGTTTTAATTAACAACCCCAAACACTTGCGACTGACGAAAAATGTTAAAGCCTTAACGAGTTTGCTCACAGAAACGGATTACGAGATTTTATTTTTTAACTGCAAAGAGTGGAACTTTTTTTTTTGATATAGAATAAAATTTCTAAGGTTTACTTTGGACATCACATGTGAAATAAAATATCGTGAGGAAACTGGAACTTAGAATTAATATAAGTTCAAAATCGCCAATTCACGTTGAGCAAGCTTGGTGAACAATTATTATTGGTATTAATTTTACAACTGTGTTGTGACGGCCTAGTGGTTAAGGCGCCCGTCTCGCATGAAAGAGGTTAGGTTCGAATCCGGGCAAATACTAATGTCACTTTTCAATTCATAATGTAGGTACTTTTTTCAAGTTTACCACTGATATCTGTAGAGGGTTTTCCTCTACAGATATCAGTGGTAAACTTGAAATCGTGAGGAAAATTGGACTTGTAGTGAAAGTCCGAAATCACCAATCCAAGATTTGTTTTGTACGCGCGTGGTGATCAATGCTCGTACCCTCTTTGTGTGAGAAGCCAGAAGGCCTTTGCCCTGGCAGTAGGATATTAATAGGCTGGTATTGTTATTATAGAATAAAATTAATATGTAGATTTCAGTTATAATATTTTCTTTTAAGTTGAATAGAATTAGATTTAGAGGCAATATCTTTTTTGTATATGCTGAAATTCGTTAATTATTTTGTCAACTTTCTTGCGATAAGTGGAGATTGCTGCACTGGCCAGGAAAGAGTGACTAGCGGCTGACAAAGTCTAGAAAACTTTTTATAACAATCAAAGCTACTATACAGGGTGTCCCACGGCAATGCCACATGGAGAGAAAGTACCTTAAATATTGTAGATAGAACATTTTACTGAAAGAAGACATTATTTGAATTTTTAAAACATTTTAAACTGCATTCATAGATATTTAAATTATTACATAGTTGAACCGGGAATCGAACCTGTTACTCAAGAAAATTAATCAGTCCGTAGTTTTATCCTACCGATCGAAAGGCTTAATCACAAGGATTATTTTTTGCTAAATAACATAGTGTCAAAAATAAAAGAAAGACCATGAATATTAACATTTTTAATACAAAATTAATCAATTTTTCAAATGCTCAAAACTAGTCCCTCTTCTTAAATACAAAGTGATAACCTTTGATTATTTCGTTCCCTGACGATTTTTTGATCTGGTTGGGTGGATATTGATTGATTTATTTAAATGATGCGTACTACTCAAGTGGGTAGATTATTTAGTAATAAGTAGTTATGATTATCAATTGTATGTCCTAACGGCAATGTAAGCTTTTAACTTTTTAGAACAAAATTTTACATCAAATGTTAAAATTCACGGTCTTCCTTCTATTTGTGACACTATGTTATTTAGCAAAAAATAATCCTTATGATGAAACCTTTCGATCGGAATGATAAAAGTACAGGATGATTATTTTTTCTAGTGGAACAAGTTCGATTCCCGACCCAACCATTTAATTATTTAAAAATCTATGAATGCAATTAAAATTGTTTTGAAAATTCAAATAATGTCTTCTTTCAGTAAAATGTTCTATCTACAATATTTAAGGTACTTTCCCTCCATGTGGCATAGCCGTGGGACATCCTGTATAATATTAGACAGAAAACTCATAACCGCCGTGTTACTCAAAAATGGTAGTAACTTTTCTAGTTTAATCAAGGAGGTACGTAAAAAACTTCATAAAAAAACTTAAAAACTGGCACTATAGGTTCAAAATTTTGCGAGAATTTAAATAGCCGTGTATCATTCGTCATCATCATCTCCCAAGCCGTTTTCCAATTATGTTCGGGTCGGCTTTCAGACTAACCGGATTCAGCTAGATACCAGTGTTTTGCGTGAAGCAACTGTGTATCAGACTTCCCCAACCCAGTCACTGAGCGACTTTACGGGTAGACTTCCTGGCTCCTGTCTACCCATAAAGACTGTCAAACTTTCCGAGGCACGTGATGTCAGTGATTTATTTATTTATTTATTTAACAAAAACGGCCCTAAGCCAATTACAATTGTAAATATCATTAAAAACTAGCTTCTGCCCGCGACTTCGTCCGGGTGGAATAGTTCCCGTTCCCGCGGGATTTCTGGGATGAAAAACTATCCTTTGTTCTTTCTCGGGTCCCAGACTATATCTGTACCAAATTTCATTCAAATCGGTTCAGTAGTTTAAGCGGCAAAGCGTAACAGACAGACAGATAGACAGACAGACAGAGAGAGTTACTTTCGCATTTATAATATTAGTATAGATACATAGGTGTGTTTTGATATGAATTTGTTAATGTACTGGATAACAACATAATATTATTATACCGGGCATTAACGCGAATAATAATTATTTAAATACCTTGGAAGGCTTGACGTTTCGACCTGGTTGCACAGGTCGTGGTCGCAAGCAGACTGAGGATGCGATGTCCAGGATAAACTTTGAATCATTAAATCAATCGCATCAGAATGCAAATCTCTTACTAATAATATTAAAAAAATGTCACAATCTCATTTAACCGAATAACGAATGTCAAAAATGTAGATTATTAAAGGGTATTTGTGACTATTTGTGTCTGAGACCAAGATTACTCTCTTACTCTTGTTATCCTATTTTACTGAGTCCTTTAATGATCTCATTTAAACCTTCGAACACACGTTCTTTCGAGACACAATAGAAACACAATAGCAGCGCGACAGCCGGCTGTCGCTTGGTCGATGAAAGGTTAAATTGATACCACCTAAATACACTTATGGCAAAGCAATAAAGGTACTAAAATGCGAATGAGGTATTGAAATGCGAACGTACCTAAAATTTAGTAGCATTTCCCCTGTACAAGTATGTATGTAAATCTATACTAATATTCAACCAAACTACTAAATTACCACCTTCAAACAAGCACTATCTTCAGCAAACTCAAACCAAACAAGATAATATTATAATCTGCGCACACTAACATCACAAACTTCATATCTCAAGTTAGTGTGGGCGCTCACCTGCGACTAAGTTCAGTAGATTTATAGTGGCGGGTGTGCGGCGCATCTTAACTTTGTGTGCCAGTTCACTGGGCTGCGATTGTGTTCACCTGGGTTAGATTTTGCGACTGGATTTTCTTAAAGTTTTGTGTGTTTTTTTGTTAAGTTTGTAGCCGAGTTTAATCGACTTAAAAAGGGGGTTCTTGATTAAACCTGTTTGTATGTATGTTTGTATAATTGTTCGCGATTATCTCACGTTATTCTGTTCAGCAACTTTCGATGTCGAACTTCAATCCACTACTTTACCCTTTAAGGAGTCAAATTTTTTAAGAGAATCCTTTTTTAGAATACCACTTTACAAAAAATATACCCCCCAAGTTTCATGTCTGTAGGACCAGCGGTTTCACCATGCGTTGATAATCACCCAGTTTACCATTTTATTTGTATGGATAATGTAATTAATAAAATGTAATGGTGCCGATTCTCTTGTTCACAAACTAACGTAAATTTAAGTTAAGTGCATCTTTCTCTTTCCGTTTAATTAAGAAAAGGACAGAAGATCAAATATTAGTTAAGTCCTGTCAAATTTAGACACTCCATAGATATTTTAGACGCATTTTAAAAACATGGCGTCTAAATATACATCAATTTTCATCAGGCGCTGTCTAATTTGACAGGATTAAACTAAAATGTATCTTCTGTCCTTTTCTTTAAGAAATGGAAAGAGAAAGATGCACTCAACTTAAATTTACGTTAGTTTGTGCACAAGAGAATCGGCACCAATATAAGACTATTTTAAACAAAATACATATACCTATATGTAGAACAGTACGTAAACATTTGGCGAACGATCGCTCACGGAGCCGCGTCGACACAACCATTTGTCTTGGACCACCTTTAAAAGCTATTCACGACCATTTCTCTTTTTTAAAAACCTTCAGACACTTCCTTTTCGTTTTTCAATCGCCCCCGCCTCGGCCGGAGTTATCGCGATAAATGCTTTTGTTTGCCAGACTTTGGGGATCGATGTTGAGTTGATAGTACCCCTGGATTATTAAAAAGACTAGCTTTTGCCCGTGGCTTCGCTCGCGTTAGAAAGAGACAAAAATTAGCCTATGTTACACTCCATCCCTTCAACTATCTCCACTTAAAAAATCACGTCAATTCGTCGCTCCGTTTTGCCGTGAAAGAAAGACAAACATACAGACAGACAGACACACTTTCCCATTTATAATATTAGTATGGATGCATTTTTTAATAATTTTAGTAGCTCGTCCCGGCTTTGCACGGGTAGACATGAATAAGTTGACAAGAAAACACAACATAAACAGTCGTACAGCATAAATGGTACTCACATGTTGTAATCAATACTATTCGTTATTTTCTCATTACTAAGATTATAGTAGGGTTATCAAAATTTTAGTAATAAATAAAACCTATATGTTACTTACTATCATATTAATTTTATTCCATTAGTAATATCATAGTTCTATATTTAAATTATAGAATGTATAAACCAGCGATGATCTGGCATCCGATTTCTAAGCAGTTTAGCGTGTCGTTTTACTGACTTATATGCGAATATGACGGCGTAACGCGACGCTAGTCTCCATTACGATTTTACCAGGAAATATTGATAAGAATAACATTCAAACATTCTTTAGACGGATTAAAATAAATATTTATTACGTAGCACGTACTAATTAATCTTTACTCACCAGTCTAACCATGGTATCGTGTCGCCCAGTTACTGGGTTGTGGAGGTCTGATAGGCAGTCGATCCACGAGAAACACTGATATCCAGCTGAATCCGGTTAGGTGGAAGCCGACCCCAACATAGTTGGGAAAACGCTAGGAAGATGATCTAATGTACTAAACATCGCTATCGTGCATGAGTAGTTGAACCTTTTGTGCGTCAGTGACAAAAATAATTTTTTATTTTTTTATTTATTTATTTGTTTCAGGCATCAAGGCCCATATAAACATATACAATACAATATTAATATAAAACTTAAAAATACTATAAATATACATTACATAATAACTAAAACTAGTGCACACGAAGTGTCGGCGTCGTGTTTCCACGAAACCGGCGGTACATAACACCTTTCGGCCAGAACTCTTCCTTGAGGAACTTCTCGAGATGGTGTGTCGGAACGCGCACCACGAACGACTTGAAGTTCGATAATGCTAAGCCAATAAGTAGGTATTGTCTCAACAATACCTGAATCTGAATATCCTCTCTATATAAATCCCCGGTATCGGGCCAAAGCGTTGAGCCGCCTGGACAGGTGAATAGATTTCTCGACCCGTTCGCTCGCAATCAGTCACAAATAGCATTCTTTAGCATCACGCCGAGATACAAGCGGGGAGCGGGCAAGCAAGTATTAACAGTGGAGTGCGCCTAATATCTACAGAAACAGACAATGGTGCTGATTCTCTTGTTCACCAACTTAACTAAATTTAAGTGTATCTTTGTCTTTCCATTTCATTAAGAAAAGGACAGAAGATAAAATATTAGTTAAGTCCTGTCAAATTTAGACACTCCATAGATAATTTAAACGCGATTTAAAAACATGGCGTCTAAATATTTTTTTCTTTAGGCGCTGTCTAATTTGACAGGATTAAACTAAAATATATCTTCTGTCCTTTCTTTAAAAAATGGGAAGAGAAAGATGCATTTAACTTAAATATAGTTAAGTTTGCGAAGAAGAGAATCAGCACCATTGTCACGTAAAAATTTTTAATTCGTAGCTGAAAAATGTTTTATTTATATCTTTTCACTTTTCGACGGCCAAGTGTCAGCCGGCTGTCTCGCTGCTATTGTCTTTCTATGTGTCTCGAATCACGTGTTTTCGAAGGATTATTGGCAAACAAACTAACAACTACATTTGTAATATGAGAGATGAGTAATTGTCATTCCTGAGAGAAAGAACTGGAATGACAACTCATCTCATTCCAAAAACAAAGACGATATCTACATCTAAATTACGTCCATCAAACTGAAATGGCAACCAAACACGTCAACTGACCTTTGCAATAATTGTTTCTCTAAGAATATGTTCTTATCAATTAATTATATATATCTGTCTAAATATACACACCACTCTTAACTCCATCACTCAATATATTCTTTACAATCCACATAATTTTATTCAATAGATACTTTAATTCAAAAATATTATATATACAATAGTCCTCCACCAGGCGAACAATTTTGACACATATTTTTTTTTAATTTCTTAACTCTTTTCATATTCTCCAATGACATCTAATTAGTCCACTAAACCCACAATCACTAGCTACCTCCTCCCCGCTCCCGCTTCCGCTCAATCCTTACCACCTCTAACAATCACAGGGTCTCCCGTTACCCTGCAGTTACCCTAGCTGGTACCCTGGCAGTAGTCCTGCAATTAATCACAAGCTGATGCTTACCCTCTAATTGAAGGCTCTCTTCAGCACAACGTTTATAGTCATCATCAATATGGACTCGGTTGTTGACACATTTCTTTTGCCGCCATTTATTTAACGGTTTTTCGTTTGAATTTAAATTGGAGGCTATCTTTTGTACTCTGTGTTTAGGATAGTATTAACAACTTGGATGGAGTTAGATGATACCTTGCTCCGATGTTAACACTCAAAATATACTAGACATATTATTTAACAAAAATGTCGTATGTTAATTGTAGACCTTAAAGGATTTTTATAATTACATTTTATAAATTAAGCGCCTTACTAATAAACGCTGCATAAAGTTATGACAGGTTTATACGTCAAAAAATGTATGGTTACACAGGCTTTATTCATTGTATAACTTTACACAGTGATTATTAGTAAGGGCATAAGTGTTAAGGTTCTATGTTGGCTTTTATTAATGTCAGATAACACGATGTGTTGACGACTGTACATTAAATTAAAATTAAATACTACTGTTGCCATTCAAGCTGTGCAGAGATCTTGTGTTTCAGGAGCTAATCAAATCTACACAAATCGGTAGAGATTATGTACTTTACTTTACCATATGAGACTTTGACACCTTGACAATATTTTCAAGTACCTAATGTTAAAACCGGTCATAAGGCTATGTATTATTCTAATACTAATCTTGCTTAACAGAACACAAGAAAAGCAATCAAGGCAGTTAATACCTGCCATTAAAAAAAAAACAATCAAAACAATAAACACTAAATCTGCACACGATTTGAATTCCACCATTTTTTCAACGCCAAAACCAAAGCTAAAGTTCGCATTTCACAGTCGGGAAAAGGCAGACAGGCTTGCATAGGAATCAATCATCGGTCACCATCCTCCATAAAGGCTGCAATAAATTCAGGCGAGTTTTCGGCCCATTTTCCACTTGTTTTCACCTCAACGTCGATTTTCAGTTCGACTGAAAGCGCTCATTCACCCTCGATTTTGAATTGGGCGTATTTGTCATTTTCTGATGTATTTCGGTTCGGTGTTTGGCCGTATTGCCCTTTTGTTGGCTCTGATTGATCGTATTGATTTTGCAAACGATTTAAACTGGTGGTTTAATTGAGAGTTCTGTTTTACTTTTGTTAATAGGATATTGAATTCGACATGTAGGTTGAATAACAATGAAATCTTTTCAATTCATACATTAACTCTGGTTCTTAAAATAATAATTTTGTTGATTTTAATTGGTTTTGATTTTTGATCACGTGCCATACATACATGTCAGAAAGCGTTCCGACAGCACACTTTGAATTTGATGAAAACTATTACCATAGTATAAACCATAGTATCAAATAATGATTCTAAGATTTAAAAAAATGAAAATTAAAGCTTAGCTTCTCCAAAAATATTTATTCAAAGAAAATTGCTCACAGATGATACTGGTATGTATGAGACGCGAGGTCATTTTTCAAGCGACGCATTAAGCGACGGTTAACGCCGACGGGCTATAAAAAGCGTGTAAACACGTCACCTGTCACGTGACGTCACCGACGTGACGTGACGAAGCTCGCCCCCGTGAAGATGTACGAAGGGATTGGATTAGAGGCGGTAGATGTAAGTGCTTGAGCACACTTAACTACGGTTTTTGAACGCGCTGTTGACGCGCGTTTGTAGCGATACACACGCACTTTAATATCGCGTTTGTATCGATTCAAATAAAATACAAACTGCTCAGTAGGATAAAAGCGCACCGTCCACGCACATTCCCAAAGCACGTCGACAGCGTGTTTAAAAAAACATGGTTCGTTACTGTTATACTGGAATCTTTGGTGTAAATTGAGGTGCACAAAGACATATTATTTTTATTTACTAACTAATTACCCGAATTCGCAATGTCTAAATAATAAAAGTTTTATTAAATACAGTTTTTTTTTTCAATGTACTGCTCCATAAAAATTCTCCTCGGATTGTAAAGAATACTTAGGAACAAAAAAAACCCATTGGCCATTACGTTCTTGAATTTTGTGCTTATTAACACATTTAGTGAGTATTTATAAATCATGAGTGGTGAAACGAGCGATTCACGGTGTATAGTTTAATAAAACCATTTAAAAATAACCCTATGTACCCACATTATCTTATGGTTTTCTCAAAATGCCACATCCAAATCACCCTCGCTTCGCTTCATAGCTCGGGGTCCGGTATGAAAAATGACGCGTTGTTCCACCATTGACACACCGTCGGCACTGTATTGGGGATGTCACGATGCATCGCTTCGCAGACGGCTCCTGGCACGTGTTATATGTTTACTGTGCTTACACTTAACTGGCATAAACGGAAGGAATTACTAGTTTTTTTTTTAGAATTCGTTTATGCTTATAAAAAATTCTTAAGATACTTGCCCACTTGACCTAATCCATACTAATATTATAAATGGGAAAGTGTGTCTGTCTGTCTGTCTGTCTGTTTGTCTTTCTTTCACGGCAAAACGGAGTGACGGATTGACGTGATTTTTTAAGTGGAGATAGTTGAAGGGATGGAGAGTAACATAGGCTACTTTTTGCCTCTTTCTAACGCGAGCGAAGCCGCGGGCAGAAGCTAGTACTATAATAAATAATAATAATAATAAATCGTTTATTCATAATTAAGGTCACATTACAAAATAAATTGCCATACAAATTATAAAACTCTCAGGCTAGAAACTGCTTACACATACTTAAAATTAACAAATACAAATAAACAGTACCTATCTATAATATAAAAGAAGTCGGTTAATAACAATTTTTGTTTGCATAACTGAAAATGTTTACAATTGAATGAAATGGTAAAAATTAGCTTAACGTAGGTATTGATATAATATACTGTCAGTATTATTTACATATAATAAATGTCCCTCTATCACTATTTTAAAGATACCATAAAGAAGAAGGGCCTTACGGATGACGGCTGTACCTCTAAAATAATAGTAGTATATAAGACATTGCTTTGAGGCAATATAGAAATTGCCTTAAAGCAATGTCTTATACAACACCAATAAAGAACAAAATCTATAAAACCGTAAAGTTCTCAAAGTAGGACAAAGTAAGATTCTCAAAAATAAATACTGTAGCAGGATTTCTTTGAAAAAAAAACCCCGGCCAAGCAATGCCCAACTCGCACTTGGCTTCCTTTTACCAGTATCAGATGTATGTTTTGAAAGTCTTGTCTACAAGTCGTAACCACAATATTTTTCAAAATCAGCCTGCCCAATAAAATTCCAAGCCCCGGTTCCATAGGAGTATGGTCCACATAATCGGGTTAGTTTCCACATTCACCTACAATAATAAATCATGGGTAAGCCGCACCTGCCTCCTTATCGTGCTGCCCGGGTGTTGGGGGCAGGGGGGTAGAGGTGCTGGAGGGGCGGGGGGGGGGGACATGCCCATTGCTACTCTATTGGGTTTTTTTCCGATATTTATCCCGTATTATATACGAGAGTTACTGTCTATTCATGGTTAGTGGTGCCGATTCTCTTGGTCACAAACAAAACTAAATTTTAATTTTGAAAATGTTCTTAACTTAAATTCAGTTTCGTTTGTGAACCAGAGAATCAGAACCATTATTTTGGTTAGAGGAGTTCCTGAACGTGGCCGTTGATAATGCATTGTTTCTTAATTTATTAATATCTTTTGTGTATTCTAATTCATCTAGTTGCATGCAACTTTAAATACATGTTTAAAAAAAAAACAATTATATGAAACTAGCTTTTGCCCGCGACTTTGTCCGCGTGGAATAATAGTTCCCGTTCTCGGGGGATTACCGGAATGAAAACTATCCTGTGTTCTTTCTCGGATCGGATTTCTTAATTGTAAATTACGTTACAGAGTGTGGTTTACTAGTCTAGTAGAAATAATTCATTTTACATTAATTATTTACTTTTAATAAACAAATAAATTCCCATGTGACAAACTTCTTGATAAATGAAAAGATAGTGCTGATTTTACAATTTATTTTGTACGCATAATACATAGAGGGCCGTGTTGTTGAAAAAGTTTTTCAATAAAAGAAGGAAGAAAAGTACTCAAACTGGCTCATCATCTCCCTAGCCTTTCCCAAAATAAGTTGGGGTCGGCTCCCAGCCTAATCGGATTCAGCTGGATACCAGTCTTCTACGTGAAGCGACTGCCTAACAGACCTCCACAACCCAGTAACTGGACGGCACGATATCTCTTTTCAGACTTTCTGCGGCTTCTGACTACCCATAACGTCTGTCAATGTTCTATGAATGACATCTCCCTAGCTTTTTTCCAACAAAGTTGGGGTCGGCTTCCAGCCGGTTAGGATTCAGCTGGATACCAGTGGTTTAAGTGAAGTGACTGCCTATCAGACCCTCACAACCCAGTAACTGGGCGACACGATACCCTTTGGTTAGACTGGTCAGACTTTCTGGCTTCTGAACACCCGTAACGACTGTCAGTCAAATGTCCCAAGTCCTACAAATGACAGCCGGGACCAACGGCTTTACGTGCTTTCCAAGGCACGGGATGTCAGTGATGTCCAAGATAAACTTTTGGAAGTACATAATTGAAAAGTGATATTGGTAAATGCCCGGATCGGCATCATTTACTTACGACATTCGGGAGTCGAACTGGCTAAAGTCTGATGCCCTTACTAATAATCACTGGCCTGTGTAACCATACATTTTTTGACGTATAAACCTGTCATAACTTTATGCAGCGTTTATTAGTAAGGCGCTGAAAATGTAACTTTGTATTTTTATGCCATCTGACGTAATAGTCCTTCATAGGGACCAAAATTTATCTAACCAACATGGTAAATTAATTTGGAAAACCATAAATTAGAAGATTAGTATATCAATCAATTAAAGTGAAATTTTAGACCCTTGATTTTAAAAGTAAAAATTTCATTATTTTCCTGTAATTTAATTTACAACGATTGTTTGAAAGAATGACCTTAATGTCATAAAAGTACAGAATGCTGTTCTTTCCATTTTAAGCCAGTTCGATTCTTGGATGTGACACATTTTCGAAAATCTATGAATGCAGCTTTATCTCTTATTTTTTAAATAAATAATGTTACTTTTTGTTAAAATAAAACTATCGGCCCAAACCTTAGATTTTCGATTTCAATTCAAGACACAATAGAAAGACAATAGCAGCGCGACATCCGGCTGTCGGTTGGTCGTCAAAAACTATCCATCCTGTATAGTACCTCAATACTACATGGGTTCTAACTATGTGCAACATAATACTTCTTATCTCATACCATTACAACGAAGTCACCAGTTTGTTATGTCTCATTATTTGCTTATTCCTCGAAAACATTAAACTCTATACTCTACAGAGCATTTGCTGTTCATTGTATAAACTGATAATTAGCAAAAAGCGTCTTATGTTTATTGACTTACGACTGATTTTTCTGAAGCGGGAATTTCACTTGCCATAACAGTCTTGACTTGCACCGGAGGTATGGAACTTTATTCTATTCTGTCATTGGGTATTATAATTTTGTTGAGCGAGTGCATCTACATGGATTTGATAGCGAAAAATATGTTTTAATCTATTTGTATTACTGTTAGTAAAACTATTTATTTGTGTGAGTGAAAGTGCCTTAAAATGTGAGTAAAACTGTTTTGTACTTGGTCAGAAATTTATTCGTGTTATTCATAAAGCTTGATTTTATACTAGACTAGCGACCCGCCCCAGCTTCGCACGGGTGTTACAAATCTTTAAAAATCCCTGTTTTTTTTCTACTACATTATGCATGTATTATACACATAAACATTCCTTAAGAATCACTCTATCTATTTAAAAAACCGCATCAAAATCCGTTGCGTAGTTTTAAAGATCTAAGCATACATAGGGACAGACGGTGGATAGAGACTTTGTTTTATGCTATGTAGTGATGATGCGTAGTTAGTATTAGTATCATCTGTTTATACGATAAAAGCTTTCAAAGTAAACAATGTTTTTTCAAAGAAATTGAAATTACATCGGAATTTCAAACTTCGGTATTTCGTGATACAGTCATTGAAATTATATTACGTGCCGGTGTATAAAAAATTGTTACAAAAGCTCAGTGTGCTCATAACCATGTTTCAAAAATCAATAAAATCAGTAAAATCATATTTATTTTGTAAATAGGTTTAAAATGGGTTTAAAAAACTGTTGTAAATAGGTTTAAAAAACATATATTTTAAACTAGCTTTTGCCCGCGACCTCGTTTCCGTTTCCGGGGGATTTCCGGGATAAAACCATGCTATGTCCTTTCTCGGGCACCAAATTTCATTCAAATCGGTTCAGTGGTTTAAGCGTGAAGAAGAGACAGACAGACAGACAGAGTTGCTTTTGAATTTTTAAATATTAGTATGGACTAGTATGGATAAGTAAGAATGGAGTATCCTGCTCATTCTTCACCAAACTTCATGGTATCCACCAAAAGACACCGTGCTGATTTTTGGTGTTCAAGAAAGAAATAAGCCAGTATTTCCCGCTTTTGATTGGTGTATACCTATATTTATATATGCTTATTGATGTATTTATTTATAGTATGTATACGTATATTACATCGTATGTAATATGAATTTCAAGATAAAAATATATTGTTATTGCACATAGGCAGATCCTCTATTGCATTCTCTTTTCATAGGTTTAAGGAAAATTACTCAACTTTGGATTAAGCTCGTCATTGTACTACCTAATTTATGTTTCATTTTTGCTATTTTGTGTGTGTGTTATGGGCAATAAAGAATATACTGTTCAGGTTATAAATTCAGGTTTTTTAAGATTTTTGGACATAGATTTCTTTCTATTCTATTCTTGGGCATCGCGGCCTGATCTTTTGCTGACTACTTAAACTGGAAAAATAAATAACTTTTTTCAAAAAAAAAGATAACCGACTTCAAAAACTAAAAGCTCAAAAATAACTATTTTTTTATACTTTGCTAAAAACTAAATTAAAATAATGCACCAATTTAAAAAAAAATTAAACTGGATGTCCTACGCGGTTTTAGCTTCGTAGTTCCTGTTCCCGCGAGATTTGCAGGATTAGAACTATCCTATGCCCTTTCTACGGATATAGAATATAGACTACTTGTGTCCCAAATTTCACGCCTAAAAATTAAAATGAAATCCCTGTTTCGACCGGACCGGCCGAATCTCGGCGGCCGAAATAGTTACTAAGCCACACAGCCGCGTGTCCGCCCACGTTTGAGCTAGTTGGCCTATTACACAAGTTCAGTAATGTCTCAACTTAGTTACGACTGTCGCGACACCTTTTCATTAGCTTTAACTCTCACGCCCGTGGGTTATTCCCAAAGGCCTAACGTAAATGTGCGACTTAAAGGTTCGGTTTAATACTTCAAACACACGTGATTTGAGACACAATAGAAATACAATAAATAGCTGTCTCACAACCGGCTGTCGGGTGGTCGTCAAAAGGTAAAGTAAATTTTTGAATACCTGTATTTTGTTTTAAATAGAACAATATGCTAAAGTCCTTCTTAGACTAGAACGCTTCTTCATGTTGACAAGAAAATACCATTAAAATTCCCAATTTTTTTCTTGCCTCAATTAACACACACCTCTCATACATTCCCACCCAATCACAAACAATTAATAAAAAAATCACCTCACAAACACACAAACAAAAATGTACATCGGACAAAACTGGCAGGGTAACTGTACCAACACTCGGCTATACGTCCCTAGGGCCCACTTCCACACGGAACCGCGGCCCGAGCACCGGCGGAATTGTACGACCACCGGCGGAATTTCACGACCACCGGCGGAATTGCCCGACCACTTTTATTGTTAGTTGCCGCCATAACTTCGAGCTAGTTAACCTGATACAAGGTGGGATTTCGAGCTTCTGTCTTTATGTTGAAGGTAGGGAGGCCTGAGTTTGTTTAACTGCAAACTAGATTTTGCCTGCGGCTTCGTTTGTGTTATTGTACGTTGCGTCAATCCTTCGAGAAACGTACTTTTCTGTATTCAAAAGTTTTATAATGAAGGGTAATTCTTCAAAAGTTGTGAAACTTACCAGATGAAATGTCGTAATTAGCAAAGTGTTAGCTTTTGTTTTTAATAAATTGAACGTAATGGTCAAGAAATGTATGAGTGTCATTAGTATCTCTTAATAAAATTAGTTCAATCAAAACACATTTTATCTATCTTTGTCATCAGTATTTCGATGTAAATATGTTATGGAATTAGAGTTACGCAAAAATTAAAATTCGTTTTATATCAATACCTTCTATCAGCAGAGCCTTCCCACTTGACCCTTCACCACTAAACACGTGTCGAGTATTATGTATGCATTCTGCATCTGCATATTTTTACTGGCGGAAGATCTACACAGAACTAAATTTTTATAACAGTAAAGTTACATTGAGTGGTAATTTAATTTTATAGCGTATCTAATAATAAAGTAAAATTCTCATTTTACCACTACATAAGGTTGCGCTCCTATCAAGATTTTTTAGCAATAATACGTCAGACGCATTGCTCACATTTCTTTATAAATAATTTCGTTAAACAAAGTAAAACAATTTCAATCTGAGTACCAGTTCCTATAAAGTCAACGAGACTTGAAACAAACTCAAACATTTTATTTGACCAATCCTAGCAAGACTTTATCTAACAAAGAAGTTAAATAAAGCCAATAGGTGTAACAATATCTGTCCGGTCCACAGAGACCACTCACGTAAGGTGAAAGCAAATATTGTGAGAATCGCAAACACTGTTCCACAAAGAGTTTAAAAAGTTCAGTTTGAACTAACGCGATATTCTAAGCTTTAAACAGACGAGCGACAATTTGTTGACGACCCGGCTGTAGCCACTTTATTCATCAGGAATCAACGACAACTGCCGTCATCGGGTGTCCTTGATACGCCAGCTAACTAATGATTGTTATCTTTCTAACAATCATTTTAGTTAACCTTTCGACGACCAAGCGACTGCCAGCTGTCGCGCTGCTATTGTCTTTCTATTGTGTCACGAATCACGCGTGTTCGAAGGTAATATGCCAATTTGGTGTGCAATGGCTGACTTTTAATTACTTATTGCTACTCCTAGGTTTTGCCTGCAATTTTAACCCCTAGCAACCCTTATTTTGCAATAAAAAGTATTCTATGTCCCTTTTCAGGGACTATCTGTACCAAATTTTATTTAAATCAGTTCAATAGTTTACTTTCCTATTTTTAATATTAGTACCTATAGATTTTTTTTATTATTTTTCTTTATGATTTAAGAAAGAAAATGTATTGTCTTGCACATGAGTATATCCTCCATTGCAAAATTTCTCTACCAAATTATGGTTTGCTGGAAGAAAACTCATTTATGGGTTAAGTTCGCCTTTGTACATTATTAATTTTATTTGCCATTATATATTTTTTTTCTTGTTTGTGTGCAATAAAGAATATGAATATGAATATTAATTTTATTAAAAAAAAAAATAATCAAATATAATTTTCAGTTTGTTGTGTGACCTGCAGACTGTCACCATGTCGCTCGTCTGTTTGAAACCTTAGCCCCGCTTAGGTCAGTCGTCGGACAGTAAGAATCACATTCACTGTAGTGTCTTAGGGTGTTGTGTCGAAGTTTAGTGCGCTTTGAACTTCGGTTATTGATTCCATTAACTTTGGTTACAGTTTTATTAGAAGACTAGCTTTCCCCGTGGTTTCATCCGCAACTTTGGTTACTACTTAGCTCCCGTAAGTGATGCCGTGAGGTTATAATAGCCTATAGCCTGCCTCAGTAACTCAGTAATCAGTAATAATAGTTGGACGGGCCCGTTGGTCTAGTGGTTAGTGGCCCTGACTGCTAAGCCGGAGGTCGTGGGTTCGATTCCCACCCAGGACAAACTTTGTGTTATGGGCATGAATGTTTGTTCTGTGTCTGGGTGTAATTATCTATAATATGTATATATTTTAAAATTATATAAGTATGTTTATCAGTTGTCTGGTTACCATAATACAAGCTCTGCTTAGTTTGGGATCAGATGACCGTGGGTGAGTTGTCCAAGGATATTTAAAAAAAAAAACAGTGATTGAGTGATTTTTTTTAATCGGACCAGATCCTAGTTCCTGAAATTAGCGCGTTCAAACAAACCCAGTAACTAGGTAAAACGATTTCCTTTGTTAGACTGGTCAGACTTTCTGGCTTCTGACTACCCGTAACGACTGTCAAAGTTCTACGAATGACAATCGGGGTCAGCGGTTTTAAGTAACTTTCGAGGCACAGGATGTTAGTGATGTCCAAGATAAACTTTTGAAAGTACATTTAAGAATTGAAAAAGTCACATTGTTACTTACCCGGATTCGAAGCCACAACCTCTTACACGAGAGATGGGCGCCTTATCCTCTGGGCCATAATAGTTACCGTGTCCCCGGAATATAAAGGGCAACCGAAGGAACATGAGTGTGTTTTAGTCAGGAAAAGTATGACACGCCCTCCCGCCGCACCCATGACGGGAGCAGTCACTTGATGGTTTCCCACTCCGCAAAAAAATCCTCTGGGCCATCTTGACATATTACTAATAAAAGGTCTTACTAGATAAATCCCCCCACATAGATTTTAGAGGCCATATTTTTTGAGAGCCCATCAGGCTATTCCGTTATAATAGACTCATTAATAGGACTTCGGCTTATTATTTATTCTTATTTATAAGTGCGTTTCAGTGCACTTCTACAATATTATTAAAAAAAAACTCTCACAAATTCAATACCATTCTGGTTACAAGATTTATTGAAAGTTAAATCAAACTTCTAACAGAATAAACTTGGTCCGGCAGAGGACTGCGATTGGCCGACTTGATTGAATGAACTTTAAACTTTCTTTGAAAATACTTGTAACCTTTAGAGGTGGTTTACATTGGAGCCGATTCTCTTATTCACAAACCAACGTAAATTTAAGTTAAGTGCACATGTCCTTTTCTTAATTAAATGGAAAGAGAAAGATGCATTTTACTCAAATTTTGTTAAGTTTGTGAACAAGAGAATCAGCACCATTAGGTCGGACCAATAGTTGTACCGTTGATCGACTGTCGAGTGTTGCTATTCAGAGCTGGAACAGTTAAACCGGCTCGACAAATGTGTCGGGTCTATAGACGATATTTAAACAGGTAATTGATTCTCATGGTAACCAACAACTTTTACTATGGTAACAAACCTGAAATCGTGAAAAAAATCAGCCGTACAGTACTGAATGTTTGCCTAATGTACTGAACAGCTGATATTTTTTCCCGGTTACACGACAAAAGTGTCGGTCCGCAATACAAGCTGCCAACCCGACTTAATCTAAACTTATACTATGTGCTAATACCACTAATCGTATCTCAACGTCGGATAAAAGTGTCGTCACGATTTTATCGGATCGTGTGAACGGTACAATTAAATTAAATATGCATTTGTCATGTTTGTCGGTCCGATAAAATTCATCATCATCATCATCATATCAGCCGCAGGACGTCCACTGTTGAACATAGGCCTCCCCTACAGATTTCCAGTAGGACCTGTTGGAAGCGGCTTGCATCCAGCGCGATCCTGCGGTTTTTACTAGGTCGTCTGTCCACCTTGTGGGTGGACGTCCTACGCTGCGCTTGCCGGTGCGTGGTCTCCATTCAAGAACTTTACGGCCCCATCGGCCGTCAGTTCTGCGTGCTATGTGGCCTGCCCACTGCCACTCCAACTTACTAATTCGCTGGGCTATGTCTGCAACTTTGGTTCGTCTACGGATCTCCTCATTCCTGATTCGATCACGTAGAGAGACTCCGAGCATAGCCCTCTCCATAGCTCGTTGGGCTGTCTTGAGCTTACTAATGAGGCCCATAGTTAGAGACCACGTTTCAGTGCCATAAGTCATCACTGGTAACACACATTGGTCGAAAACTTTCGATTTAAGGCACTGAGGTATTTTGGCCGAGAAAACATTACGCAATTTCCCGAACGCTGCCCAGCCGAGTTGGATTCGGCGGTTGACCTCTTTCTTGAAGTTGGACCTACCTAATGCGACTGTTTGTCCTAGGTAAACATACGAGTCAACAACTTCTAGAACCGTGTTCCCAATTGACAATGGGGTGGGTACAATATGGCCATTGCACATTAGCTTTGTCTTGTCCATATTCATTTTAAGACCCACCTGTTGGGAAACTCGATTGAGGCCTCCGAGCATCGTGCTGAGATCTTCCATCGATTTTGCCATGACCACAATATCGATAAAATACCGATAAAATTATCGGCCTGTAAATTGTGAACCAGCTCTTAGTCTGGACTCTGAAACAAATAAGTGAGACCTCATCACAAAGTTTTACTTCGGGCAGGTTAGGTTAAACGTTTGGTCGCCTGCCAACACATGGTTTGCCTCGCTTTTCTTACTACATTCTTATTTACAGTGAATTATCGTTTACGGTTGAAAGATTTTAAACCTGGATTTTAGGTATTTTTTTGTAAAGATCCAAGTAAAACAGTTCAATAGTTTTTGCATGGTAGAATATCAGACATCACGACATCCTCAACAATCTTTCATATTTGTAATATTATTAGGA
This sequence comes from Athetis lepigone, assembly GCA_033675125.1. Taxonomy (NCBI): domain Eukaryota; kingdom Metazoa; phylum Arthropoda; class Insecta; order Lepidoptera; family Noctuidae; genus Athetis; species Athetis lepigone. The sequence continues at coordinate 1,866,064 of CM066226.1, read as the reverse complement.
TATTTAGTACAGTTTTCTTAAATAAGTACTGCTTTTAGAAACAACTGCTACGTTTGTCAATGTAATTTTACAAAACTTTACTCAAAACTACACAAAATATTTTAAGTTAAATATTGACGCGTATCTGCTCAACACTTTGCCAAGAAACAATCACGAACAAAAATAATCTACCACACACAAGATGCACAAAGTCAAACTCTAACAAATCAATTTGGAAAATCTACCACACGTCAGCGCAAAATTCCACGTAGCGATCACACGAATGGCTATCATAGCTCTCGGCAGATGAGAGTGTGTCTGGAACTCTGAACCAAGGATGTTATACAGCTCTGTAACCGCAATCGACATTTTAAGATATCCGATATTAAAATATATCTAAAACTGTAAACATGTCCGATATAAAATCGTTTTAACAGAGGCGGAGTGTTAATGATAAACTATAAGCGTCTTATTGACTAGCTTTTGCCCGCGACTTTGCTCATAATTTTTACCCCTAACTACCCTCATCGGGCATCTAATTTGGCATTCAGAGTATTGTATGTCATTACAGACTACCTGTGACTGCATGTGTACCAAATTTCACTTAAATAGGTTCAGTAGTAAACGCTTGAGAGCGTAATAGACAGTCAGTATACTTTCGCATTTATAATATGAGTTGTTATACTTAAAAATCAAATAACCGAAATATTTGACACTTTCAGATAATCCGATAAAATTTTGTACCCACCGTATCCGAAACCCATGTAATATTATTCCTATATCCGTTTTCCTATACGGATCCAAAAATTCTAACTATAACATCCCTGGTCTGGACCACGGAAGGTGTTCTGAGAAAACATTATATATCACGACTTAACCCTTCAGTGCAAGCTTTTTGCTTGATCAAGTTCGTAATGAAAATATTAGATTGTGTCTGAGATTGGTACTGTTCGAATTTGAGCTGAAATGAGGTAGCATTCAGCATTAAATTTAGAGTAAATTGACGGAAAATTGATTTTGTAATGAATAGTTTTCGTGGTTGAGGATTCGTGTTAGGCTTGCCTATGAGATTGAAATTGGGAAACGTTTTCTAATGCATTATGTTTTAATGTTACCAACTGTTCCCCTGTCTCAAGTTAAATCTATGGTTACTGCTGCGCTCTCGTGGGTCATAGCGTGATGTTATGTAGTCTGTCTTAATCTGACATAGAAGCTAAATTACTGTAGAGCATCAAAACTTGTTCGATAGTTTTTTTCGTGGAAGAATAACAAACAGATGTCCAATATCAATCCACTTTCACGTTTGCAATGACTATAAAATTAAACAAGATTAGTTTAAACTGTATAAAATTGTAATTATAGTATATCACTATAATTACAATTTACAATCAGCAATTACAATCTATCGTATTCACTGAAAAGTAACATCATTCTTTCCTGTTTCCCAATTCTTTACTAAATACATATATTTCATTATTTTTACAAACCGCTTGCTCGACAATGCCCTAATTTTATAGAACTCAAAGACCTACCTTTCTCACACGTCAACGAAATTCTTTCCCTCATCATTATGCAACCATAGAACTGCGTACTTTCAGTACCCTGCAAAATATGTCCTTCAAAGTACCCTACGTTCCCTTGTGGCCGAGTGATCTAGCAGATGTGTCCTGCTCTGTACCTTGCACAAATTGATGAGTGAGTGTGTGTGAGATGTCCATTGTTGAGTTGTGTGTGTAATAGTGAATTTTTGTGGCAAGTTTTTTGTGTACAGGGTGGATTTTTAGTTGGGAGCATGAATGAGCATTTTATTTTTGAGTGATTGATACGGTGTGGCACCACATTGGTTGATATCACTTTGACATGGTTATTGTTTTAGTAGTTAATGACTGACTGACTGCTAAACTGAAGGTAGTGTGATAAATTATTACTAATATTTAATACATATATAAAACAAACTTTGATGAAGTAAGACTTAAAGTGTAAGAAGTCATAGGCACTATTAGTTCACAAAACAAACGGCAAAATCTCATAAAAAATTATGTCATTTGTTTGATATCAGCCAACTAATACTAGAATTCATAAATATTGGTAATAAAGATCACAACATCTTATTACCACACAATTAGTAAATACCAATACCTAAACATTGTACAGAGAAAACGAGCATTTAGCAATTAACAGATCAATTACAAAAAGGCCGGACAAAATTACGATAACATAATTACCTAATAAAGGAGGCAAAGTTGACTCAAAGCAAATCTTACGCCAAAATCTACTTTCTAAGCAGTAAATAATAACACAGTAAACTAAAAGCTTTTAATTATTGCAGCAAACCTTGAGCAAACAACATGTACAATATCAGACGTCCATGCTTACCCAACCAAGGTGACAAACAGACAATTTTCTCTCCTGTCCAATGCAAATGAGACCATCTGGCATAACCTGAACCAACCTCGCACATTTACTCTCAAACTGAACCTTAAAACAATGTCATAAAGATTATTTTCACACTCTGGAACTCGCTTCATAATTTTGTCGAAAGTGGTAGTAAACAATTTTATTATACGCGGTCTGTTTACACTCTATTCATATTCATTGAAGGTTTATAATCGCTTGTGTGAGTGTAAAATACATGTTTGTATAAGAGCTCGACCTCACGTGGGATTCCAAAATAAAGTGATGACCCTAAAGCGTTGGCGTGTGAGTTATAGGGTTGTCGCTTGTATGAACTTTGTGTCCCTGCGTCATATTAATGTTAATACATTTGTGAGGTTTTTGTACAGTCTGTGTTTTGATTAAATTTTTGACAAAAACTTTAATCAAACCTTCAAACACACATTATTCAAAACAGCCGGCTGTCGCTTAGTTGCCGAAAGGTATCGCGAAGTAAGGTGTAATAAATATTTTTTTTCGATTAAACGTACGACCTCATAATGTACTTTACTATTTTTATTTATTAAATACACATCGTTTATTAATAAGATGTCACGTCACGTATACATTGGTGAAGGAAAACATCATGAGGAAACCTGGACAAAGTTCAAAATCCGCCTCGCAAGCGTGGTGATCAATGCTCGTGCCTTCTTTGTATGAGAAGAAGCCTTTGCCCTGCAGTGGAGCAGTTCAATTCAATTCAATTCAAAGCATTTATTTCACTTAGACCATTTAAAGGTACTTATGAATTGTCAAAGAGTCTGTCGGTTAGTCAGAAAAGAAAAGTGACGCTAATTGCCTGTTCCAAAACGTAGATCTCTATGGAGAAGAACAGGCAAGAAACTCCACGGACACTCTTTTAAAAAAATCATGTTTTACAAAATCTTGGATACATTTTCTTTTTGTTGCTTCTACATGTGAAAACAATGTGTATGTAACAAAAATAATAAACAAATACAAAATTAAAATAAAAAGTAAAAATAATAACAGTAATAGGCTGGTATTATTTATTTATTATACATATACTGTTTCTATCCAGCCTTCGTCGGTAGTGACATTTAAAAATGGTTGTTGACGTAAAACTTGTGACATTTTGTAAGTTAATGATTAATTAATTTAATATCTTACGATCTTTTATTGATTGACATTTAAAAGGTGCAGCTGGACGTACCATCGTTGTTTATTTCGTCATTTTCTTAGTCTATTTTTATTTATTACTAGCCTTTGCACGTGACTTCGTCCGCGTGGAATTCCCGTTCCCGGGAAATTTCCGGGATAAATACTAATCTATGTCTTTTCTCGGGTCCCAGACTATATCTGTACCAAATTTCACTCAAATCGGTTTAGTGGTTTAGGCGTGAAGAAGAGACAGACAGACAGAGTTACATTCGCATTTATAATATAAGTAAGGATTTTAAAACGTTATCTTGAGACAATACGACATAATCCGATACGGTTTAATGTGGAAAAACTCTTTACAAATAAAGAGTGTTATAATAATGACTTCCTTGTTGATCTAGTATTGTGACCCCGACTGCTAACCCGGAGATCGTGGGTTTGATTCCCACCGATTACAAATCTTTGTGTGTGGCATGATTGTTTGTCCTGTGTGTGAGTGTAATGTATCTGTAATATGTATTTTTTTGATAATTGATATACGGTAACATATATTGATATACGGTATCACTGTTTGTGATAAATAAATAAATATAATGGTTACCATAGACCATAATGGTTTACCAGGAATGAGGTTCTACGAGTATATTGCAAAAAAGAGCTGTCAGAGCCATTTATAATTTACGTCGTTGCGAATCTCTTAGAGAACTGTTTAAAACGATAAATATAATGACGGTACCTTGCCAATTTATCTATGCAAACATCATGTATGTAAGAAAAAACCAACATATCTTTAGTAAAGTAGGTGATAGACATAATTTTAATACCAGGAATGAAGATAAACTAGCTCAACCATATTTTAGACTGTCCAAAGTAAATGGGTCAATATCAACAAAGTGCATTTTCTGTCAGTTTTGGTGGCGAAGAATTTTCTTCAGTTTTCGTCAAAAATAAGTCCCTGGTATAAAGTAGTAAGTCAAAACTAAAAGGATCTTCAAGAGGGACTAAGATAACTCGATAAGTTTTCGAGATATCTTAGTTTAAAGTTTAGTGTCGCCACCAAAATTGAAAACCGCCCACCAAAATTAAAAGTGCCCACCAAAATTTAAAATCAGTACACCAAAATTGAATTGCTTTGAGCAAATGAACCTTAATATAGTCACATTAAGGTTCATTTGCTCAGAGCAATTTTGGAGAACCAATAATGGGTCAATGGTGACAGCGTAGTGTGTTACGCTGACGACACGCTTGTCCTAGTCGTGGACAGGATCATCATCTGGGACTCGAGGTGGTCCTGCACAAGCCCGAGGCCATATGTTTCCAAGGCCGTCGGCACCAGCCACCTCCAGGTTCTCAGATAACGGTGGGAGGGTTCACATCGGTGTCGAGTCGACAATGAAGTGCCTGGGACTTGTCCTCGACAACCGATGGAACTACACGGAGCATTCTAGACGTTTGGCCCCCAAAGCGGCTCCTGCCCAATCTGGGTGGTCTAAACGCCTCCTGCCGGAGGCTCTACGCGGGGGTCGTGCAACCCATGGCCCTCTTCGGGGCTCCGGTGTGGGCGCCCAATCTAGCCTTGGCTCCGACCCGGCTAGTCACCGGGCCAGATGGGATACACTCCTTCTGACGGCGTCCCAGACAAGTCCCATGGCGATTCAGATGGTGCAGGGATACCGCACGATTTCTTGCGAGGCGCGAGCCTCTTTGCCCGTGGGATCCCGCAGTTGAATCTTGGGGCAACAGTCCTTGCACACAAGTACCAGTGGCGCATGCAAGTGCATCGTCGGGACGAAGTCCCGTTGCCGCAACTAATCGTAACGCGGCGCAAAGAGCTCCGGCGAGATGTCATGGCGGAATGGTGATAGCAACTATCGCACCCCAGAGCTGGGCATGCCGTAATAGCGGCGGTAAGACTCCTCTTTAAGGAAAGGCTGGAGAAGCGCACGGCGCTCTTACGTATCGCCTGCCACAGGTCCTCACCGGACACAGTCAGTTCGAGAGGTTCCTGTGTCGGATTCGGGTGGAGCGACGCCTGGTTGTCACCACTTGCAGTAGTCACCTGGTGGACACGGTCGAGCATGCAATGGAGGTGTGCCTAGCTTGGGCGAACCATCGCCGTGTCCTCGCAGAGGCGATCGGTGGAGGTGACCTTTAGCTTACGACGCCCGCCCAGGCCATGCTCCGGGGCGAGACTGAATGGGAAGCCGTCGTCTACTTCTGCGAAGCAGTCATACCGGAAAAGGAAGCGGCGGCGCGCGTGTGGCAGCCCCAAGCCTCAGGCGTAGACGTCAAGAGTCGCAAGACGACTACCGGCCACCGTAGACTTGACTCGTCCGTTCAGGACCAGGCCCGTGACGAGACGACGCGTTTTGTTCTACGCGCGCCTCTAAGAGCAGTCAGCACGTGAACGTGGTGAACGTGGGCCCTCTAGGGCCAATGCCTGCCAAGGTTGCGGAATAGTTATAACTGTTACCGAGGCTCCGGAACATTAAGGGCAACCGAAGGATCATGAGAGGTTTTAGTCAGTAAAAGTCTGACACGCCCTCCCGCCGCACCCAGGACGGAAGCCTAGTCTTTTTTTAAGTAGCCTTTCGTCGCTAGGCTGTTTGACATCTTAAACAGCAACAAAATATAAATATATATTAAATATATTTAAAATGCCACCTTTAAAATAGGTTTTACTAACTGCTAATTACATAACATTTATCAGTTTACTAATTAAACTATCTTGCAACGTTAAAACTGGCTCAAAAGGTACAAACCACGTACAAAAAATACATATTTCAAACTTGGTGGGTCGTTTTCAATTTTGGTGGCGTAAAAATGCCACCAAAACCACCAAACTTGAACCACCAAAATTGAAACCAGGCATAAATAAAATCTTTAAAAATAGGGGTTAAGAGTTACAATTCAAATGATATAATTAACTAATGCGTAACCCAAATCACTACATATAACGTGCAGCTTATTATCTAAAACACTTAAAAATCAGTAGTAAATCGATCCATCAAAATTGAACAATTCTTGTCCCCCTTGCCACCCAACATGATGATTACGTTTTTGTCGGGAGATCTCAGCACTAATCACACACTGTTCATCGCAAGCGCCGGCACACGATAGAGAGTAAGTGAAATAATAAAATTAAATTGATCGCATATGCACGAAACTTCATGATTTTGTAAGTTGAATAAATGCTACCAAAATTGTCATATTTGCTTGGACAAACTTTAATCGAATGTCCTGTGCTTTTAATTTTGATTTTTTAACATGGATTATATGTTTTTTAATTATTTATCTAATGCACATACTAACGAAAGCGATTATTTTTGATCTTTGCTTAAATTGTTACCTAGATGAATGCAATTGTATAAAAAAATGGAACTGGGACAGGCCACCAAACTTAAATTTTAGAGGATATTTTTTTTTCTCTGCCTGTATATAGACATATATACAAAAATATATGTGGCCCTAATTGAACCAAGTTCCGTAGTTCACTATAAAAAAACATAAGATTAATCCTACAATTTAACACCTTGATTCTCAACGTGGACACGTAAAATTCACCTCCGGGATATTCACCCAAATACATCTTTCATGGGGTACTGTGTTAAATGATAATGATTAACTACTTTTACTTTAATTGTTGGATGCGGATGCGCTGGCTCACACATTATTTTTCATTGTTTGAGGAAAGTGATTTATTTGTAAATGTGTTACACTAAATGTTCGTTAGCTTCCATTTCCTAATTAATTATATTTTTTATTACGGTTATATACTTTTTTGACGGAAATGGTTTTGACATAGGATTTTTTTGACATCGAGCAAAAGCTAAATGTAATATAAAAAGACAAAAGAAAACTCAGTGTTTACAAAGCACATACGGCTACACATCAAGCTATACAAAACCAGTTTTAGCTGACCTCGCATTGTGTATGTTTTTCGTACAATCAGAAGTCAGCTTATACTGGTTATGTAAAGCATGATGACCACGACTTAATTTACCTACCCATCATTCTCTGAAATCCTCATACTAAAAATAATCTAAAGTTTTCCCATATCATAAGTTTTACGGCAGGTACGCCGATATCAAATCGTGCCATAGCCCATTGATTCCCAAAGGTTTATGGTCACCTTCTTGTGGAACCAATTTATTATTATCTTTCACAGAAGAGTGGGCAAGAAAGCCGTTACATGTCCCAGGTATGATTTAGGCTCCCTAGCCAGACTTGGACACTAAATTAAAACCTACATCTTTTAGGAACGTCTGAAAAGGGAAATTGGTAGATAGATAAACCAGTTATAAGGTGCATTAACCTTTCGACGACCAAGCGACAGCCGGCTGTCTTTCTATTGTTTCGAATCACGTGTGTTTGAAGGATTAAGGCAGCACAGTTAATTAAATTAAGCTTTGGCAAATTCAAAAAAGTTAAAGTAGTAGTAATTAATTAATTGACATAAATATATAATTGGTTTTGTTTGATATCTTTTATAATCCTTCGAACACATGTGATTTGAGACACAATAGAAAGACAATAGCAGCCCGACAGCCGGCTGTCGGTTGGTCGTTTAAAGGTTAAAGGAAGTCCTATGGATATTGTGAATTTAGTTCACTTTTTGTAAATAAATTGGTGTTTACTTCCTTCTACTATTTTGCGCTTTTATTTTTTTTTAGAGGTCTAATTTCCAAAAACCCTTACTTAGTGAATATTTGCTCTTTAAAAAAAACACACCCTGCAAGATAATTATATCAACAGTCAGTCAATCAGTTGGTCAGCTTACCATTTTATGTACAGATAGGTAACGGCATTAACAGTAAATTCTATCTTTTATACTAGGTGTATTTTTGGTCCTGCACAACCCGCTAGGAGATGATTCTACCCATGAAAACAACCAACTTTTATTATAGAACCAACCAGTGTTTACCACATTACGGTCGGAAGGGCACTGAACTTTTACTAGAAACAGCTGATATTTTTTTTTCGCGATTTTATAGTTGGTTCCATAATGAAAGTTGTTTGTTTTCATTGTGTAGAATCATCTCCTAGCGGGTTGTGCAAGACCAAAAATACACCTAGTATATTGGAAGCTGCAAATAAAGAAATAGGTTTTTATCAAAAAATTTAGTTATTCAAAAAGAAGCCTTATTATTTTATAAATATTCATCCAAGTTATGGTAACGAAAAACAATTTTTTTAAAGGTTTGTTGTATTTACTGAACTGTGGCGAGCCGCTAATTCCACAAAGATTAGAAGAAGGGAAATATTATAAATCTCTAACAGAAATATCTATCAATGTAGATACAAATCACAATGTGCTAGGCTCACGGTTAATTACCCACTCACAAAACAATAAAGGAATCACCTCACACTAGGGTAAACACACCAGATACCGGCTATTGGAAAAGTTCCGCTGAGTCAATAACCTGAGCCCGAACTTTTTCGATTAGTACCTGCCAGTAATGGGGCGCTTCACCCTGCCAACTATTTACCCTTATTACGTATTTGGTAATTATTTTAACCCTTACAGAATGGTTTAGTGGTTAGACGGATAGTTTGGATTGAAACGGTGGGTTCGGGGGAGTTAAACGTTGTTTAAGGCAATTTGTGGAGAATCTTCTTAAGATAACATGCCTCTGTCTATACAAATATTATAAAGAAAGATTTGATTGTTTGTTTTTTATTGTTTTTTTTTTTGACGAGCTTGATGGTGTATCAGTTAGTAGCCCTGACTGCTAAGCTGAAGGTCGTGGGTTCGATTCACACTTAGAACAAACTTTGTGTGATGAGCATGATTGTTTGTTCTATTTCTGGGTGGTGGGTGGTTACCATAACACAAGCTCTAAGCAGACCTTAATTTGGGATCAGATGACCGTGTGTGATTTGTCCCAGTATATTTGTATTGTTTGGTTGTTCGTATCAAATAGGCTCCGTAACTTCAAAACCGATCTGAAAAATAATTTGACCAATATAAAGCTGGGTTATCAGCGAGTAACATAGGCTATATAACATCACGCCTTGACCGATAGGACCGGAGCAACAATGGAAAATGGGGCAAAAACGGTAAAAAATAACCTATAGGCATATCCCGCTATGATCCACAAAAGCGCAGCAGTTAGCCGAAAATCGCGTGGAATAGCTGAGATATAAAATACTAGCTTTTGCCCGCGACTTCGTCCGCGTGGTTAAGGCGACGAATTGTTCAACAATAATTTCTAAAAACAAGCCCACGCACCCCGCAAACCGCACACACCCCGGTAAGTAACGTATGCATTGCAACAGAGGGCGCTGGCGAGCGGCGCGCGGTGATGGCGGCGCGGAACATAGACACCTTGGAGTTGTCTTATATATTTTTTTATGAATTTACCTATGACTTTTTTTATTCTTAAAAAATCTTTATAATAATTAAAATATTTTTTTTGTAATATTTTATACGATCAAAATATCTTTATTTACTTTTACATAAGTAATCTAAGGCTGGAACCTTTTCCTTGTAAGTATTAAATTATTGTGTGTGTCTGTGTGTGCGTTTATTTATTTTAACAAGGAACATAATTTATTCTACTTTGATATCATTTACAATAATACACATATTAATTACACTTCGTGTGTATTATTATTATTCCATTTATTTAATCATACAATATAATAATTTACTGTTTTAAATATCAATACAAAAATAAACATTTAAAAATAGTAGCCCACCGGCATTGGGAATAGGGCCTAAGCTACCGGTGGTCAGTGGCTCCAGAGAGAGGAACCTCCGGACAATGCGCACCGTGTCCAGGAGTACCGTTTTCTGCATCAGACCCTTGACCCAGCTGCCTAGCGAGAGCCTACTCAGATGTTGGTCGAGGCTCTTTGCTATTATGCCATTGGCCGTCACGACTATCGGCACAATGACTGCTGAATCCACATCCCACGTGTCGACAACCTCGCGAGCCAAGTTGAGATATTTGGTCTGCTTATCTTTCTCAGCTTTAACGAGGTTCTCGTCATGCGGGACAGCAATATCAACAATCACTGCACGACCCTCTAATCGATCTATCACCACTATGTCAGGTTTGTTAGCAACAATTGTCCTGTCAGTAATGATAGATCGATCCCAGTACAATGTGACATGGTCATTCTCAAGGACTGGGTCGGGCACATACCTGTATTACGGTACTTCTGATTGCACAAGACTGTATTTCAAGGCAAGTTGCTGATGAATACTCCTGGCTACAAGATTGTGTCTGTGCAAATAGTTTCCGTTAGCCAGACTAGAACACCCAGAAATAATGTTATGGATGGATTCCTCGGGATGGTGGCATGCCCGACATATGTCAACCATGCCGTCCTTTACAATGTATTTCCGGTAGTTGATTGTCATCATAACTTCGTCCATTATTGCACAGACAAAACCTTCGGTTTCCCCAAAGAGGTCACCAAAGCGTAGCCAGGATACGGACGCTAGGAAATCGGGTCCATGTAGGACCCGATGAAACCGTCCATGGAGCTCCTTGCTCTGCCATACCGCCCTGCGTTAATTAGTATTCATTAATACAGGTTTGCACCTAAACCACATCCCGACGCATCCCCATGTCGGCATTCAGGAAATAATCCCACACCACACTTCCGTGGGATATACAGTCTCATTACCGATGATTGTGGATGATGCATCCGATTTGCGGTCAGCAGACTGTGGATCCTCCTATCTAGGGCGTCCAGTTCTGTCTGAGTCCATTTGAAACCGGCATGATAAAACACTATTTAAAAATTTGTTCAGGCGGCCAAAGAAGCGCTCCTTCAACGCTTGCTTCATGTCGGCGACGTTGATGCCTAATGCTTCCATTATAGCCTGACCACCACTGCGCAACCGATAGTCCGGAACCCTCCAACAATGTGCTGATAGGATTCAGGGTTAAACAGAACCACAATGGACTCAGACTATCGGACTGAAATATGCCTCGCTCAATCCTTATTGGTTCGGTGTTCTCTCAGATGTGCCGACATCCTGGATAGTGAAAGACCTTCTTCCTCTGCCCCATACACGACATCAAGAAGATGCACAGATTGCATATAATATATGCAACAATATAAGCAATAAAGGCAACAATCTTTAATTTTGACGCACATATAGCACTTGGCCGAAACGTCTACCAATATTATAGCTGCACACCCTGATAATGCCGCACAATTAGTCCGGTAAGATCGCTTACACCAACAGCCATCTACAATGACGTCTATTAGGGACCGTCTTTATTGACACTCCTTCTTTTATTGCAGCTTCTTTTTCTCTATCGTCAGCCTTTTTCATCTCATTCCATGCAGTCTCTTCCCAGTCATCAATGATATCGTAATGCATTTTATTGTTAGTAAAATCGGACATGTTGGGTAAACCTACTCAAGAACAAAATTTGATTGAGCTGTGCTTGACCACAACCAGCAGTCATAACTCCAGCAACGGCGTCTTTGTTTACATCAGCCAATGACGATTTTACAAGTCTACGTGATGTTCAGACTCAAATTTTAATGTGGCTAATCCACAAAGACTTCTGTTCAGAGAACTTTATAAGTTCTGTTACAAAGTGGTTCACATCTATTATTCTTGTACCTCCGGCTCCTTCAAACAAATATAAAAAATAGATATCAAAATCGTACATGGAATGTGATAGCATGGCGCAGGGAAATGTTTTTCTTGCCCATTGTGTATTTATTTATTTATTTACATCAATCACTTTACAGATATTGATTATGTTTATAAATTATTTTTTTGGTTCTCATATCTAGGCAACCATTGAAACCTGCTTCCAACTTTTCCTACAAAATCAGACAATCTATTGTGTTTTATAAAACGATTACTTACTGGTGCCTCAGTAGGGCGTTTAATTGTCAGTTCTGTAGAAACTTTATCACTCGAACACTCTCTACTAATCTGAAAATATAAATAAATTAGGGCCTAGTACTAACTTCAGAGATAACATATTTCGACTAATAGGTACGTCGGTTATGTATAAAGGACAAAATTGTCTAATATACTCACTGTAGCTGTGGGAATGCTCTCGTTTTGTGATATATTAGTGTCATTAGTATCAGCATTTCTAAAATAAAAGAAGTCCTTTAATTTTAACTTCATCGTTGAATTCGTAGGTATATTGATTGTAATATTGAATAATACATAGCAATAAAAACTTACACATTTTGCAACTCTGTATAATTCGGTAGAGCGTCGTTTTCATTTCTAGAAGATACAAGAAAAACTGTTTTAGTAATAATAATATTACCTATGTATAGCTTTTACAAAACGTTAGGACGTTTAGGAATTTTTCATACGTACCCTAAAAAGGAAGCTGTCTTTATTTTTGTTACAAGTTGACGACTCCATAGTTTCAGTTTTATCACAAAAATAAACATCATTGAAGTCACAGTCAAAGTGACTTTTTGAACGTCATCTTTTATAGTAAACTACCACCGCTTCACATTTCACAATTCATTATGAAAACATACTTTATTTTCGTCATAATTGCACATTTTTCTAAAAGACATGCTCTTCTTTTCCTTTTGGAACATTTTTCTTTCATTTTTCCCATCCTTATTCAATAAAACCGCTAAATTTGATCACGCAATCGCCGATGCAGTCCGGAAGTCGACTAGCACAGACCCGTCGCTGACAATGGTCAAGAGGGGACTGAGCGTCTCAGCGGGGCGAGGATTGCATATGCGCATTAGCTTAGAACAAAACGACGTAAACGACAAAATGCTTTTTGCTATTTTATTTAGTCGGAAATGATAACTTGAGAAATTCCTCTTACAATTTTAAGGAGTATTTATAGACTTGTCTACAGAGCAAGTTGAGAGGCTAAAATCGGTCCCGTTTGCCCATAAAATGTGAAGTTCTATTTAAAAAGAGGTATGTTTGATATTGTTTTCTCTGTTACAAAAGTTACTTAATCATGTAATGAACTTTAACAAAATATGGTTTTCATCATGAACTGTTCAGATCACCAACTCATATTTTTATTCGTTTCGTAATTACTGACAAAAATAGAGATCACTGATGCCAAAATTTCCAATTCGTCCTCTTAATAGTTCCCGTTCCCGGGGGATTTCCGGGATGAAAACTATCCTATGTCCTTTATCGGGTCCCAGACTAAACCAGTACCAAACTTCATTCAAATTGGTTCAGTGGTTTTGGCGTGAAGAAGTAACAGACAGACAGACAGACAGAGTTACTTTCGCATTTATAATATTATAGTACGGATTATAAAGCTGAAGAGTTCCTTTAATTGTTTGTTTGGTTGAACGCGCTAATCGCAGAAAGTATTAGTGCGTATTAAAAAATATTTGTGTTAAAAAAAATGGTGTAGTTAATTTTAAAAGAGGTTATATAAGCTGAATGTAACTTGACGCTACGACTTATCCTCTTGACGACCTACCGACAGCCGGCTGTAGCGCTGCTATTGTCTTTCCATTGTGTCTCAAATCACGTGTGTTCGAAGGTTTAAGGAGTAGAGTAGTACCCTAAATGCACGTGAAACTACGGAGGCAGTTTGTAATATTATAAAGCTGTTGACACAGAGTGTTTGTTTATTTGGTTAAGCACTAATCTCAGAAATTACTGGTCCGGTTTTATAGATTTCTTTCCTATCTTTGATTTAGTTACGTTTGTGAAGCAATCGTAGCAAGAGATTGCACAGAACAGAAAACTTAATAAAAAAGAACACACGACTACAAAAAAAAATTTAATACTTCTTCTGTTTTCCTTTCAGGTTTTTGTCGAAGGCACCAAGACTGTCATAAAAATCAACCCCGATTAAACTCTTTCAAAGAATTGAAAGTACGTAACATTGTGCCGCAGCAGCACAAACAACTACTACTACACTAGAGCTACAACTTGAAACTGCGACAGACGGCCTAGTCTCTCACTTTTAGGTACTATCTGCTATTTTTTTCTTTTTTATCATCTATGCCAGTGGTTTCCAAACTGTGCGCCTCTATCAATATCCGAAACCACAAATATTGTATCTAAGCATCGAAAATTATATTTCTCAAAGTGCAGAGCTCCGTGACAAAATATCAATTGTAACTACACCGCGGCTTGAAAAAGATTTGGAACCCCTGGTCTGTACTATACCCATACTTAATATTTTAAAGGAGATAATAAAGGAGATAATAATAGTATTTATTTGTCAGAATTATGTTACAATAGATCTTAAATTTATTACATGTCCAAATTATTCTACCGTTTTCGGTGTACAAATACTTAAGAGACTATACGGATTATATAAATGTCAGAATTGATAAATTAAAAAAAAAATTTAAGATAAATTATGATAATGTAATGTCAATCTTTATAATTGATATTTTTTTTTATTTTATTTATAAATGCAAAAGTAATTTTGTCTGTTTGTATGTCTGTTGCTGACTAAGCTACTGCAGCAATTTAAATTAAGTTTGGTACAGAAATAGGCCATAGGCCGAGAAAGAAAACAGGATAATTTTCGACCTCTTTAAGATGTAGATAGATAATTAATATGTTTAATGGTTTGCACAACAATTAATTGTTTTTTCAGAGTCACAGTCTACAACCAAAACAGTGAGGTCAAAAAGTACAAAATGGTTAAAAACAATATCAGTCCACAAAGAAAATTTACAGTAGATGAATCTGGAGTTATACGAGAAACTAAAATCGACCTGGGAATAAACCCCGTTACTGACTCTCACGAAAGTGATAAAATGTGTGTGTCCATATGTTCAGCTTTGTTTTCTATTATTATAATAACAATAATTCATGTTTATTTTCCTAATTTCCTACGTTTCTAATCAATACAGAAATGTGTAACCCAAATATTTTCATGTCCTGCGTGTATTTTATCGTGATCAAGTTTATATGTTTTAATTTTTGTCAATTGTTTATACTTCGTAATACACAGTCATCAGAATCAGAAAGCGTTAAATGATCAAATGGACCCAGGCGTCCATGGATAAGGCGCCCGCCTCTCATAGAAGAGGAACCCACGTATCTGGGAAAATACTAATAATAGTAATTTTGTCACTATTGCCTGACCAACCTTTTTTTAAAGACGGGAAATCATCAAATCACTCCTTCAGCTCTGGGTGGAGCGAAAAGGGTCGTTCCTAAATTCCCACTTAAAATGACTTATTTCCAAATTTCCCCTTAAAACCCCTCTGTCTCAAAATCCCCCCTAATAATCATTGTTGACCAAAAAAGAGCTTTAGAAGAAACACGTATGGGCCGCGTTCCTTCTAAAGCCCTTTGCGTTTCAGGGCCGCGGTAACTCTTAAGAATTCCGTAACCCTGGGTCTGATCCACCCTGCAAATTAATTTGTTCAAGGATGTGTCAGGTAATTATCTTAACATACTGTACTTCCTAAATGTTTTGGACATCAAAGGCATTAGTGAAAGAGGATATCATGAGAATACTTGGATTTATTAATTTATATATATTTTTTGTTAGCCTGTTTTGTCCCACTCCAGGACAAGGGCCTCCCTCCATTCCTTCCATCGTACGCGTTGTTTTGCTACTTTCTTCTAATTAGGCAAAAATCCATCCCGCCATCTCCTTCGTGGCCTGCCGGACCACGCCTACCCGTCTCAGGGCTCCAGCTCTGTGCTACTTGAGCCAACAGTTTGTCTGGGGCTGGGCAGAACATGTCTGCCGCATGCCGATGCGGCAGACATGTCCTGCCCAGTCCCACTTCAGTTGAGCAGCCTTTTGAGCAACGTGAGCTATCACTGCTTTGGAGCGCAGTGTAGTGTTTCGAACTCGATCTGTTAATTTAACACCTAGTATATTGCCCTCCATTGCTTGTTGGCAAACCTTGTGTTTGGATTTCTGGGCCATAGTTAAAAACCAAGTTAAGATTTATTTAATTAAACAGAAAATTTTCTACAATTTTATTTGATTACATTCTTATGCCCTTACTAATAATCACTGTGTAAAGTTATGCAATGAATAAAGCCTATATAACCATACATTTTTTGACGTATAAACCTGTCATAACTTTATGCAGTGTTTATTAGTAAGGCGCTAATAGTATGAGTAGGTTTGTAGTACTAATGTAATCAACACTATGTTCATTTCTTTATTATTATTATTTTTTGTGCATGCGGGACCAAATTGTTATTTAGTTATTTCTGTTCTTCGTACCTCATACTTACCCAAGGATTTTGTAGTTTTTGTCTTTAAAAGTGTTTTTCTTTTGTTATTTATTGCCAGTTTATTAAAAGTGTCATGAGTAAATAAAGTGTATTTGTCACATCTGCGTACATTTTTTAAAACTCCTAATATTTTCTTTTACGAACGAGCCATAGAGATATTTTTTTTTATTTTGTTTCCGTAAAAGTAGAAATTGTACACAAGTACAAAGCTATTTTGACACGAGTCGGTAGCAGACATAGGTAAATTATATAATTCAAAATAAATATTAAAACGACAACCAATGACATGATGACCAACAACTTTTACTATGGGAACAACCCTGAAATCGCGAAAAAAAATCAGGTGTTCAGTACATTTATGTATGCCTAATGTACTGAACAGCTGATACTTTTATCGCGATTTCAGTTTTGCTCCCATAATAAAAATTGATTGTTACTATGAGCACAATCACGTGTTTAAGTATAGTACACTAATTACCAGTCACCCTATATAAATTACAAATACACTAATATTATAGATAAAGTACACCAAGACACAAAACAAACAAGCAAGCTCATCACACAAAGTTTTTCCGGGTGTCGCACCCACGTACCTCGACTTAGCAGTCAGGGTCACTATCCACTACACTAATGGCCGAATACTCAATCGACACCAAATTTTTAGACGCGTTCAAATCTGTTGGTGTCCTTATCTTGTCCCTTTATGGACGAACTAGCTTTTTGCCCGCGAGTTCAACAATAGTTCCCGTTCACGGGGGATTTCCGGGATGAAAACTATCCTGTCCTTTCTCGGGTCCCAGACTATATCTGTACCAAATTTCATTCAAATCGGTTCAGTGGTTCAGGCGTGAAGAAGAGACAGACAGACAGACAGTTACTTTCGCATTTATAATATTAGTACGGAAGTACGGATACTCAAACGTCCCTCAATTATTTTAACACCCTGTTAAATCCATTGCCGTCCTTACTGTTTCCAGTTAGAGTGACAAAGATAGCAACAGATTTAATAGCTTCTTAAATTAAGTGACGTTTGAGAAGACGGCTATTAGAGTGACAAAGATAGCCACAAAGGACAGTAATCGGGAGTGGTAGACATTTGGACCAAACGTCATATATTTTTGGACATTCGCCTTTAAAAACTAATCCATACTAATATTATAAATGGGAAAGTGTGTCTGTCTGTCTGTCTGTCTGTCTGTTTGTCTTTCTTTCACGGCAAAACGGAGCGATGAATTGACGTGATTTTTTGAGTGGAGATAGTTGAAGGGATGGAGAGTAACATAGGCTACTTTTTGTCTCTTTCTAACGCGAGCGAAGCCGCGGACAGAAGCTAGTACAATCATATTTATTTTGCTAATCTGATCAAATCAAATCAAATATATTTTATTTCAGAATTACATCCATATATTGTTAGTAGTAGTATAACTTAGCCTAATGTTAGTATTAAATTTAATTTACAATAATAAACAGTTATTTATTTGGACACCGTGTATGAACACTTACCCACCTTCGTAAGAATAAGCAGTCTCTTTTAAAGTCCATACAATCGTATTGGTCAAAAATGTGCGTGAACATAAAGGTTAATGTCTGATGCACTCTCTTGATGAGAGAAGCACACAGATTTGAGTGGACCCGTCAAGACAATGCAAGCATTTGTCAGTATTCGTTTAGCTCAACTAAAAAATTTAAGGTGTCCAACGTCTTAACGAACGGTAAGAAAGTGGCATTTTTGGTAGGCCGCATTAAATAGGTACTAATCCATTTTTTTTTTGGAGTGGGAAATCATCAAATGACTGCTCCAGTCCTCGGTGCGGCGGGAGGGCGTGTCAGACTTTTACTGACTAAAACCCACTCATGTTCCTTCGGTTGCCTTTTATGTTCCGGGGTCACGGTAACTATTATAAACATTCCGCAACCGCTAGGTACTAAGCCATCAGACCGAATAATATAAAAAGAGCGACTTAAATTAAGTAACGTTTTGGCCATAGCAAGCCAAAATCAAAGTCCGAATGAAACCCTCAGAACCCACACATTGCTATCTTTACCCATCCACCTTTCCTCTCCAACCCTTCAAGCCTCCCCCATCAGATGGCACAATAAATCAGTCTACCTGCACAACCACTTGTCCAGGACATAAATCTCTGCTGACCCTCCCTCATAAATATTGAACTATTGACTCGGGTCAGAGTGCCGTAATGATAGTGCAAGGGTCGCATTCACTAGTTCAAATAGTAAAAGGCTTTAAATGGAATCCTGAAAATGGATAATACTTAGTTAAGTGTACTGTTAAAAATGTATTTATTTAAATACATGTTAAAATTGTCCTTACAGGCTAACCTAATTCGACAATCAAACAACATAAAATTTCATATTATCACACTTTTATCTTGTCAAATAGGTAACTGTCGTCCTTTTGAATTCCGTCAATGTACAACTAAAAACATCAAATTCTTGCTAGATACCATTAATCAATTTGATTGCCTTAACCACCGGTGCATGTTTTAATATGTCCGTACGGGCTACTGGAACTTCGAACAGCCTATTTCTAGTAGCCTGACGTAGCCTGGTATTGGGGATGAGCAATTTTATTGACTCTTGTACCTCTGGTTTGTAAAGTTTCCCTCTGAAAACACTAAATACGTATTTGGCAAGAGCCATATTGTTTGACAGCCCTATATATTAACCTTTCATCTACCAAGCGACAGCCGGCTGCCGGGCTGCTATTGTCTTTCAATTGTGTTTCGAATCACGTGTGTTCGAAGGATTAAATATTAGCTGTCCCCTAAGATTTTACTATTAATTATTTGAATCACTTTATTTATTAAAAAATCGCATCAAAATCCGTACGTAGTTTTAAAGATCTAAGCATACATAGGGACGAAATTGGAAACCGAATTTGTTTTATACTATGTAATAATACAACATCACTAAAAACCTCTCTCTTTCCAATCTGACTTGAACAAAATAGTACGAATAAATCTAGATTATAAATAACTAGCTGTTTCTCGCGGTTTCACCCGCGTTACATTAGGTTTTTGTTTACTGCCTCACTCCCGTGGGACACAGCGTGATATTATATAGCCTATGTTACTCGTGGACAATGTAGCTTCAAATGGAGAAAGAATTTTTTAAATCGGTCTAGTAGTTTTTGAACCTATTCATTACAATCAAACAAACATACATAGTTTTCCCTTTTTATAATATTAGTATAGAAAACGAAGCTTAGCTTTGTATTACTCCACCTTGTACGAAACCTAATCAATAGTAAGAAAGAGCCGTCGGCATCCAAATGCAGGGGCCGTCAATAGCAGGGGCGCTAATGAGCTTCATCTAATTATGGCGACGCTACGTGCACTCCTTGCTAACACCTGTATTATGCCGCGTCTGCGCCTGTCTCCCGTGAACGTGTTTATGGAGTTCATAAGAGGTTGGTTGGCTGTTACATTGAGGGGACTATGTTTTATTATTCGTCAGCGTGAATGTTAATTTCATGAATATTGGTAAGATAAAGATAAAGGTAAGAACGAAAATTACTAAAACCATCTTAGTCGTTTAACTGTGATATGATACATGCAAGCAGATTTTCTGTGTTTTTGGTTACTACTCCACTGCCCTAGAACGTATCGTGACATTATGACTGTAACTCCGATAAATGGGCTATTCAACACTAACATATTTTATTCTATTCGGTACAGTAGTTCCTAAGATTAGAGCGTTCAACCAAACAAACTCTAGTTACAGCTTTACATATAATATCAGTGTAGATATAAGTATGAGTAAACTGATTATTTTAAGCCAATTTGGTCCAGGTCCCCTTGACTCTCTACAGCCACGTCAACAAAATATTCAAACACAAAAGTAATCTAAAAACCCTATAAAGTAAGTTAAACATTTACCTAAAAGGACGTGAAACATTATTCACGTTAAACGTTATGGCCCCTTCGCAAAGTGGTCTAAACGAAAAAATACAATTTATTAATTTGCAAAAAAACGCTTGCGACGGGCGTCACCTGTCACGCTGCGTGACAACCCCCAAGAAACAGCGACGTGATGAATTGTTGAAAATAAAAATTACGACGTAACCGGCTGAAGGGAGGGGGTTGAAACACGTTTAATTTTAATCGACTCTTTCAGAAGGAATTTTTCGTAAATCTTGTTATTTGAGTTTTTCGAGTTTTTTGAAGGAGTCATTAGTAAATTGTTTCGGTAAACTTAGTTATGTGGTTAAAGAAAGGATGAAATAAATTAAAAGATGTCGCTAACTTCGCATTTTGTTTTGTCAAATACAATCAAAAGTTTATCTTCGCTTTTTACTCTGATTATATTTATTTCTGTTTATTGTTCAACGACAATCCACAAACAACATCATATATTCCTAAACCTCCTATTTACATAGAATAACCAAACAACCAACTAAAAAACAACATTTTTCTTCGCCACCACGCTAAAACACGCTGTCACGTCAGCCGGCGTCACGTGACACGGCGTGACGTGCTTACGTGACAGGTAACAACGTTTGCCGCCAATTTTTAACGTGGCAACATTTAAATTAAATTCCGCCGCTGCACGTCCCGCCGCCCGCGCTTAATTCAACCAATTACGTGGAAATGCTTATCTCTTACTTATGCTATTGTGCAAGGATGAAATGTTTTATTTTTTGGGAAATTATGCACGTGAAATGTATTTTAAAATCGTTATATTCATATTTTGATTGGTTTGTCTAGTGGTCGCCTTAGAGTGAATTTATTACTTCCAAACTCAGGGCTATCAAAAATTTCAAGAATAACACTATAACGTCATCATAAACATTGTTATAAATTATTATCACTACATTAGTTTGTTTGTGCTTAACTTTGTTAGAGACTAAGCGATACTTTGTATGTTTTTTCCCATAGGTATGTGATCATGATCCTTTCTACGTAATTGGTGATAAATCTTCATCTGCGATTGTTGTTTCGTGTTGTCAGCTGTTTTGTTTGTTGTCGAGTTAGTTGTTTTTACACACGGTGATTTAGTAATGGTGTAGATATTTTTACGTCGTCAAGGTCATAAATATTATTTTTATTTTATTTTTACCTGTCGTATTGATAGTTTATTTGATGTCCTTTGAGCTACGCATTGTCAAAATCGTAAGTGAAACATAATAAGTGGAACATAATATTCAACTGCAAAACCACATTTTACATCGTTGTAAAAGCGTGGCTTACATTTATTTATAAATAATTTCTGTAGAACCTCTGTTAGTTTTTGCCTTAAAAATCAGTTCATAATCAATTTACTGTAACATCTAATTTTTAGTTGCTTTGAAAACAATACTTAATTAATTATGTTGCTAACTTAGTGACGTCATAAGAAATTGCCGTATAAAATAATAAAAATCCGTATTGCCATAAAACATATGTATACAAAAAATTGAGTCCCTGACTCTTGTGCTAGGTGAAAAACCTGTGTTACATGAGCCAGTGCCCTCTCCGGTAGTATGATACTTTAAACATAAAATTATTATTGGAATAAATAAAAAACTACGGGACAATTGCGTTTTGACGGCTTATAAAATGTAGATCATTCCTAATGATGATGAAGATGAGTGTAAAATACTATATTTCAGGCTTAGTGGGACAAAGTAAAATTAGTCGGATAGTTAACCGACCCTCCTGAGATAGATAAGACGCAGCATCTCATACAGGCGACAGTCGGTACGTATGCCGCGCCAGTGTGGCAGGTTACTTTGGCAATGTTCCCTGCAGATAGGTGTACTGCTTAGATTATGTAAAGATGGATAAGTACGCAATATTTTTTTGTTTTACTATTGCTTCTGAATAGGGATGTTGACTACATCAAAAGAATGACATTCTGTTTAGTCCGTCTGTTAGACAGTCCAAAAGACTGGACACATATTTTTTGCTTGATCAAATTAATAACAAAATACAAAGATAAAGAGCATCAAAGTTCCGGAGAGGGGGCTTGTGACGTCACTTCTGAGTAAAAATTATACAAAGGCGTGACGTTTCACGAAACTTCAACGCACTGTATTGAGGTCATTTTCTGTTTACGAGAAAAAAGAAAAAATACGTGTCCCAAATTTTTTGATTATCTAACTGACGGACTAATTACTTTTTTTTTGTCATCTCGCCTATTGTCGTTTTTAATACTTTTATTTCAGCGGTCGGCAATGCACGACTCGCAACTGTTTTGTTTAATTAAAATATTTTTTTGCTCCTTTATCGTTAACTAGCTTATTATATAATAGAATAGAATCATTTATTTGCCATAAACATGTGTATACATAGTTTGTCAAGTTTTTTGCAATACTTTATTTCCTACCTCTAGGGATGATCAGACCGTAACCAGGCTTTTTAATACTAAAGTGTATCTATCAACAGATTCCTTATCCGCATTTCAATAGTCCACGGGCGCAGTTAGTTGGTTTCAGTTTGGCCGTCCCCGCCCTGTAAAATAAAGAAACACTCGAACGTAAATATTTCAGTCGGTTTGTCTCGCACTGTCGTTGTACACCCTCTAAATATTGTTTTATTTTTTAGTTTCGTCACTTTCATGACTGAGATCTTGTTTCAATTAGATAAATCTGTTTAATTTTATTAATAACTAGCTAGCCCCTGGGCTTTACCCGCGTTGTTCTCTTTCCCGTGAAAATTTTTGGATAAAAACTATCCTGTTACCTTTCCCAGGCTATGAACTACCTCTGTGCCTATTTTATTGGATTCAGTAGTTTTGGCGTGAAAGCGATGACAGTCAGACAGAGTTGTTTTCGCATTTATAATATTAGTACAGATTTTCTGTGAAAAAAAACAATGAGAAAACCTGAGAATTTACAACAAATATAAATTCAAATTTGCCAATCCGCCTTGAGCAAGCGTGGTGATCAGTGCTCGTGCCTTCTCTATATGAGCAGAGGCCTTTGCCTTGCAATGGGACAGTGATAAGTTGGTACGGTTGTTTTCAATGTTGATGTTCTAAAATCCAGAAAGATGTTATACAAGAATTTAAAAACATCAACAATTACTACTTTTGGAAAGAGTGAAAATTTTTGCACAATTAGCTGGTTATATTTTCCTTTAATTTGGTAAAAAACGACAAATCATCAACGTTATTTTGAGCGTTTATTTAACACAATGTTACATACATTTAGTAGACAAACAAATCTACACCAAAACACAGTATTTTTCTATAAAAACCAGGGGCTCGGAGCCAAATGTCTTAGAGATACGGTACCTTTGCGCTAAGTCACAATAAGCGAACGATTACTACACATAGCTGCTAGATAGAGATACATTCATTGAGGTTTGTGTACTTTAAGGCGTATTTAAATAGTGAAAGAGTATGGAGAAGGATAAATAAATATATAATGTCACATTACAATGGATGCAATTTGGAAGTAACTATCAGATTTAAGATGTAATCAGGTTTGTAAAAACTGTATTTTAGAGAACAGAAAGCCAGTCGGCCTGTGTCATCATCATCTCCCTAGGAATTTTCTAATGACATTGTGGTCGGCTTCCAGTCTCACCGGATTCAGCTGGATACTCACCAGTGTTTTACGTGAAGCGACTGCCTATCAGACCTTCACAACCGAGTTACTGGGCGACGCAATACGCCATGTTTAGTCTGGTCAGACTGCTTCTTACTCACCGTAACGACTGTCAAAGTTCTACGAATGTCCACCGGGGAGAACGGCTTTACATGCTTTCCGAGACAAAAGATGTCAGTGATGTCCAAGATAAACTTTACAAAGTTTATAATCATCATCATCTCCCTAGCCTTAACCCAACTTTGTTGGGGTCGGCTTCCAGCCTAACCGGATTCAGCTGGATACCTGTGTTTTACGTGAAGCGACTGCCTATCAGACCTCCACAACCCAGTAACTGGGCGACACGATACCTCTTGGTTAGACTGGTCAGACTTTCTGGCTTACCCATAACGACTGCAAGGTTCTACGAATGACAACCAGGACCAACGGCAGTGATGTCCAAGATAAACTTTAGAAAGTACATATGACTTGAAAAAGTTACCCGGATTCGAACCATTGAGCTATCACGACATTTTTTTACAGTTTTTGGCAGTCGGTGTAAAACATTGGTATTCAGCTGAATCCCGTTAAACTGAGGGACGATCATATTAAAATAATTCAATTAGTAGTATTAGATTTGTAACTAATAGAATAATTAATCCAATATTGTATTGATTTGTTTATACGAAGACTTACCAACAGACAAATAAAAGTAACGTATTTTTGTTTAGTAGAACTTGTTTAAAAATCGTTTAGTTAACGTCTTCTTGTGTGTACCAGTGCAAAATAAATTTATACATAGTTCTCTGGATCCTACACAAAAATGACTAAGTACCATACTTATTTTAAGTGTACAAATTCCTTTCAATAGCCAACAACAAAAAGCAAATAATAAAACACACTCATAAAACTACATTAAAGCCACAGCCTAACAAAATAAATATAACCCAGTACCTCTGCACTCACCCTCACATATTAACCTTTATGATCTAATTTGGCAATGGTCGAAGCCATTTGGCAGAGGCCGGGTCCTCATCCACAATATTACATTCAATGTCCCGTGCGCCTTACAACAGGTACTGGAATAAAACCGAATATGGACTACGGACGAGCTTAAATGGCTTTAGAATGAGCTTAGTAGGTTTAGAAAGCAGTTTTTATTCGTTATTATTAAGAACTATAGCTTTTGTCTGAGGCTTCACCCGCGTGTCTATAATTGGGTAGTTTCCACCATTATCAATTGACGTACCAATAGACTGTGTATGGCAATGGCAACTTATGACGTCACTAAAATAACAACTCAGATGACTATTTATTTATTGATTTCAAAGCAGCTAAAAATCAAATTGAAAATGAACTGAATTTATTGGGCTGAAATTAAAAGAGGTTTTATAGAAATTGTGTCTAACATTTATTGGTTAATGGTGTAAACTACCCAATTCCATCCTCTATTTGTAATTTTAGTGTTGGAATTTCCAAAATCCTGCTTAGTGGTTGCCTACTCTTTACAAGGTGTTCCTTGTTACCCTACAAGTTTAATGTCTCTAAGGACCAGAGGTATGGGCTGTACGCTAATATATCAAGAGTCGATCAGTCAGTCTGTTTACCATTTTATTTAATGTTCCATATTTCTATTGAATTATTGGTACTTTACTGATGAAAATATATCTCAATAAGAAGGTATATCATCTTATAGAATGTTTTTTTTTGTAAGCGCGTTGTCAGTTTCATCGTGGTCTGTTTATGCATTTTTATTAGATGTTGGTGCCGGTAGACACTAGTTAAAGATTTTACGTGAAAGATTGTTTAATGTTGTTTGTGGCCAGTCTACTAAATCACGTCAATTCGTCGTTCCGTGTTGTAGTAAAAACGAACACACACACTTTCCCATTTTTTATATTAGTATGCATATACCATCACACGGGGCCGAGCAGTAACCTACTCGGGTGTTACATAAAAAAAAATTCAATAAGTAAACTTTAAACAAACCTTTAGAATTGCTCGTACGATTACCTTTTATATTGAGTACGCAAAAATGGTTACACAGAAGATAATTTATGTACTCTAAAATCAATAAATTCTAAGTCCGAACACCATTTCTCTCACAAACCCATTACAGGCAGACCACAATTTACAATTCTTTTACACTGTAATATTTCACTACACACAGATTTGAACTAAAACGGTAATCTTATATCTATGTACATATAATAAAATCGTAGCAAAGTAATGTATGTTGAAGCGTCACGAAAATATACTGATAGAGTGTTTAATAGATTTTGCAAAAACGGTTATTACTGGTTCGGTCAATCTATATCATACAGTTCTTGACCACGGCTTCGTTCGCGTTAAAATAAGACAAAAAAAGCTTTTTTCAAAAAAAGATAACCGACTTCAAAAACTAAAAGCACAAAAATAACTATTTCGGAAGTCGGTGGCAACACAAATCGACCGGCAGAAGAGAAGCCACCGACTTCCGAAATAGTTATTATTTAATTACTATTTACATTCCACTTGCCAAATGACCTGAATTTAAGGAACGATGGGTTTCGTACTATCTATCAGTTAATATTAATATAGAGCAAAATAAGCCAAAAAAACATAAATATTTTTTAAAATTAAACTACTTATATGCTTATAAAATGAAAACGGCTCCGTCACGGGATATCCATTAGTGTTATATACTAAAACCTTCCCCAGAATGTAACAAACACTTAGCTGAAAACCGCATCAAAATCGGTTCAGCCAAACGCGAGATAATCGCGGACAAACATACATACATACATACAGGTCGAACTGAGAACCTACTTTTTTTTGAAGTCGGTTAAAAAATAACCCTTGTTATTTTCCATCTTTTCAACTATATTCAGTTAGAAAATACCGTCAATTCGTCGCTCCGTTTTGCCGTAAAAGACGGACAAACAAACATACACACTTTTCCATTCATATATATTACTATGGATTACACTTATGCTTTATGGGATGAGCTGTACTGTATTATTTAATTATTATTTACATTCCACTTGCCAAATGACCTGAATTTAAGGAACGATGGGTTTCGTACTATCTATCAGTTATTAATATAGAGCAAATTACGCCAAAAAACATTTTTTTTTTCTACGTTGTCCCTTCAGGGAATTGAAAATAGAAACCACATGATGTTGCTGGTGTTGCGGGATGTTTATAATAGTTATCGTGACCCCGGAACATAAAGGGCAACCGAAGGAATATGAGTGGGTTTTAGTCAGTAAGAGTCTGACACGCCCTCCCGCCACACCCAGGACGGGAGCAGTCATATGACGAATTCCCACTCCCCAAAAAAAAGTGATGCTGCTGGTCTTTCTTAAAAAACTAGAGTGGATCTGATGAAATACTCCCCCCACCCATAAACAACCATTAAACCTATGAGACGTTAAGTTGAGAAAAGAAAGGGGGAAATACATTTTTACTGATATGTTGAATTTGTGAAGTTAAGGTCGGTAGATTTAGGCTGTGTAGATTCAGAAGCTTGGCTCTACATGAGATCTGATATATTTTTCACTGGGCAAACCTTGCGATGGTTGTCTTGGCAACATTTTACATAAAATGTTTTTAATTGGATTGTTTATTCTTAACATAGGCACTGCTTAGTTAAGGTTCAACAGGTAGTGTGTGAGTTGTTCCAAGATATTTATTAATTCAGCCACGTTATAATAGGTTTTTTGATTAAATGCTTCTGTGAATCATTGCGAAATATAGATAGATTGCCCTTAGGCTATTTTTTTTTTCTCATTTTTGCCACATTTTTCCGTGATGCTCCTGCTCATAGTGTGATGTTATATAACATAATTTTTCACTAAAAACGTAGCTTTATACTGGTGAAAGACTTTCAAATCGCTTCAGTAGTTACGGAGCATATTCGATGCAGACAAAGGAACAATCAACAAATCTTTCCTCTTAATAAGTAGGATAATATATTTTTTTATTTTATTTTCGTCGTGCGGTCACACAATACAATAGGTACAAAGTAAAGCCGGGGGCATACCGAGTACGAAATAAATCTAGAACAGAGTACGTGGCAGCGGCCTGACAGGTTACTTTGGCAAAGTTCCTGGTACCGGCCGTAGGTGCACTGACATCAAAATGTTCCCGTTACACTTGGGATTAAATTATTGGTACTTTTAGGTTGAAGTTTGTTATTTAAACTTAGAAGAAGAAGTTTGAAAGCTTTTGTTACATTTCATAATTATGTACGTGCAACGTCAATCATAATAACAATTCGTACAACTACTTCGTAGGCAATTTTGATAATATATGACTTTAGATCTTAAGAGGTCTAAAATCTAATATTTTAACGGGTTATGGGACATCTCGCCCACGAAAAAACTGGCACCTGGGCGAGATGTCCACTTTTTAAAATGGGAATGGGTATATTGGCCCAAACCAGTTTAGTTGTAAGGGCCAGATGTCCCCGCAGAAGCGTCAATAAACAAAAAATAATAATTTTCATTGAAATTCAAGTTTCTATAGAATTTTTATTGTTTATCTTAATATTTACAACAACAACACTAACACTTTAACCAACATCCAAAGAATCAATCTCCCACTATCCTTAACCACAAAAATTTACGACGGCCAATTGTCTCGATAACCACTTCCCTCAGTCGTCATAAAAAGAAAAACAAAATAAAGGTAAACAAAAAAACTGTTACCGGCCGAAAGTAATTTTCGGCGAAAAAAAACACTGGCCATTACCATCTTTATCTAGGGTAAGTCAATTTTCCCCACTCTACCCTAAAGGTACAACCTATTTGACGATCGGTTTAAGCAATCTTCAACCTTATCACAATGTAAATAGGGGTGATGTGTTCGGAAGGAAGGGTGGTATCGGTAACAATGTCCAACCTGTATATGTGTAACGTTGACAAGGTAGAGGATGATCGTATAATCCCCATAAAATAAGGTAGCGTAAGAAATTTGGGATGTACTGGGAGCAGATACAGGCTTCTTTGGATGTTTATCTTCTTACCCGACTGACATAGAAGGAGGGCAACGTTTTTGCAAAGGACTTGGCTTGTTACTTGCTATGATCGCGATTAGAAACTTTAAGTACATGGGTCACCATGGGCAACTAGCTTCATTTTTCTGACAGACTGACACCTTGACGATTCAAAAGTACCTGTAAATGGTTTATTTGAATATGTAGTTTTGAGTTTGAGTTTGATACTTCACTTTTGTTACGAATATGTTAAGAAACAGTCCTTAACTACCTTAATTCTACTTTTATGCGCCGAAAAGGAAGAAAAACAAATTGATTGATAGATTTTGTATGGCGAAACACCTTATGGCGTCACTAAGTAAATAATTGGGGCTTATGTCTAACATTTATTAATTAATTATGTAAAAATACCCTATTGTATATTTTCTAAAACTCGGTAATTATGTAGTTTGAAAACGTTAATTATTTTTTACGAAGATTACCCCTAGACACGATAAAAAAATCTTAACCTCTTTATTACCATTAGTATATTAATTTGCAATAATATGTAGATTGTCGCCTAACAAACATACAATCCATACTAAAAGTAACATAAGTATATTAAATGTCAAATAGAAATTAAGACAATCGACAAGCATATAACATCTACCTCATTCTCTCAACACTCAGAAAAAGATACAATGCCCAAAGTAAGAAAAAAAGATAAAGAAAACCTTTCCCTCCCGGTGTACCGTCCGTCGCTATAATCCGGGCCCAGTATCTCGGCCCGCCGACCGGTCCGGTCCGTTTACGGCCCACGTTAATGGCAATCGCACCTTCGACACGCAAGCTTGATCGTTTTCCTATATCTTTAAGTTACATAAATTCTTGGTATGCCTCTGTCTTTTATTTTTGCGATATCTTTGCTGTTTTTCCTCTGTTGTACTGAAAGAACTTTGGTTAATTTTAAATTGTTTTATTTTGCTAATTGCGTAATTTGTGTATCTGTCTTTGTTTGATTTTGAGACAGTTTTTTTTTAACTTATCAACCACATTAAGTTCCTTTACAATACAAAATAAGGATAACTGCAATGTCGTCTAATTGTACCTCTTTTTCAGAAGTCGTTAAAGAATTTAGTTGTAAAATATATTTTTATTTTAAAAGCTTTAATTTAGCTTGCACGTTACGGAGGAAAATTTGAACTGAATTTTGAAGAAGATAATTATCTTCAACCGATTGTTTCACTTTTTAGTATGACTGTTTATTTTTCATGTATTTCAATGTCTTTGCAGTTTAGCTCAAGTTTTTTTACTGATTTTATACTTTGATTTATACCTATATTCTTGCATTGCAAACCTATGCAAGATATCGTTAGTCATCGTAATCACAAAATTGTGAACTTTATCTCTTAATTTTTAATCCATACTAATATTATAAATGGAAAACTGTGTCTGTCTGTATGTTTGTCTTTCTTTCACGGCAAAACGAAGCGATGAATTGACGTGATTTTTTAAGTGGAGATAGTTGAAGGAATGGAGAGTAACATAGGCTACTTTTTGTCTCTTTCTAACGCGAGCAAAGCCGCGGGCAAAAGCTAGTAATAATTATAATTGTTACAATGGCCAACTTATAACAGTAAGTATTAAAGTCAACATTAGCATATTGACATAGTACCTATTACAATCTTAAACCCCAAGTAATTTTAATTCATCCAACAACTTCTCTAGTATTCTAACCTTAAGTTCAATCAATACAAAAGCACTGCCAATTGACAAAAGGTAAACTCTTGCACTAAGACAAGAACAGTTAAACTTCTAACTATTAGAGAGGTAAAGTCAATGAGATTGGTGCTCTATCTCCTCAGCCCCTAATAGCGTTGTCCGAACGATGCTGCAAAGATTCATTGGAGGTGCGTTCCATTGGTGTCGACACGTTACTGTAGCCACAAAAATTAAATTTAATTTACAAAAGTAACTTTGATGTCAAAAACACGCTATTGAATTATCGATTAGTATAACGATGAAGTTAATTAACTTTGATGTAATACAATAGTCTGTTGTGAGATGTAAAACAATAATGTCACTGGAAAATGTTAACAAAGGTGAGTAAACCTAAAAACCGCAACCTTTTAAGGTTGCAAACAAATAGAACAAGATCTTATTGTATGCAATTTAAAACATATTGCCAGTAAAGATTTTAGTATTACTTAATATCTAGCTCTTGCCCACATTTACTCGCTTAAATTGTGATTGGGAAAACAGATTAAAAAGTAGGCTGCGTCGTTCTTGCAAGCTTATTTCATAAGAAATTTCAACACAAGTGGTTTAATGGAAAGCCCTAAGAACTTAACAGACATAGTAAGTTGTCTAGTATGGATGCTGATATCCAACTGCTGATATAAATTTTGTTTTGATAATCCCAATGTAATTAATAAAATGTTTAAACTTTGTGTCGAAAGAATGGACAACTACGTGACATTAGTGTCTACCTCAAAACTAATCTTAGTCGTTACACCTAATTGAGTGGCCACGAAATGAGAGAATGTTATTAGAATTAACAGTGGATTCTTTTTAATTCATATTCTACTCAATTATGATAATATTATCTCAAAAATATTCTTCTCTTGTCCTATTTTAGTGTTCAAAGAAAAGTAACGTTAATTTATCTTTAAACATCGCTATAAAAATGCTCAAGTAATGTTACCTTTTAAAGTAAAACTATATCAATTCTGTACATTGAATAAAAATGTAACTTTTACATCTTGTTTTTAACGATAGCACCGGTGTGTCATAATTAACTATTCTTAGAAAAAACACGCAACAGAAACTCAGAGCTCAGTCTCTTTTAAAATCCACACATTGTATTGGCCAAGTCCTTCGAGGACTAAATAGATTAATGGTTAAGGTGCTATCTTGGTGAGAGTAGCACACATATTGTGGATTTATCCACACGGGGTGCAAACATTTGTCTTTCCTTTAGCTCAACTAAAACACAAGGAACCCAACGTCCACAAGTTGCTCCGTACACTGACCTCGTTTAGTAATTCGCTAAAACGTGCTCCTAATTATCTCCGCCGCAGTAAGAGCCCCATGGAACCTATTTGCAACACTATCGTCTTAAGAGATTTCCCGTACCGTCCGCAGATCCCGCACGATCTCGTACGATCTCGTACGTACTCGTACGTTTGTGTGCGAGATTTGTGGCTCAGAGTATTGCGTTAAGTGCCCACCTTGATAGCCGCACAGATTTACTAATAAAATGGTGCGCGCTTTGAAGTATTAAGTGAAGAAGGATACATTAGAAGAAATTTACAGTGAGATGGACTATGTTTCTTCGTGGTGGGTTTTTTTTTTTACTTTCGAAGTTTTCTGATAAATTGGATTGCAGATTTTTTCTTCGAAGTTTAAATTTTGTAGAGGAATGCTGAGAGAATAGTGAAGAGTTTAATTAACTACAAGCTTTTGCCCGCGACTTCGTCCGCGTGGAATAATAGTGCCCGTTCCCGGGGGATTTTCGGGATGTAAATTATCCTATGTCCTTTCTCGAGTCCCAGACTATATCTGTACCAAATTTTATTCAAATCGGTTCAGTGGTTTAGGCGTGAATAAGAGACAGACAGACAGACAGAGTTACTTTCGCATTTATAATATTAGTATGGAAGTATGGATGAAATAAATACTTCTGCCAAGGAAAGACTCTCGAGTTTTTATGTATATACAAATGCAGTCTCTATTAAATATCAATGAATTTCAAATTGTCTTTGATTTACAAAATATTTTAGCTAGTTTTTTATCATAAGATCATCGTGCTATTTTGCAATGTCATCTACATTGGAAAATGATGAAACGAGTTTAATAATAAAATGTAAAAAAGTAGCATTTTGAATATGATTCTCAGTTTTTTGATTGCATGTTTTCTACTTAAAATAAATGACTCTTTAAAAATACATGATTATTTTATTATTAAAAGGAACTTGTCAATTATATCAAATGTGTGCACTTTAACTCCTAACAAATGCTTCATCGCTATAACACCTAAAATTAATACGTCGTAATGCAACAAAATTGCTTTTGCAGTTAATTTATAACCAAGCTTAAATCAAAGTTTGTCACCACCTCGCCCCCTCCATACATAAAACTATTATAATAAATAACGCACAGAAGGTCAAATGCCGTGTATTTTTTCAGGCGTTCAGGTGAACGTAAATCACCTGTCTAGACACGCTTTATAGCTGATACACGCACCATAATACGCGCCACTGGTTCTCGAAGTGCATGGGGGCCGAAAATTTTGATAACTATTGTAGACAATAAAAAATATCTTTGGAGATTTTATTAATGCTTTTTTTTTACTTTTTAGAGCCGAGTTCTAATATCTGACTGTGTATTGCAGTAACTTTCAAAGTCAATTATTTTCAAAATAAAACTACTTACAATCTTATAAAACGATAATAGAAATTTGAAATAACATACATATCGACAATGTAAGTATTTCATAGTTAGCGGCGGTAAGACCCCTCTTTGAGGAGTGGCTGGAGAGGCGTCATGGCACTCTCACGTTTCGCTTGACACAGGTCCTCACCGGACATGGTCAGTTCGGGAGGTTCCTGTGTCGGATTCGGGCGGAAGCGACGCCTGGGTGTCACCACTGCAGTAACGGTCGCCTGGAGGACACGGTCGAGCACACAGTTGAGGTGTGCCGCGCATGGGCGGAGCATCGACGTGTCCTCGTAGAGGCGATCGGCGGCGGTGACCTCTCGCGCCCGGCGCTGGTTCAGGTCATGCTTTGGGGCGAGACGGAATGGGATGCCGTCGCCTCCTTCTGCGAAGCAGTTATGCTAGTGAAGGAAGCGGCGGCGCGCGAGAGGCAACGACGAGCCTCTCGCCCCGGACTAAGACCCAGGCGAAGACGTCGAGAGTCGCAAGACGACTACCGGCCACCGTAGGCGCGGTTCTGCGGATGGCGAGCGATGGGTAGCTCGCCGCCCGGCTAGGACCAGGACCGCGTAGACGGCGCGTTAGTGTTCCACGCGCGCCTCAAAGAGAAGGAGTCAGCACAGGAAGGGGCCCAACAGGGCCAACGCCTGCCGGGGTTGCGGAATGTTTATAATAGTTACCGTGACCCTGGAACATAAAGGGCAATCGAAGGAACATGAGTGGGTTTTAGTCAGTAAGAGTCTGACACGCCCTCCCGTCGCACCCAGGATGGGAGCAGTCATTGGATGATTTCCCACTCACCAAAAAAAAAAAAAAAAAAAGCATTTCATAGTTTTTTTTTTGGTTTTTGTTAAATTTTTAACAAGCACTAAACCGATCGCCATAAAAGTTATATGGGACCACCAATCATAATTTATCTAACAAAAATAACCTTTTAAAATTAGCTGAAATATCGGTGAACATACATACACCTCCTCCTTTTTTGAATTCGATTTAATCGTTACGGGACCTTTTATGCATGATGTTTCTGATTTGATATAGTAAGTTTTTTTTTGGACTTTTTAAGTCTAACATGGACATCGATGAAGAATTATTGACGAAGAAATAATGTGAGTAGTTTTAAGTTACTTATATTATTATTGCGACAGTAACTCTGCTCGTCAAGTAGTAGTTCCTTTTAGTTTTTTTTTGGGGTCTGTATTGATCTAAATTGTCAATGTTTTTTTATAAATCGTTCAGTAAAATGAATGTTTATGACTTTCTGTATCTTTCTGCATTTTCTTTCTAATCTTTGAGAACCGCGCAATAAATATAAGTAAATAATAGTATTGGACTCAACAGTATGGTTTATAATTAGATTGTTCAAAACCAAGTTATATTGTTACTAGCTTTTGCCCGCGGCTTCGCTCGCGTTAAAAAGAGACAAAAAGTAGCCTATGTTACTCTCCATCCCTTCAACTATCTCCACTTAAAAAATCACGTCAATTCGTCGCTCCGTTTTGCCGTGAAAGAAAGACAAACATACAGACAGACAGACAGACAGACACACTTTCCCATTTATAATATTAGTATGGATTGATTTTATTATATAATGATTTTATTATATGTAATGATGTATTGATTAAATAATGGTGCTTTTAATATTTTTTTTGTTTTTGTATGGCCATCCTGGACTTTTTTTTAAAACTAAAATCCCATTTCATAACATTTCCTTTCAACGATCTTTTCTTCAAAAGTTAGGTGACAGCGACAATGACAGTATTGCCAGATTACTAAACAACTATTAGGCCACTCATATACACGTGAATCTAGATTGTGATAATGTGGGGGGGGGGGGGAAATCGATACAAATCTTTTATGAATAAAGGTGATATAAATAAATAAATAAATAACCTGGGACATCTTACACACGGCTATCTGATCCCAAGCTAAGCAGAGCTTGTGTTATGGTAATCAGACAACTGATATACATACTTATCTATTTTTTAAATACATACATATTATAGATAAATAACACCCAGACACAGAACAAACAATTATGCTCATCACACAAAGTTTGTCCTGGGTGGGAATCGAACCCACGACCTCTGGCTTAGCAGTCAGGGTCACTGACCACTAGACCAACAGGCCCGTCAAAATGGACGATATGGTTTCAATAAATTTTGTTTACATTAATAGGTAAGTGATACGAAGTTCACCGGGTCATCTAGTATGTATATAATAGTAAACTCACTGCCTGATATCAACGTGTTTGTTAATATATAACAATAACTAACTAAATACATTAAACTTGGAGGGTTTATTCTTTGTGAAGAATATAAAAAATAGCCCTAAAGGGTTAAAATA
Organism: Athetis lepigone; assembly: GCA_033675125.1. Taxonomy (NCBI): domain Eukaryota; kingdom Metazoa; phylum Arthropoda; class Insecta; order Lepidoptera; family Noctuidae; genus Athetis; species Athetis lepigone. The sequence continues at coordinate 1,830,103 of CM066226.1, read as the reverse complement.
GTAGGTAGAAGTTCGACATCCACGCGGGCGAAGCCGCGGGCGAAGGCTAGTAAATATTTTAAATCTAGATATTTTTTTTATCTTAATATTATTTTTGTACGTTAGAAATAAGAAAAGCAGTAACAGTAACAGTAACAGTATTATTTTTTACAGCATATTACACGCCTTTTTGTTATTTCAAACCGTATTAAATGGCTTTTATTTGCATGATTTGGATTTATGAAAATGATTCCATTCGTATTTTGAAAACAATTAAACATTACTTATTTGTGTCAGGTTTGACGGGTTGTAACCTCTATGGTTGTAACTGTTTTGATACTTGATTTGCCGGTTACTATGACAACGACATCCAACAGAACATGGACAACTTTTATATGGGAAAATGGAATTGTTGTTTTACTCTATCTTTCTCGCAATTTTAGAGACAAAAAGTAGCCTATGTTACTCTCCATCCCTTCAACTATCTCCATTTAAAAAATCACGTCAATCCGTCGCTCCGTTTTGCCGTGAAAGAAAGACAAACAGACAGACAGACAGACACACTTTCCCATTTATAATATTAGTATGGAAGGAAGTATGGAAATATTATCGGACTTTATACCGTCTTCAATAAAATTTTATGTTCGTTTGACATATTCATTTGGTAGAACGTTTGTTTTGATGAATCTTATTTGTTGTAGATGCCTCTTTATAGACACCGTAGGTACTCGTTGAATCCTTTAAGGTCCACTGTGGACCAATCGTGAACTTTCGAATTTTCAACCTAGAAGACCAATAATAATTTGTGAACCAATCTTTGAACACTCGTAGGCATAAGACGTTCACCGGCCACCGTAGGCGCGGATCTGCGGACGACGAAGAATATGTAGCTCGCCGCCCGACCAGGACTAGACCCAAGTCGACGGCGTTTTGTTCCACAGGTTTATATCCGTACTAATATTATAAATGCGAAAGTAACTCTGTCTGTCTGTCTGTTTGTCTGTCTGTCTCTTCTTCACGCCTAAACCACTGAACCGATTTGAATGAAATTTGGTACAGATGTAGTCCGGCGGGACCCGAGAAAGGACAAAGGATAGTTTTCATCCCGGAAATCCCCCGGAAACGGATAACTATTATTTTTTCAAGAAAAACTAGGATTTTTAAAAATTAGTATCACTCGTGCGAAGCTAGGACGGGTGTCGAAAATAGGTAAACAAAGATATTTTTCAACAAAAAGTAACCTCTTCTACCACATCATCCATCGAGAATGGCAAACAAATTCTCAAATTCTGTTCACAGACATCTCATAAACTGAGGACTCCGTCGCAAGGTGTGCGGAGTATAAAAAATAGTGCCATTTATTAAAGGGTTCTGCTTAACACCCCGGACACGTACGTACGGGGTTATAGGAACCTCTACCTTCTTTGATATAAAAGTTTTTCTATCCGATCCCCTTTCTATATTGAAATCGTATAGATTTGATTTCGTACGTGTTTTGTTTGTGGCTGTGGTCAGATTTGTGGGGCAGGTTTGTTGCTGAAGGGCATTGATGATTGTGTTGGTTAGAATAGTAGGCTTTTTTTTTAGAATTGCAGAAAATTACTGAAGTCTCTTGATAAATAATAATAATAATAATAATAATAATAAGTGATGATGTATTGTAAATTCGATTCCCGCTTGGAACAAATCTGGTATTTTTTTGAGTTTTTGTATTATTAAAACGCATTCTCTTACATTATAAGACAAATATCTAATGAGCAATATTTTACATAAGTAAAAAATTTAAAAAAGAAAAAGTACATTTTTTTGTTGCAAATAAAATTTAACATTTACAATTCAAGGCATTTTGTTTATTTCTCACCAATCACAACAAAAAATACCTTTATCCTAAGTCCAACCAATAAAATCTTTATCACCACATTGCCTTCAAAAAAAAAAAGAAATTGATTGCGCCAATCGTATTCCTCTATCTGTCAACAGCATTATCTTAACCCTGCGCTCGCTGTTTGGGTCAAAATGATCCCCATACCTGATGCGCCGTCACGTCGCCCGCTTTGAATGGCAAATCACGAGGTAGACCTTCGGGGCCTAAGAGACCTCGTATGAAAATAAAATGATTGCGAAGGGTCCGAAGGCACTGTATTAAAATATTCCCCGAGGTTACCCACACCTGATGTTTGTGAAATAGTTGCGTCTGTCTATTTTGATTTTATCTGTGATAAATTGTGTGTGTGACTTTTATGATGTGAGCTTTCTGTGGAGTGAAATTTATGTTGTGCCGGGTATTGTTAGGGTTGTGGGTGTTTAGTTATTTATTGTCGATTTCGATTCCCGTAAACAGTAAGTTTGAAGCATGTTGTTTTGCTATCAAGCCAAACGAATACGAGTTTAAAGACGAATGGGTACCAGAATCATTGATTGGAAAGGATATCAGAATCATTCATCTTAAAGTGGACACGATAATTTGGGAATAAGTAGACACCTCTTCGATGAGCAGCCTTATTATCACGATTCTCAATGTAAATCACAACACTCACACAAATCACACACATTATGTTACACAGATGAAAATGGGTTTAGTTTTGGGTCGTAAGCGATTCGTCGTAACCGTCTAGGACCACGCTATCGTTTTTACCAAACTCCACGAATACGGTGGCTGTTGACGTTTTTGACGTTTCGCCAGAGTGACAACTGTGTTGTCACTCTCACCAATGCTTAAATAAGGTTTCAATCTCTATGGCGCCAGGTATGCGCCTGCAAGTTTATTATGCTGTCAAATGTGCCACTTTAAAGTTAAGCCACTGTTTTGCAAAGAGCGAGTGCCTGTCAGACCTCAAGTTTCTGGGATACACAATACCCCTTTATTAGACTGCATAGCTGACTTTCTGGCTTCTAACTACCTGTAACGACTACCAAAGGCTTCCTAATGACAACCGGGATCAACAGTTTCAGGTGGTTTCACGAAAAGGTGATATTGGTTCTTGCTCGGATTTGAAACTACAACCTCATGCCTTAGCCACTGGCCCATAAAGTCATACTACTAAACACATTATTTACAAGAAGCAATATATTCACTAATATTTTCCGCGATATTATACCACACTATAGTACCACTTTCACCTGCCGCCAGTGAAGGGTTGGCGATATGAATCGACGGCAGAGAGCGAACAGCATTAGTTAGCATTCATTAAGTTTACTGCACCAGATTAATGGAGATATCGCTCTAATTTGATACTGGGGTATAGGGTGTTTGATCATACGCTATTATAATTTAGGCTAGTCTTTTATGACATTTATTCATTAAATACTAAATGATTTCAGCGCACGTTTTCAGGTTAATATAGAAATTGAAAAAAGATTTACAGCCTTATATTAATGGCACAAATATTGTATGATACTACAGGTTACCGAGTAATTAACAATTAGCTAATAAATAAAACGGCAAAACCTCCTTGCGTTCTCACTCACCCGATTTTAATCAAAATTCATAAGTTGTCTCCGTAATTTTACAACCCACCTGACACGAAAACCTAGACAAAAATAAACAAACAACTTACTCTTCACTACTTCTACCCCACTGTACACCTCACGAGGGTACGTCCCCCGACACTCGAATAAATTGCTCCGAATAATTCTACAATTAACATTTTTAATCTGGACGAGATGTTAGCCGAATAAATTAAGAGTTGCCACCGCTTTCAGATCGCAGACGCAGATAGTAACTACGCTAACTGGTCGCTTTATCTTTCCTGTGCGATTAACGTGAAAGGCAAGAAAGTTTGTAATCAGTTTCATTTTAGAGGTTTAAGTTTACCTGCGATAATTTGTTTCTTGTAAGAGCCTAATGTTACTGCTCTAAATCCGGGCAAGTACCAATGTGACTTTCTGAATTCACAGTCTCTAGTGGATACAGAAACAATGATCAAATTGTGTAAATCGACTTTTAACGACGAAGAAATCAAGCATTCAAAGTCGTTACTGTTTGATTCGATCTCGACCAAGCAGAGAAAAATTCAACGTAAGAATAAAGGCAAGGAGGAGAGAGATCTGGAAGACATTATAAATTTCTTTAAATCTGTTGAACCTGACGAAATTCCTATTTTTGTGGCTCGAAACTTGGACAAACTACCCCCTATTACTTTCGACCACTTAGATTGTACGAAGTTGTTAAAGGATATAGACCTGTCGAGGGCTTTTGACCTGGTGTCCTATGATGTCCTGTGGAAAAAACTAAAGGGATATCAATTTACCACCAGAACAAATTAATATCCTAAAGTATTGGTATGATCACCAGGTCAACGCTGTCAAATGGGCGGGGACATTATCTGACCCATATAGGCTGGAGTGTGGGGTGAGGCAGGGGGGGTTGACCTCGCCATTACTCTTCAACGTATATATAAACGCACTGATCGTCGCGCTCAGCAGCCAGCGAGTCGGGTGTCATATTGATGATGTTTGCGTCAACAATCTAAGCTACGCAGACGACATGGTGTTGCTGAGCGCGTCGGTCTGTGGGCTCAGAAAGTTACTGTATTTGTGCGAGACGTACGCTAACTCTCATGGCTTGAAATATAATGTAACTAAGAGTCAATATATGGTATTTAAAGCTGGAAAAGTACATCCATCCTATGTGCCCCCTATTTCACTGTACGGTACTCCTTTGGCTAGGGTTGAACAATTTAAATATCTGGGGCACATAGTTACAGCTGACCTCAGGGATGATACTGACGTTGAGCGGGAACGGAGGGCATTGTCAGTACGTGCTAACATGATAGCACATAGGTTTGCACGCTGCTCCTCTGGAGTTAAAATTGCGCTATTTAAAGCTTATTGCACTTCGCTTTACACCTGCAACCTATGGACTACTTTTACTTTAAAATCATACAATGCCCTCCGCGTCCAGTTCAATAACGCATTCAGGTCGATGTTGGGACTGCCCCGGTACTGCAGTGCCTCGGCCATGTTCGCAGATGCGCGTACTGATTGTTTTTTCACGACAATGCGAAAGCGTTGCACGTCTCTAGTGCGCAGGGTGCGGGCTAGTTCCAACACCGTGCTGGCAATGATTGCGAGCAGAATAGACTGCCCGTACATACGAAGGTGCTGTGACATGCATGTAGCAGCAACAAAAATTAAATAATAATTAATTAATTGATTACTAACACTTAGGTTTAAGCTTTACTAACAACTATGAGTTTTTGTGAACTTGAAATAAACGATATTCATTCATTCATTATTATTATGTACTTTCTAAAGTTTATCTTGGACATCACTGACATGCCATGCCTCTGAAAGCACGTAAAACCGTTGGTCCCGTAGAATTTTGACAGTCTTTACGGGTAAATAGAAGCCGAAAAGTCTGGCCAGTCTAACCAAAGAGTATCATGCCACCCAGTGACTGGGTTTTTTATATCTGATGGGGAGCCTTTTAACGTAAAATATTATTAGTATCCAGCTGAATGCGACTAAGCTGGAAGCCGACGCTAACAAAGTTGGGAAAAACCTAGGGCGATAATGATGAAAATAGATTTCCAATGTATAGGAATGTCAAATTATTTGGCTTATGTCAATCCCATACGTTTAGCAATAAATTCTATTATTTTTTTACAAGCCACTTGTCCAGGTATGTATATTATAACGCTTATGCTTTTTCTGAAGGAAAAGAGTTCTTTGACAATAATATCCGAGCATTATTATTATTCTTCTTGTAGTATACTTAGGATTTGACGGGTCCTGTTGGTCTAGTGGCTAGTGACCCTTACTGCTAAGCCGGACGTCATGGGTTCGATTTCCACCCAGGGCAAACTTTGTGTGATACGCATGTTTGTTCAGTGTGTGGGTGTAATTTATCTAAAATATGTATGTATTTATAATTATATAAGCATATATATTATGTTTATCAGTTTTCTGGTTACCATAGTACAAGCTATGCTTAGTTTTCTATCAGATGACCGAGTAAGTTTGTATTTTTGTATTGACCTAATAAATAGCAAAAAAAACATGAAATAACCAAACAAATGACTGTTATAATTGACTCCATTCCATTAGGGAGTCGTCTATCTAACCCGCTATCAAAACTATTCGAGGCAGTAAAACAGCGGTGCAATAACAGCGCCATACATCACGCCCGCGCCCCACGGTGGCCGGCAGGTGACTGATTCACTGGACACAACAACCGCCTGAAATATGGTAATGGCGGACGCGGTCGCGCGCTCACTAGCAAATATACCTCCGATTTTAGTGTAGTGGTTAGATTTTGTTTTAGGATACGTATACAATAATAAAACCAGCCTATTACTGTCCCACTGCAGGGCAAGAATCTTCTCATACAGAGAAGGTTCGAGCATTGATCACTACGCTTTCTCAAGGCGGATTGGCGATTTTGGACGTATATTCATTACAAGTTCAGGTTTCCTCACAATGTTTTCCTTCACCAATGTCTGTGACGTCCAAGATAAACTTTAGAAGGTACATATGAATTAAAAAAGTCACATTGGTACTTGCTCGGATTCGAACCCACAACCTTGCATGAGAGGTGGGTGCTTTAACCACTAGGCCATCACGACGACGAGGATACATAGAGAATCTGTTGAATTGGAATGGGTTGTCATTGGTAGATATTTGATAGTCGTCACGGGTCGTGAGGGAAGCCAGATAGTCTGATAATAATCAGTCTACCTTAGGGTTATTAGACTGATTATTATCCTCCCTGACTTTTCCTATTTGGTTAGTAATTAGGTTTTTTTGGTGTCAGACTTTACTGACTAAAACCCACCCATGTTCCTTCGGTTGCCATCTTTTTCCTGTCCTTATTCCATAAACAACACCTTAGTATCTTTAAATTTGCTAAAATTCTGTCATCTCGTGCGCCAATCAACGACGTCACAGAAACTCATCAACCCGCCAGTGCTATGGCCGCCGGCTGCCAACAAAATCAAATTGTTTACGTGCGAAATATTGAAAACTAATAAAATTCCGTTACACCATTGACTGTGAACGGTGCAGTGTTTAGTATTTATGAAAATACAAAATTAGGTGATATTAGTGATCAGTGTGGTTTACTCTATTTAAATTGATACAGTTACCAAATTTAAAGGAGGCGAGCGAATCTGGGCCTTTTATAATACACTAATGAAAACTTTATCAATATTTTTTTCAAGATTTATTATTTTTTACCATGAAATATTAAGATATTTAGTCATGGGATAATAAATTAATTATTTATTCAAAACATTACTGACTGTGGAATGGAAATGTAAAACAAAACAAAGAAAACATTATCTGCAGAAGAAACACTGAATCATAATTTCATCTGTTGACATGTTTTATAATAAATTATAAATAATTGTTTTTTTTTGTAAATGTAAATATCGCACAAAAGAATGTTTTTAATCAATGAAGTTGCAATAAATTATATATTTTTTTATTATACAGGCCACACAGTAAAAACTCATGTCAATGTCACATCTAAAGTCAAACAAATCATCCACTTCGTTGGTTTTAAACTTGCAATAGTGGATATTATGTTTTGTTGTGTTTCCGTGCGGTTTAATTATTTAATTGGTATTATTTTACGACTTTGGCTACGTATAAAGGATTCTGACGGTTATTATTTTGACGAACGACCTACGCATTTCTTACATCGATCGGACTGATAAGTTATCTTGGATTACGAAGTAAAATACAATCAGTGATCAACATCTTCATTATATTAACCTGGTGGCGTAATTCATCTGTAGGTTTGCGCTAAATAGAAGAGGAATGAATTCTTTCAGTGAGACAGCAATGGATGGCACGCAGTCGTAAGTAATTTATTTCAAATAAGTTCACATGGTCATAAACTGTTACTATTACTAAAATACTTCTGATTTATATTTACTCAAACTCAAACCAAGGCTGATCATAATGAAAACATCCAGTCAATAATCCATAATTATCAATTCAAGGCGTTTATTTCAAAACAAACAAAGCTAATTTTGTACGGACTAATAACATATTATATTTTTATTTTTCTCCCATGTAGAAATTGTAAATATTGGTATTTCTTTATAATAATAGTAATATCAAAAATTAATAATGCAACAATCATTGCTGTATAGTCAAACCCAATAATGTATGGACCTTCGCCCGTCTTCTTTACGCGGCAACATTCTTTCATCTTGAGCACCAATCAACGCCGTCACATAAACTGTTAACTACCCGCGAGAGCAATGGCCGCCGGCCGGCAACAAAATCGGCGACTTATATTGCATACCAACAGATACCAACATTATACCGTGACATCAGTGATTATTGCAGTGTCTAGTATTTATAAAAAACACAATAATAAAGTGATATTAGTGATCAGTGCGGTGTAAATCTAGTGGCTCCCGTTTTTCCGTGGGTACCTCTTAATATAAATTTTTCATAGTCTTTAAACCTTGATATTCATGGGTAATTTTCTGTTAACAGGATTAAAATACAAAAATTTACACGCTTATTTGAGTTAGTAATTTATTCAAAACCACCATAATACCATGAAACCAGTCAGTGTAGTGTCGAGGGTGATCTGCAGGCTTCTGATATCACGCGAGTACCTCAAAACCTTAATTATCCCTAAATTTGGGTCTATTGACCAGAATTACTTGACATAAATAAAAGACACGTTTTACATTATAGTATGGAGTTATTGAATGATATTACGTATAAAAAACCATCACCATCATAAGATGTGAACTACAAAAATAACACAACTTATGCACAATGTACAACAGGATATCACAATGACACACTATCGGAAAAAATCATAGAGTAGTGATCTAGGCATATGACATTGTATGGCATTGTATGACATTGTATGATATTGTATGGCATTGTATGACATTGTATGACATTGTATGACATTGTATGACATTGTATGACATTGTATGACATTGTATGACATTGTATGACATTGTATGACATTGTATGACATTGTATGACATTGTATGGCATTGCATGACATTGTTGTGTCGCACCACTAGGTTTACCACTTGGTAAAGTTTCAATGTGATAAAAGTACTTAGATAGGTAATAAAGCATAGCACCTGCTAGACTTTATGACCTATCAACTTGTATCATTTATCTACTTGTATCATTAAGTACTCTGGAATAAGGAAGGACATACAAAATACAAAATGAACTTTATTGTCAACAGAATAAGATATTATGATTTGTTTACACAAATACTTATTTACCATATCGCTATAATGTGGCCACGCCAGAACCTTTTATGAACAACTTTCCTAACCCAACCATGAATATTTTATTTACCCTTAATAAAATCTATTCAGTATTAAATAAACAAGCAACAAACCTTTGTTCAAATAACGGAATCCACGTACGAGCCGATGTGGCGTGTAAGCGCGAATTTGTATGCAAATTGACGACGGCACCGCAGGTGTGGACGCGGCACGCATCCGGCACGGTTCAGCACGGGACCGAACGTAAACCAATGCACGAATTGGGCGGAATAGACGTTGAGATTTCGTAATTGAGGGAATTAAAATGTTATTATTTTAATTTCTGTATTTATCTATATGACAGTATAATTATATACCTACGGTAAACTGACTGACAGTTAACTGACACAGCCTAAGAAAAGATTTTTGAAATTCGATCCCTAAGGAGTAAAATAGTGGATGGAAATTCCCCACGAGAGCGATTAAATATATTAATATAATAACTTTATCATTTAAAAACGTAAAAAAAGCTCGCTGAAATATATTACTGGCATACAAAAAAAGCTTTTCTTCAGAGACTTTTCATAATTTACAAAAATAACATTAATTTGCTATTCCATACATTTATGTTTACAAATTTACTAAAACTGTACTTGCATGAAACGACGATATATTTTTTATCAGAAGTATTCATAGGAGTGTTTGTATAGGTATCAAAATACTCTAAATAAAAATTACTAAGTGATAAGTCACTTTTTGAAATCACTAATAAACATAGTAAACTGTACTACTGACAGCTGCATTAACAGATGGGCCGTACATGAACGTCCAAAGAAAAATAATTGTAAAAAACAAAACGGTGATGTCAGTTTTATTTTCACATTTTCGTTTTTTCTCAGTTTCGTTTCAGGGTAACAAAATAAGAAGGGAGCTCTTAAAATTCTTAACAAAAATAAAAGCAAATTGGTAAAACTACTATCTTCACGCTAAAGCGTCGGTAACTGCCAAAGTACTGAAACTGCCATCAAGGTGGACTTCAGTAACGACACTATAGATAGGGATGGGACAAGCCTCATTAAATAGCGATCGGTACCGATACCGCGTTTTTGTCACTTGCGCTCGAAACTTCGAAATTATTTGGAATTTACTTAAAATTCCAATCTAAAAGAAATTGCCGTTGGTTAAATAGTAGTAGTTTTTTTTTGTTTTTTGCTAAACTGTTTAAGCAAAGGAAAGTAACAAGGGTGGCTCATATCAAGCCTTAATACCTAACAGGTAATAGACAAAGACGATTAGCACGTTTGGTAGTTACATTAAATTATATAATTAAAAATAAATGTTTCTTTGGAAAATTGTTTGTTATAATGAATATGAAGAAACATGAGGTAAGGCAACGGCCACAGATAACGGCCACAATTTACGTTACATACGCATTTTTAGAAAAAGTTAGTAGAAACGAAGAAGACGAGAAATGACTACACTAAAACAAATTCGAATCACGTTATATCAAACGACCAGAAATTTCAAAAAAAATAAATGAAAAACAACAAAACAGCACAACTTCAATCTTCTTATTAAATACAAACATCGTTTCAAGAGCATCACACAACTCTTCCAGCGAGTCTCAAATCAAATTATCGGTATTGATTGGTATCGGTATTGACTGGTATCGGTAGCTCGCGGCGCGTCCCTAAATATCAAAAGGGAAGCGAGAGTGAATTCCTTTCACCTGATAGAACGGTTATTAGCCAATTCGAAGCTCATTCCGATCCTAATAGAGGTGTAATAAAAGGGGCTTCTCTCTCTATTTTTTTCTTTTATTTGTTGAAAAGGTAAAAATAAAAATTTTCTTATTCAATTTGCTTCGGTTCTGTCGTTTCGATTTTATTGTTTTCTACCTTCGTGTGTTTTTTGGTGTCTTTATTTTAGAGCTGTGTTTTCTGTGTCCGTTTTCTTAAAGCCCTGTTTTTATCATTCTTCCGTCTTTTGGAATTTTGTGTATTTTAGATTTTCTATGTTAATTAGTAACCTTTCAGGCAAGCTTTCAGAAAAACCCAGTTTGCAACAATAAGAGATCTAACCCTATCAATCTGTAATCTGGTATGAAAAGTATAATATTTAAAATGTTAATGTAATTAGAAGAATGTCTAAAAGACATGCTAATTTTACCTTTTTTTTTATCTGCCATACTTACTTTAATATTGACACCAAGCTGCCTCCTTCAACACTCCTAACTATTGCTGCCGCCAAATTAGAAATATCTACAGATTTTTAAACAAATAACAAAAAGAATTTACCCTTATCAAAAATTCCTTATTCACCCTACAATAAGACACCGGTACCATATTTTACAACATCCATTTTCTAGCACATGCTTCTTATACAAATTCTCTTTATGTAAGTACTATCATCAAAGTAGATAAGTATGCAAGGCCGTCAGAATTCTCAAAAACCGATAAATAATATTCTAAATTTATATATATATTTTTTTTTTTGTCGATATTTTTTTTTAAAGACCTTAACCTTAATATTTGTATAACGCTTACATGCTTCCTTGTTTTTTCAATATTGATTAAGACTCATCACAGCAACAAGTTTAAACCTTAGTGGTTTTTGGTTGCTATTTCATTAGAATAATTCTGTATTATTATTTTTGTAAAAGATAAATAAATAAAATAAAAATTAATATAAATTTTAATTTAGGTCCAGAATAATAGGTATTTTTTAGTCATTAATATGTACATCTATTTGTAAAACATGGTAAACAGACTCATTATCTGACTGATTGTTGATATATCAACGCACAGCCGAACACCAGACCGCTCGCTGGTCCTAGAGACAAAAAAAATAGAGGTTATGTTCTCTGATTAACGTTATGGCAACGACAGCCGTCTTCTAGTCCTAAATACATGAAAATTGGAGGGTGAAGAGTAGTTGTAAAAACTATGTAGCCACTAAGAAAGGATTATAAAAAAATTAACCTCTAAAGAGGTTAAATAGTAAATGGAAGTTCGACACACAAACGGACAAAGCCACGGGCGAAAGCTAATTTGTATATAAATACACCTCATCATCATCTCCCTAGCCTTTTCCCAACCGTGTTGGGGTCGGCTTCCAACCTAACCGGATTCAGCTGGATACCGGTGTTTTACGTGGAGCGACTGCCTATCTGACCTCCACAACCCAGTAACTGGGCGACACGATACCTCTTGGTTAGTCTGGTCAGAGTATCTGGCAAATCAGTAACGACTGTCAAAGTTCTACGAATGACAACCAGGACCAACGGCTTTACGTGCTTTCCGAAGCACGGGATGTCAGTGATGTCTAAGATAAACTTTAGAAAGTACATATGAATTGAAAAAGTCACATTGGTACTTGCCCGGATTCGAACCCATAACCTTACACGAGAGGCGGGCGCCTTATCCACTGGGCCATCACGACACTACCATACAGGTGGACCATATAGGTGTATATAATACACCTATATGGTAAAAAACCTCAAATTATATCAGACAGCCCTGCACACTTATCTACTTTGCAAACTGTACTTCACACTCGTCATCTCCCCTCGAATCGAAACCTATTTTTGATTGTTCTTGCATCTCTTTCACACACTTTTTTCCACCGGTGTTAAGAGGCCTTTAATGACAGGAAAATTGAAACTTCGTCGTTTACCAGAAAAAGTTGGACGAACAGTCGTAAAAAATGTGCTCGCAAGATAATGTCCAAATGATGTGTCTTGAGGTGGAATTTTTGGTAGAACTTGGATAAGGGAGGCTTGAGGCAGTGAAATCGTTCACGGCCTATCGTTCTTTTTACCGACTTCATTATGTTATTTATTTGAAGTTACTAAAGTAAGTTACTATTTAGCTTGTAATTCGTCACACAATTAAATTGTGCTAGTGAAGTAACTATGTAACATATTACTGACTTAATAACAAGCTATGAGAGTCCATGACCAGTTGACCACAAATAGGTGGCATACCAGGAATTTAACATTTTTATTAAATAGATTTATAATTGAATAAAATATCAGTAGAATTAAAAAATACAGGCGAACATAAAAGTTATTTCTTTTTATTTAGATATCTGTTAAAAACTGATATGCATGTCTTCTATTACGTGTTCAGGTCTCGTTCCAAGTGATATACCATTTGGATCAAGCTTGAACTACTTTTAACTGACTGACAAAAGTGCCTGAACCGTTTATTCAAAGCGGCTCCAGCTTCGCACGCGTGGTACAAATCTTAAAAGTTTCATTGCTATGACATGCATGTATTTTTATTTAAACCGTCTCTTAATTAAAGTACAAACAAAAGATTTAAGCATTCATGCAGACAGAAAACTTAATTTTATATTACGTAAAGACATATGAAATCAGAGTACATTTTTTAGTATTCAAACCCCCTTATTTACTCGTTAACACACGGAAGGCATGTTACCTACCATACTCCAAACTTCTCAACAATAGGTAAAAGTGTAAAGTTATTGAAATTCATAAATCACACGTCCGTGCCCAATATACGGGGTGAGCCGTGCCCAATATACAGGACGTGTTTAACAAATATATCGCGTGTAAAAGAACACATTGAGTCGGAACAACGGTTTGTTAGGTGTGGTGCAAGTCATAAGATCCATTGTTCACTTGTATAAAGAGAGTATAATATACTCTACTAGTTAGTAAAAGAAGAAAAATCGTTTCTTGTTTTTAAAAGGTAGTAGTGATGGGCCGAATGTGGTTTGTACCGAATACGAACTTCGGCTGAACGTTTGGTAAAATTTTAAAATTCGGCCGATTTTCGGCCGAACTTCGGTTTTTTTTGGCGTGCTTTCTAGGGAGCGATAGCTCACAGGACAAGTCGCAACTCGTTAGCCCGTCGCAAAAATATATAGTTATTAGACCTTAATTATTTCAATGTACATATCAAGAGGTATTATATTTTCGCTAATAATAATTAAAAGTTTATTTGATTTTCTACAATAGATTGTGGAGTGGTAACTAATTACAAAGGTTAATAAATGACTGATTTGATTATTAATTTTACTGGTTTTTTTTTGTAAAAATAGATGAGTTAATTAAATTTTCTGTGGACGGAATGTTCGGCATTTGAACCGAAAGTCGGCCGAATGTCGAAGTTCGGTTCAAGCCACCGAAATTTTAAAAGGTTAAACCGAATGTGAAACGAATTTCGGCCCATCCCTAAAAGGTAGTTATATGTAATGATGTAAATATATTCTATGACGTAGCATCTACTTGAAGTACGTCGACGGAAAGACATTACGTGCATTATAGACTTGTCATTATCGTATTATTAAGAAAAAACACAAAATTAATAAAACCCGTTCGTAAAAAGTTTATACGCAAAATCACGTGACATATGCTGACACGCGAAAACATTGCGCTGCGACAGACATAGACGGGAGCGAAGCAGTAACTTCACAAGTAACTTAACGCTGTAAAACCTTCTGTATCTCATTTTTCTACGTAACCTGTGCCGGTAGCCAAGTGGCATTGTAGAATAGATAGTAAAATAGAATAGATTGTTAAATGACATTTCCATACATCTTGCCCATCTATTCTATTCCGCTATCTATTCTACAATGCCACTTGTCTAGGGGGGCTGGTCTATTTTTCACCAAAGTTTCAACAAGCTGCCAGACGATTTCCCAATCCGCTTCCACTCACCGCTCGGCCCACACATCACGTAGCAGCAATAGATCTTGTCCACCTGTAATATTAACGCGTCACTATCAGCCGCACATGGCGGCGCGCGCGGCGTCGCTCGCCTAACAAAAAGTATTTGTCATACACCCTGATCTTTGTTTGAGTGCGTGGGCCCTGCGTTTTGTTTGGAGTTAATTCTGCAAGGAAATATACATTGGTGCCGATTCTCTTATTCACAAACTAACGTAAATTTAAGTTAAGTTCCATTTCTTAAAGAAAAGGACAGAAGATACATTTTAGTTTAATCCTGCCAAATTAGACAGCGCCTGAAGAAAATTGGCGTATATTTAGTCGCAATGTTTTTAATCGCGTCTAAATTATTTATGAAGTGTCTAAATTTAACAGGACTTAACTAATATTTATCTTCTGTCCTTTTCTTAATGAAATGAAAAGAGAAAGATGCACTTAACTTAAATTTAGGTTAGTTGGTGAAAAAGAGAATCGGCACCATTTTCTAAGTAATTGGTTTGATTTTGTATTTTTAACGTTGGCTTAGTTGAGGACGAATGATTATCTATTTTACTTGCTGACTTGTGTTTGTCTGTTGGTCTAGTGGCAGTGTCACACACTGTATAAGGTGTATTTTTGCTCTTGCACAACCCGCTAGCAGATTATTCTACCCATGAAAACAAATAACTTTTATTATGGAATTAACTATGAAATCGCGAAAATAATATCAACTGTTTCAAACAAAAGTTCAATGCCCTCTCGACCATAATGTATAAAACAGCTGATGTTTTCATGAGTAGAATCATCTCCTAGCGGGTGGTACAAGACCAAATATATACCTAGTATAACACCCTTTTTTTTGCAACGGGGTTAAAAGGCGACGTCTGTTTTGTACGAGATTTGCAGAAAAACAAAAAGCTAAAAAACGTTACAAAAAGAATCCTGCCTCACCTAATATAAGTAAACAGTGGTATCTTCAATCTCTTACATAGGTGAGCCGACATTACAGCGTGCATTAACACCTCAGAATCAAAGCGTCTTTGATACTGCACGTAATCTCCACAACACGCTTGCTTATCTTCTAACGGTGGGGAGCGTGCTCTACTTGCAGCTTTTGAAGTATGTTGTATTTGAGTATTTTCTGATGCGATTTTTTTACACGGCTGTCGAATTAGGGTATGTTTTTCGAGTCTATCAATGTATGTCTCATTCTTTGGTACGCTTTACACTCTAAACTGTATTTCGGATTTCGATTCATTAGGTGTCATTGGAGGAAATAAAAAAAAATCAACTCAATCAATTACATGAAACAGAAATGAAGCCACCGAAATGCAGTTGGGTTTATGATTTTAATATTTTTTTATGTAGTGAGTAAAGTCAATAAGTAAGCATTGCCGTTATAGATTATTTAAGTTTTTTGAATGGGTATCTGGTATTAAAATGGCCTTACACCATTCGTATCCTTTTAAATAAGTTGAATTGTTGCTCTTCAATCTTTTTTGCGTGAGAGAGTAACGAACATCCACACAAACACACATAAATGCAAACTTTCACAATACTATTAGGAGGACAGATTTTCTGTTTCATTTTGGAATCATTAATTGCTTTCGTGGCTATGAGACAGTAGCAAAATATCCATGTTTGCAAAAATAAATGATTTTGTGATTTCATTTGAAATAATTTTAACGAAAAATAAATCCATAAAGTAGAGCAACCTCCCCACCACACTACAGTACTATTTACCACAATGGAACTCCTTTTTCGGTCCTTTGTGAGGCAAGCTTTGATTAACTTTGATGTAGGTGAGTGGTCTGAAGGTAGTCTATCTGCTAATGGATTGTCTCACACACTCGCTGTTCTCACAACTATACCTGAAACCCTTTGACATTCTTCTTTCTTTGAACTATTGTGTTTCTTTGGTGTTTTTATTCTAGTGTCTTTGGAACTTTGTTAATTATTTTGTTGTTGGAACAATGTTGTTCTTTTTTATTGTTGGAAAAAATGGATTGATCGTTAGTTGTTTTCGAGGCTCATGGTGAAATTATGCTAGACTGGTGTTATAAACCTTTTACAAAATAAAGTTGCTTTGAGCTTTCCGCTGTCTGTCTCTAATAATCGTCTTTAAAATTGCGCAATGGATTTTAATGCTGTTGTCTTAATAAATAAAATGATTTACAAGGAAAGTTGTATTTGTTATAGTGGAGAATAGTCGAGATTTTAAAAAGATTTGTAATACTAGTGCGAAGCTGGGGCGGGTCGCTATTAAATAAATAAGAGTTTCAGGTGGTGTGTTAAAAATGGTGTTAAACCAAAAATGGTGGCAAATGCCAAATGAATAAAATCACAAAACAAATAAAATCAAAAACGTATATTCACTATCCTATGCTAGAAAGTTGCAAGAGTAACAACGAATAAAACGATCAGTCATCGAAACAGTTCTCTTGCAGACTCGGTCAGGTCAGACTAGTGGTTTAAGCGACGGGGAGATGGGCGCCCTGGGGCTGGAATCCGTTCTCGTTGGCGATGTAGTTCACGGTGTAGGTGACACCATCAACACCGAGGTAAGAGAACTGACCGCGGACCTCCAAAGCCTCGGCTTCAGATCCCACGTTCTTCAGCTGACCTGACTCGCTAGCGGACTTGCCGTCGCTGGTCTGCACACTGTTGGGAAACAGAGGTTTTATTAATATGTTAATGAGCTTGCATCTTTTGCAGGGGTTTCCGGTCTAGGTATCTGAGGGATGGGCCTGTTGGTCTAGTGGCCAGTGACTTTGACTGCTAAGCCAAAGGGTCGATTTTCAACCAAGACAAAGTTTGTGTGATGAGCACATGATTGAGAGATTAGGTTTGTTTATATAAGTATGTATATCAGTTGTCTGGATACCATTGTACAAGCTAAGACGTATGATGTACCTACGTACAGTATGGGATCAGATGGTTGAGTATGAACTGTCCCAGGATATTTATCTATTTATATATAATTAGTTCCCCTATTAAAGATAATGCATAAAATTTCTCTTGCTGCAGCAAAAGCTGCTGAATACTAACTTTTACCAAGTCCAAAGTATTTTATAAACCGAAAATTAAACTTACTCATAGTTGTATCCTTCAACTCCGATGTTGTCGTTTTCGTAGCGGAGGATGGTGGCATCCTTAGACGAGTCGATGGGGACGGCCACAGCCACGGCGACGAAGAGGGCGAAGACGATGAACTGCAAACAGTCAAAACATATATTTATGATTTGAGCTAAGAAAATAGTGATCTGTATATGCTAACTGTTTTGGGCTTTGATGAATAAGTCCGCTAGTCACTATCTAGTATGGTTTAACTTTTCCCTCTTCGGATGTCCGTTTTTAAGACACTTCAGTAAGA
This sequence comes from Athetis lepigone, assembly GCA_033675125.1. NCBI lineage: Eukaryota > Metazoa > Arthropoda > Insecta > Lepidoptera > Noctuidae > Athetis > Athetis lepigone. The sequence goes on along the minus strand of CM066226.1, from coordinate 1,811,877 downwards.
TTTAGTCACATCAATAAGCCTTTTTATTAGATCTCTATTATTGTCAAATCATTTATTCTAATGAAATATGGCATTGGGAAAGGTAGTCCCCATTTATATGCCAGACATGTCTCCAAATTATTTTTATATCAATGAGGACACAGGATTACTATTCTTAATTTACATTCCAAAACGTCGGTGACCTATCGAGTTTTATATATAGCGACATAATTAAAAGAAGACGAAAATGCCAAGGTGAAACCACTTGTGATTCCAATGGCAATCCGTAACAGCATTAATGAAAAATCAGACAGAAGTTGAACGTCATTCTACGAACAAGCGGAAGATTATACCTATGTGCCAACTAAACTAGATTGCATTATCGAATTGTATGCAACAGAGTCGATTTGCAAATTCTTTTGCAATCGTAGACACTTATGAGGCTTTAATCAGTTTGCATTTTGGGAATTATAAAAAACTAGCAATTGCCCGCGGCTTCGCTCGCGTTAGAAAGAGACAAAAAGCAGCCTATGTTACTCTCCATCCCTTCAACTATCTCCACTTAAAAAATCACGTCAATTCGTCACTCCGTTTTGCCGTTAAAGAAAGACAAACATACAGACGGACAGACAAGGCACACTTTCCCATTTATAATATTAGTATGGATTTGTAAGTAAGAGCAGTACTTATCATCAATTGAAACAATCAATCAAGTATGCTTAATAAAAGGAATCATTCTACATTGATTTGAATGATCTTGGCAATAGCAAAAAACCGTTTAATGCGGCAACTTATGATGATAAATAACTTATTAGTCTGAACAATAACAGAGTAATCTGTAATGATATCAATAGTATCAGCAATATAAATAGACTAAAATCGAATAGAATCAATATTCCAAATGTTGAACTGTTGTTAACACCACATGGATTTATTTACAGGGTAAATATGAAATGTTGAGTAGGCACTTGAGCATTGGCTGAGTCTAATGCGATAATATGCATGATATTGTCATAAATATTGAGTGGTTCACATTTAAGGAGCGTGTTATTGGTATTAATGGAGTTGTAATCGTTCCACGGTCGCTTGTGTTGACATTTTGCAAGTCTGTGCCACGCCTGCACAGCTTGACCCCAAGGATTCAACTCAGGCATTAATGATGGAGCAAGGTAATATTCAAATATTTGTAAGACATCAAAACGAAGCTAAAATATCTGTATTAGTAATCAGATAAAGCTATGGAGTTATTTCAAATTATGACTAAACCAGTGAATCTTTTTGTGAAACACTATTTAAGTTAACATTTTGTACAATGCTGAATGAATTTAATTTTGAATTTATGTTATCGAAAGAACTAAATATGAGATAATTGACGTAAAATGAAAAACTTTAATGAGATTACACTTACTGATTTCATTTTTGGGTTTTTGTGGTGGGTGGTGGTAGTTGTGGAGAAGAAGAGGATGCACTGGTGACTGTGATAAATCTCGAAATTTCGCACATTTATATACTTAGACGTGACCCGGCTACTTTGCATATATTGGAATGTTGGCTTTTGCTTAATTCTTTAAACTTTAGCTAGCCTCTTTCATTTGGCAGATTACCATTGTCTAAATATCAGGGAATATGATTATTATAATGAATCCTGCCAGAACCAGAAATGATGATTTGGTGTCGTCAGTTTTGTCAAAGCTTGTGTATCTTAGATAACCTTATCACCAGTGGCATAAGTGTCAATATGTTGTGCATTTATTGATTTTAGAATGTGCAACTGTGATTTTATTGTTTTGATAAGGTTAAACAATGAATGCGTTTGATTGCAAATCAGGTTATCTCTACGGACAAATTATACAGTCCATTGTGAAAATAAGTTTAGGTTTCTGTGATATCTTCTTACACACCAATATTCAGATTGATAGGCCCTTGTTATAGTTAAGCCCCGTATTCATTTTGTTTAGCAACATGCAGCATAAACATGTTGACGAGTTACTGTCATCATATTACGGGCAACACTTGTGTTGCGGTGTTGATCACGCCATACTGCAGAGTTGACGCCCGGCGAGCGACAACATCAGTTGGTCAACAGTTGCTAAACAAATGTTTACAATGAATACGGGGCTTTATAAGATGTGCTTAAGTTGAAACATATTTGTGGAGACAATAAGCAATTTGACTTACTAATTTTATTTTATCTTTCTGTCTTTCTAATTAACTATCTACAATACAATAATGGAATCATTTTATTTCTGACCATGCATCAAAATTGCGTATGTTATTTGTGTTAGACATTTCAATAAAAATTTAATTCAAAATTAAAAAACCTCCTGACCAAAAAAAGTACGCAATTATTATGACAAAAGGTTAAAAATGCTAAACCATATAAAAAGCAAACAAACTGAGCGTGTAACATTCCTATCACACCTAACAAACGACCTGATGACCTTGAAGACCTGAACCGATCTCCACCAAACATAGCCAAGAACTCTCTCGACTGATATACCTTTCAAACAAAAAAAACCGCCTTAAAATCGGATCACCCGTTTGGGAGCTACGATGCCACAGACAGACACACACACATTTACACACACAGACACGTCAAACTTTTTGCGTCGGGGGTTAAAAAAGGTACTTAAATAAAACAATTATTTTTAACAGATCTCAGGGAATTTCGTCCCATGCTTTTAAGGGCAATATTTCATTAAGTTACCAGGTAGCACGACTAGTGTCCTAATAAAATCGAGACAGACATTTTTGATACATATTATTTACTAGCTTTTGCCCGCGGCTTCGCTCGCGTTAGAAAGAGACCAAAAGTAGGTAGCCTATGTTACTCTCCATGCCTTCAACTATCTCCACTTAAAAAATCACGTCAATCCGTCGCTCCGTTTTGCCGTGAAAGAAAGACAAACATACAGACAGACAGACAGACACGCTTTCCCATTTATAATACTAGCTTTTGCCCGCGGCTTCGCTCGCGTTAGAAAGAGGCAAAAAGTAGCCTATGTTACTCTCCGTTCCTTCAACTACCTCCACTTAAAAAATCACGTCAATTCGTCGCTCCGTTTTGCCGTGAAAGAAAGACAAACATACAGACAGACAGACAGACACACTTTCCCATTTATAATATTAGTATGGATTAGTATGGATTGCCAGCGCAGCGGGTGATAGTTTCAACTTATTTACTGGCGAATCAACTCTGATTTTAGCATGAGCCTTGTCTTCTCAAACGGCTTAAGTGAAATAAATACTTTGACTTTTTATTTTTGATTAAGGAATAATAACAATGCAATAAATGCACCCTTTTTTGACCACTGTACTACAATTAAAAATTAAGTTCATAAAGTTTGTGATCTCTACTTTATGAACTTAATAATCTAAACTTGAATGGCTATTTCTTTTTATCTTGTTAATGTCGTCAAAAAGCGATATTTAATATTCAATTTCACTTTCACTTTGATTTATTGGTGCTTTAGAAAGAAAGAAAGAAAGAAAAACAGTTTATTCGTGCTAAGTTAAGCTAAAGTTTTACAGCATAAGAACTTAAATAATGTAGGTAGATTTATATATAAAACTTATTGCACGAAAGGGCTAGCGCTCAGCATAATGCCGGGCCCGTACACAGGTACGAGTCCACGGCGCTGGTTTTCAGCGCTAGCCGAGGGCGTGTTGTTCTTTACCTTTCTTTGCTCGATTTGTCCTCAAAATCTCAATTACTTTTTAAAAAAGAACAATATTATTACGTAATTACATCACCGACATTACACTTTGCTTAGCCTTGACATTCACTTTCCTTTTCGTTCGATCTAATAAAGATGATATTCATAAAGTTATTTAACAGCCCACAAACCGGCTCCGACCATACTATAATGGTTATGAACTTTTTAGACCACACGCGACGGAGGCGATCCGATATCTACACTTCTACACTAATATTATAAAGAGGAAAACTTTGTATGTTTGTTTGTTTGATTGTAATGAATAGGCTCAAAAACTACTGAACCGATTCTAAAAATTATTTCAATATTCGAAAGCTACATTGTAAACGTGTAACATAGGCTAGATAATATCACGCTATGTCCCACGAGAGCGAAGCAGTAACCAAAAACCTAATGTATGTAACGTGGGTGAAACCGCGAGGAACAGCTAGTGTAGAATAAAGGTCATAGCTCATTACAGCCACTCCGCACCGACTCGCCTTATAAGCAAGGCGATCCGGTGACGTTACGGAGTTGATATAGTGAGCGCATGCCCATACAAATCCATATAAAGAATACTAGCCGGAGGAGGCGAGTCGGTGCGGAGTGGCTGCCGGGTGGCTGTAATGGACCGTTTGTCCATCACCGCCGTCACCGTCACCTCACTGAAAACGAGATTATTTCGAGCCGAGATTTATAAGACGTGACGTGACGTGCCGTGGACATGCAGTTATTGTAAACTAGCTTTTGTCCGCGACTTCGTCTACGTGGAATTATAGTTCCCGTTCCCGGGGGATTTCCGGGATGAAAACAATCCTATGTCCTTTCTTGGGTCCCCGATTATATCTGTACCAAATTTTATTTAATCGGTTTAGTGGTTTAGGCGTGAAGAATAAACAGGCAGACAGACAGACAGAGTTACTTTCGCCTTTATAATATTAGTATGGATAGTATGGATGTACATCTGAATAGCCACTTCGGCACCATAATCTCGTTCTATAGGCTCTCGTCTCTTGGGATATAATTTGTTAAATCCATACTAATATTATAAATGGGAAAGTGTGTCTGTCTGTCTGTATGTTTGTCTTTCTTTCACGGCAAAACGGAGCGACGAATTGACGTGATTTTTTAAGTGGAGATAGTTTAAGGGATGGAGAGTAACATAGGCTACTTTTTGTCTCTTTTTAACGCGAGCGAAGCCGCGGGCAAAAGCTAGTAAATAATAAAATTAAACTGTGTTATTTTTTGCAGTGAACGTAAAGTGACGAGTACTATGTTTAAAGTTTGGCCACACACAATCATTGATTTGGCGTTGTGTGTTTATAGTTTGACAATTTCAGCAACAAATCCTTTGGAATGCAAAGAGTTCTGTAATAGACGGCAATAACTTATGTAGCAACTAGATTTACAGATGAATCGCGTTTTAAGGTAACTTTTCAATAGTCTAATAGGAAATAACAATTTGACTTATAAGTTCAATAGGCGTAGCATATTTTTTTTTAAATTGCCGTGTAGGATCATTTTATTAAAAGTTCGAACCCACGTGATTCGAGACACAATAGAAAGACAATAGAAGCCCGACAGCCGGCTGTCGCTTGGTGGTTGAAAAGTCTATATAACTTTTCCTCTAAAACATCGTTACTGTATCTTTCCCGTGTCGTGGAGTCTAAAGAAATTTTTATGGCCTCAGCTCTTACATAAATCGTAAAATTATATATATTTTTAACATTTTAATACCAACGACAATATTTTTCAACACCTTTGCCCCATATTGCAACTTATACAAAATAATTAATTCGGTAAAATGTCCAGTAAGTAATATTTTTCAAGTTTTTTTACTATAGACCATAATAACGGTGTATATAGTGGAAACTCTGCTTTTAATTCGACACTTGTTTATAATAAAATTATGTTGAATGGTCGTAGACTCGAAGTAAACTTGTTTTAATTTTGTAAAGGTTTTTCTTATTAATGCCAGATTTTCTCATCTTGTTATTTATTCATTGATATTATTATTGTTTTAATTGGCTTCAATTTATATGAATGATGGGGTCAGAGCCCGTACGTCCCCTAAGATTCGCACCCTGTGCCCATTCGTCCCCTGGAACTTTTGAGGGGCCTATTCGCCCCCTGAAGAATATTTATTTTAATTCATTCTTCTAATATAAGTACATGTATATAGTCCTGGTACAGTCGCGCAGAAAAAGGGTAAAATAAAAATATAATAATTCCTTAAATATCATGTTTAAGTATTTCAAATAAGATTAAGTTTAATGAAATGCCTCTAGGCTCTAGGCATAAAGTCAGTCTTCAAAATAATTAATCGATTCGTCGATCGATCGTTTTCTATTTACCACTTCACGTTACTGCGCGCCTAGTACTTTGCATTGATTAAGGTGATCTTGTGAGAAAATTAAGGAATACAGTGAATTTTAAATTTTCGTACATGACTACTTCACGTTACTGCGCGCCTAGTACTTTGAATTGATTAAGGTGATCTTGTGAGAAAATTAAAAACACAGTGAATTTTAGATTTTCGTACATGACTACTTCACGTTACTGCGCGCCTAGTACTTTTGTTCTCTTAAGTTTTCAATCATTAATACCCGTTTTTTAACAAGCCATTCGTAAAGAGACAATATTACATCGTAAGCCTATCGACAGGTTACATTATTATTATGACGGATTATCATTCATCGTAGCTCTTTTTTCAATGATCTGTTATGATTTATTAAATTAATTGCGTTAATAAACTGTTCACAAGTGTACTATGTTAACCGTTTTTAGGTAAAATATAGGTGATTTTATCTCAGGGGACCAATAGGCACCTGAAAAGGTGCCGAATCTTTAACTTATATTGTGTATATATTAGAGGAGACGAATGGGTACCTTAAAAATAATATTTTTATTAAAATATTAATTGGTCCCCTACCAGGAGACCAACGGGCACCTATATAGGGGCCGAATCCACAACTTTTATGCTGGGGGACAAATCTTAGGGGACGTACGGGCTCTGACCCGAATGATGGTGTCTCTGATTTTCACATTTTAATTATAATTGTATTCAAAGTAATATCATAAATGCGAAAGTTCGTCTGGCTATCTGTCTGTTGTTCAAAGAACTAAACCACTGAACCGATTTTAATGAAATTTGATATGAGATGAGCTTGAGCCTAAAGGGTAGGAGCATAGGATAATGCGATAATTGATACTAACGTGAAATAATAATGGATGGCCTACATGCATTTGTTCGGAAACGTTATGTACCATAATAAAGAAGAAAACTTAGCATCCAAAAGCTTGATGGCTATGTGTGTGTCTATCTACTTTTGTATGTCTGTGGCCGGGTGAACCGATTTGTATGCGTTTTTCATTGGAAAGTACATACATAGGTTAGCAATGGTATTCAGACATGTTTTAACAAAATTAGTTTAGCCGTTACGAAGTTATCAACTTCTTTACTAGCTGCGGTCATGTTTTTTTTTTAATAAAAGTAATTGCGGCCAACCAATAAACAATTTATACAAACCAAAGCCTATAGATCAAAATGTCTCGTCCAACTCCTGATTTAGATCTTTTACCTTTGCCGGGTCACTGTATTGTTTGAACTAGCTAATGGCTTGATTACACCTACCGAGTAGAGTGGCGAGACAGTGCCTTCGGCCGAGTACTCGGTATTTGTAAACACATTGCTGAGTACTCGGCCGAGCGCTCGGCCTAGCAACCGGCCGAGACAGTCACTCGGACCCAGTTCTATTTACTAGGGCGAGTACCCACCTCCGCTTCTTCGCACTGTCTCGCTCGGTCACTCGGTGAATCTAAACAGCACTCGGCCACCACTCTCCACTCTGAATAAACGATTTTTGATGCATGTTAGCCTCAGTTGTCCTTGCACTTCTTCTAATAACAGAACTGTCTCGCCACGATATCGAAAATACGTGTGAACACTTACTCGGCTACGGCACTGTCTCGTCCGAGTTACATTTTACTGTCTCGACACTCTACTCGGTAGGTGTAATCAAGCCATATGCTATCGTAGAACAAGATAAGTGACGTAAAGTTCAAATGTAATACCGGGCTGGGGGCAAGGCTTGCGCCCCACCCGCAGGAAGCCCTCTGCCGCCGTCCCCGCGGCTCCCGCTGCTGCTGCCGCTCGTTCCGCCGATCCCGCTGCCACCACGGCTCCCGACGTCCCCGCTGCTGCCGCGTCCGCCGCTGCCGCCGCGACTACCGAGGCCGCAATGGAATGCCAGTAATGGCCCCATTGCGGCGGCGCGTTAGTGTTCGCGCGCCTCAGGGAGAGTCAGCGTAGGAAGCCTGCCGGGGTTGCGGAATGTTTATAATAGTTACTGTGACCCCGGAACATAAAGAGCAACCGAAGGAACATGAGTGGGTTTTAGTCAGTAAAAGTCTGACACGCCCTCCCGCCCCATGGCGGGAGAAGTCATATGATGATTTTCCACTCCCCAAAAAAAAAAAAAACATATGTAATAACATCTTATAGCAATGGTGTAAGGTAATCACGGTTAAATACCTATGTCTTTATGGTAAGGTTCAAAGCTTATTTATTTATTTTCTAGTCATTAGTAGTGTTCATCACGCCAGGCCAGGACACAACAACAAATGATCCATAATCATTAATGTACTATAACTAAACAAGTGCAGATGCAAATTTAATATTTAAAAAAAGCTTTTTCCAATAAAAAGATAACCGACTTCAAAAACTAAAAGCCCAAAAATAACTATTTTTTTTTGGAAAACGCTTTTTATTTTTTACTTTTTAGTTAGAGTCTCAATGTCTGACTACGTTTTAGAGTAACTTTCAAAATAAAAATGTACGTTTTTCTATAAAAATTGAGGAGTTCCCTCGATTTCGGTATGATACCATCATCAGATCCTGGACCTGATGACAATGGTACCATTTGGGAAGTCCGTCGCTCCGTTTTGCCGTGACAGAAAGACAAACAAACAGACAGACAGACAGATATTAGTATGGATTTATAAACAAAAATAAACGCTTTTTCATTTAATTTTTTTTTTCACTTTATGAGCACAACAAACTAGTATTCTTCCTCCCTCAGGAGGTTTAGTTTCCTCATTAGTCCTCTTAGGTAACTAGTATTTAGTTGGATCCAATTAAACCTTCGCACACACGTGATTCGAGACACAATAGAAATACAATAGCAGTGCGACAGCCGGCTGTCGCTTGGCCGTCGAAAGGTTAAACTAAATTACCCTAGCGTAATGACCAATGACGAACCAGTTATTTTAAGTTTATTCGTTCTGCTGTTTATTCATTCAGACTGCGTATAAAATTATACTAAACAGGTTCAGAGAATTTCATGGTTTGATAATTAAAATGTCACGATTGAATCAATAGGTAGTGATGGCACGTAGTTCACGGTATCGATTGTAGGACATCGATTTAGTTAGTAATCGGTAAAATATGAAAATAATCGATTAAATCGTATTTTTAGGAACACATCTCTTTCATCACAACATAGTGTTATATCCGATATTTATTCGTTATGTCAAGTTTTAAAGACAATGTTGCATTGTACGAGCTATTTTCGTAATTCATTTATTTTTATTATTTTGACCATTGTTTATTGTAATAGTTATTTTACTATTCTAAACGGAGATAATTCCAACATGTCTAAATTATTAAAATCGGTTCAGCCGTTCTTCTGGCATAATTGGTGTGTCTAAAATCGACTTTCTGATATTAATATATAATAATTTGTTTTTCCTACTTATCTATAATTTTTTTCAACTCTTTCTGAATTCGTTTTATATAATTATCAATTTAAATCATAATCGGAAATAGTTGTTAAGATAATAATAACTTTAAATTCTATGCCATGTTTTACCAAAAAAGTTTATTCGTTCATATTCCATAAATTGATGCAATCAAAATTACATCCATATAAATTGGATTTTAGACGAAGTCGGTTAAAAATAATCGTATCGACCTTAAACCGATTCAATAAAGAGTGCGCATAAAGCAAAATTATCAGTCTTTTATATAATGATTTTACATAAAATATTCCAAATCAAATCATGAAAAAAAATGTATGATAATAAACTATGATGATGATAAACTATTTGATATTTTCAAGGGTTCTCATTGATCAAAAACATAAAATTTCCTCTATAGAATAAAAATCACGAAGTAACCTCAAATTTTTCATTTTTTCGTATTATAATCGATTTTGTAATAAGAAAAAATAAATAAAAAAATTACTATAGCGACAAAAATTTTGTTATTAAATATATTGATACAAAAGTAAGGGTTCTCACTGGCCATTTTTTGTAATAAATATCTTTTAATTTATTACAAAAGAAAAACTCTTTTGTCGCATAAGAATAACATCGTCCGTCTAACGTTGAGGAGCTGAAATCATATTTCCATCTCACTCATTTATCGCGCGGTATTGCATGTTCTCAATCGGTCACTACTCGATAGATATATCAGATACTTGGACATTACTATAAACCGGTTCAATAAATAATAATTTATGCGTATTGTCTAGTTAATTATGCTTTAGGAGTGCACACATGGTATTTCCCCTAATAAGATAAATACAGGTTGACATTTACTCGGTGTTACATAATCGATTCAAAGGGATGTGTCCTGATGTAATAACTTCGTTTAGGTAACACAGAATTGGTTTATTTTAATCGTTCAATTATACCAAAACAGGAAATTCTCAATTTACCAAAGACTTTGGTAACTCGTATCGGAAACAAGTATTTCTAAAACGGTAGTATAAAAGCCTTAAAAGTAGGTAGTATAGGTGAAGAAAACCTGGACATGAAAATCGCCAATTCGCCTTGTGCAAGCATAGCGATTAATGCTCGTATCTTCTTTGTTGCAGAAGAAGCCTTTGCCTTGCTGTGGGGAAATAATAGACTGGTATTATTATTCTATACTAGCTTTTGCCCGCGACATCGTCCGCGAGATTAATAGTTCCCGTTCCCGGAGGATTTCCGGGATGAAAACTACCCTTTATCTTTTCTCAGGTCCCAGAATATATCTGTACCAAATTTCATTCAAATCGGTTCAGTGATTTAGGCGTGAAGAAGAGACAGACAGACAGAGTTACTTTTGCATTTATAATATTAGTACGGATTTGTTCAAATTTCTCCGGGCCCTGGGGTCCCGGGCCTTTGGAAGGCGTACGAGGGGCCGAAGCCAACTCGAAGAGGCCCTTTCAGCAAAACTTTATATGAAATGGGACGACGATTATCCCTATATGCACTAAATAAATACACCCAAGGACAACCCCCGGTTGAAGTTGGACTATCCATACTAATATTATAAATGGGAAAGAGTGTCTGTCTGTATGTTTGTCTTTCTTTCACGGCAAAACGGAGCGACGAATAGACGTGATTTTTTAGGTGGAGATAGTTGAAGGGATGGAGAGTAACATAGGGTACATTTTGTCTTTTTCTAACGCGAGCGAAGCCGCGGGCAAAAGCTATTTGTAAAATTTGGCAACTAACAAATGTTGAACTATGGGTTTGGATTCTTCAATGAATAAGGTATCAGAAACTATGAAATGACTATGGTCCCTGCCTCACCAATGGTTGTTAATAAGGAAATAATGGCAGGGGGTGACTTGCACACTCAGCGCCTTACTAATAATCGCTGCATAAAGTTATGACAGGTTTATACGTCAAAAAATGTATGGTTACACAGGCTTTATTCATTGCATAACTTTACACAGTGATTATTAGTAAGGGCATCAGTAAATAAGATAACAAGATTTTCTCCCCGGAAGAGTACGAGTATAATAACCAGAGGAGGTTTTTAATGCCACTATCACAGAGTTTAATAAAGAATTAATTATTACATCTTAATCATTACGCAATGCTTTAAATTACTACCAGTTATGAGGAATACTTCTGGTTAAGGTCAACGACTTCTTCAACATACCTAATGTTTTAACAAGCAACACATTTATATAATAGGTCGTGCGTTTACTGTGGAATTCTTGCGTATTGTCGAGGATTCCCTTTTGTTTATTTACGAACTTCTTAGAACTGCGTGGTGCGGTCAAAATATTATCGGTCAATCAATGAAATTATGTACTGACCATTTTACATCAACTATTGTTATTTATTTATTTATTTAATTCTTAGTACGTAGTGTACAGGCGGACTTATTGCCGTAGGCATTCTCTACCAATCTACCTTCAGGTGGTGCAGAGAAATTATTAGGTAGATGCACTAAAAGTGGGAGAGTGTAAAATGATGTTTAAGATAAAGTAAGTATTATATTATCACTAAATAACAAATAATAAACATACTCATATATTTGCTTATATATAAAATACGCTTACATACATATTTACATACTTATCTATAAATATACATAATATATATATATATATATATATATATATATATATATATATATATATATATATATACATACATACTGTACCATATGTTAAGAAACGTCTGCAAATGCTATCCGTCTGAAATGTTCTCTCAGTTTCTTTTTGAAAGTAAATTTTGTTTTTGACATCCTGATATTCACAGGCAAGTCATTCCAGAGAAGGACAGATTGGACAAAGAAGGTAGAATGAATGAAATTGTGTTACACACACTTCACCTATATATTCTAGCTTTCGCCCGTGGCTTTGCCCCCACGAATGTCGATACTTCCATCTCCAATTTTACCCTTTCGGGGTCGGAATTTTCAAAAATCCGTAGTGGTTACCTACTCTTTACAAAAAACACATATTGCAAGTTTCATGTCTCTAGGACCAGCGTGACCAAGTCAGACCATCAGTCAGTCAACTCTCCATTTAAAATAATTATATAGATTTTCTTCACATTTCAGTTGCTACGTTAGGCCGTATCAGAAAGAAAGCTGGAAACTTATAAGCGCTTGCCAGCGCTTGTCAACGCGGGTAATCCACGCAGGAAAATATATGAACATCGACAAGCTTCAACACGCGCTTGTCAGCGCTGGGCGTTGCCATAACAACTGCAAGTAAATCTTTCTGACATTTTGCTTAGTCTGCTTCAACCTGCTTCCTTTGTGTAGAACGGACCAGCGCAGCGCTGACAAGCGCCGGTAAGCGCTTATAAGTTTCCAGCTTTCTTTCTGTATACGGCCATACACTATAAGTTGTATTTCATTAAATATTGTACAAAGAGAAGTAGGCAATGTTTAATTTTAGTTTTAGTTCTTACAAACTTTTCGCGTCTCGCTGATGTAAGTTCACATTCAGATTACGAGTCCATGTCAGACTGCAAGCGGAGCGCGAGAGTTTATCGAATATAGAAACTAACTAATTTTACCTTTATTCACAGAAAGAAATTAATATCTTACAAATAATTTATTATTTAAATTCAAACTTTTGTATAATTCAAACTAGTATTTCTATATATCAATCTCTCAGCCTGTTTGTCTATTTTATTAAATGTGTGTCTGTTTGTTGAATGACTGTTTATTTTTTCTTAATTCTGCAACTTTTTATCGTCAATAATTTACTGGGACAAAGTAATGGACGTAAGGAGGAAGTTTAATATGCAGTCTTGTTCACGATTTTCAATTCCTCTCTATACTTACGGCTTAGGTCTTGCGACTAGGTTGCTGATGTCGCACTATTTTTATGGTTATGTTGTAATGGAAATAATACAATTTCAATTACTTTTCTACAGGTAAGAGTATCACTTTCATATCTTTCATTTATTAAAAATTTTCTTACATATTTTTATATTAGATTTGACACATACACACTACACATTAGAAGTGTACAATTTTGTTTTTTTTTTTGGTTGAATTTTGTTCTTATCAAGGCACAAATTACAATAAACATTACTTCGTTCAGCAAATTCTGCCCCGCTGCCCGCTAGCAGTATAGCGCGGGTTTTACGACGCAACACGCGGTCAGGTGTTGTAACAAGGTGAAGTTCAACGGGTTACTACATTCCGCGAAAGGTTAATATTTGCGAAAACCAATTGATGAATTATTGATGAAAATTAACACTATTACTCGTAAAATATGGATTTCGTGCGGATTTTTTATTAAATTTTAACTAATCACCATCGTGTAGCCTATAAATCGTAGTAATGAATGTTTGATTATAGCTTGTGATACATATATCACTGATTTTATGTTTGTGATGTAATGGCTTTATTTACGAAGATAGAGGCTTAAGTTTTTTGTTGTGTAAGCTTTATAGATAATAGTTCTGTAATCACTGATTGTAAATGAATGGTATTGTTTCGGAGCGGAATCAAAGATCGATTTAGATCCTAATAAACTAGCCTACCGACTAGCTTTTGCGCGTGACTTTGTCCAAGTCATTGGTCAAATAATTTATTTTCATTAGTGTACTGCCTACCCCTCCCACCTTCGCACGAGTTCCACAAATCTTTGAAAAACTCGGTTTTTCTCTATTGTAATATGCACGTATTACTCATATAAATTCGTTGCGTAGTTTGAAACATATAAGCATACATAGAGGCAGACAGAGAAAAGCTACTTTGTTTTATCATCACCATAATCAACTTGTTTAGCTTAGTATTAGTTATCATTTACTTTTAGTTTTTTCGTTTCTTTTATTATACTAAACAAAAATGCACCTCTCTGTCAAAGTCCGCATATTGCCAATGGTAGCATTATTACTAAATTACCTTTTTATATTATTAAACGTTGGAAAATCCCACAATGGTAATACCAGCATAAAAAATTAATTGAAATAGAACACCTGCATCTGTATATAATTATTATGTGACTTATTTTTAGTATTTGACAAATAAAAATGCAAGTTTCATGTCTCTAGGACCAACGGTTTGGGCTATATCAACAGCCAGTCAATCAGTATTACCATTTTATTTATATACGATTTTTTTTTGGGAGTGGGAAATCATCCAATGACTGCTCCCGTCCTGGGTGTGGCGGGAGGGCGTGTCAGACTCTTACTGACTAATACCCACTCATGTTCCTTCGATTGCCCTTTATGTTCCAGGGTCACGGTAACTATTATAAACATTCCGCAACCCCGGCAGGCGTTGGCCCTGTAAAGCCCGGTTTCCACCGCGAGCGGAACGGCCCCATTAATGACTTCGTTTGCAAGCGCAAACTGCATACTTGTATTTCCACCAACAAAATTATGATTCTTAATACATAATTGTTTATTAATGCATTCATTATTTATTATTATTCGACTATTTGTTGTTTATTTGTTTTTCTATTTGTTATTTGCAGTTTGCGCTTGCGAACGAAGTCATTAATGGGTCCGTTCCGCTCGCAGTGGAAACCGGGCTTGGCCCCTTCCTGTGCTGACTCCTTCTCTTTGAGGCGCGCGTGGAACACTAACGCGCCGTCGACGCGGTCCTGGTCCTAGCCGGGCGGCGAGCTACCCATCGCTCGCCATCCGCAGAACCGCGCCTACGGTGGCCGGTAGTCGTCTTGCGACTCTCGACGTCTTCGCCTGGGTTTTATATACGACTAGCTTCTGCCCGCGGCTTCGCTCGCGTTAGAAAGAGAGAAAAAGTAGCCTATGTTACTCTCCATCCTTTCAACTATCTCCACTTAAAAAATCACGTCAATCCGTCGCTCCGTTTTGCCGTGAAAGAAAGACAAACAGACAGACAGGCAGACAGACAGACAGACAGACAGACACACTTTCCCATTTATAATATTAGTATGGATATCAGATATTGTTTAACACGTCGATACATAAGCATAGCACGTGCCACCTGTCAAAGGTCAAATATAGTTTCATGCGTGACCTACTAATTGGATGCAGTCGAACCGACGCACATCTAAACGCCCAGGCAGACATAAAATTAGTTATGGTTTAATTGATAATTATACCCGTGAAATATCTATCATGTATTTCTATTTCAATATGGAGTAAATCAAAGAGTAATCGTTGTATGTGATATGTTGGATGGATATATGTATAATATTGATTCCCGTTTCAGGTTAATGATTCCATTATAATGTGCGGTCAGCAAAGCAGATAGGTATGCAGGGCCGTCCAACTAAAATTTTCTCAAAAACTCACGGATATTTAAAAAAAAACTATAGTAAAAAATAACTAGTTCTTCAATAAGGTTACATTTCATTTGAATAAATTCATTGGTATTCAAGAAAACCTCAATTGTAGATGACGGCCCTGCATACCTATCTACTTTGCTGTCTGTACACACTAACGATACACCCCAGCTTCGCAAAAGTGATACAATCTTTGAAAATTCTGGCTATTTTCTATTATCGGCCATTCTCCGATAAGCAAATTTTACGTGTCCGGGCTTGAACAATCCGTACTTTTATCATATTCAATCATCCAATATTTTTTATATGATAGATAGCATCCCTATCTAGCCATAAACAAAAACACAGGCCTCTGTTTAAAGTATTTAAGACTAAATTAATTTAATCTAAGTTCAAAAACCTCTGTTCTCTAATTACCGTAACGTGTCCGCACACTGTCTTAATGTTAAAACTTACTTGTAATTTTTATGACTTACAGGTTTACTTTGATCTATTCAACATTTTAAATGGTGCTAAACAACGTGTATCGCATAGTAAAATATTGAATCACTAGAACCAGTCTATAAATAATTATCATTAAATTATCGGATGTCCGATGGAAAGTTATAATTACCGTGACATATTCTGTTCTCGAGTGCACACCCCTAAAAAACAGTATTTGGCACACCACTTCCGAACGCGTCTCGTCTCCTCCATGTGTACCGCGAAACATCAGCAGTTGCACGTCTCTAACGTTAGTGTACCGCTAATAAAGCGCTCTTGTATATAATTACCGTAACCTTGGTTACAAACTTTTCTAATTACCGTTTCACATTATATAAATTTGATTTTTTAAGTTAGACCTAAGTTGATCATGTAAATCAAGGCAGTACTTTGGCCTCCGTACGTTGTAATAAGCTAGTATTTAAATATTTTGTTGGTTACCGAAATTTTTAAGAAAATCTATCGTTTTCTAATTACCGTATACTAATTACCGTATGTTTATAATTACCGTTGTATGAAAAATTAATTCTTATTTACTAACTGTAGCCTCAAAATAGATGGGTACAGAAGTCAATCTACATGCAAAGCGCGCTTGAGCTTCACCCGCGATTATCAGTGATGAGTTGATGAGGCATATCCGCGGGATATATGTATATATAATCCCGCGGATATGTGGAGGACGAGGCTTTCTTAATGCTAAGTCTCTCCTCAACCGCGAGACCCGGAGGTTGTATCTCCGGGAATATTTCCTTAAAGCTGACGTGGTTCCCCACGTCAGCACCGAGAATCCGAGATGTGGTCACTGTGGTCAAGAACCTCACTCCGCTCTCCTTAACTAAAGAGAACTGGCGCAAACTTGTAGTGCTTGAGGCAAAGGATCGTGAGGAAGTATGGTAGAGTAAGGCGCTACACGGGCGGTTTTTCCGGGCCTTGCATGGGCCCGATGTAGACTTTTTAGTGTCAGTTTACTAGCTACAATTTGGTGACCTATTTTGGGAAACCGAAGGTTTTGTCTGTACAATTATGGATGAGGTTATCATGACGAAGATTTATCGGGAATTTATTGTGAAAGATGGTACGGTTGACTTATGTCGGGCGTGTCACCTGCCGGGAGAACGATTCGTCACACTATCTCTGATTATTCTCGTCTTGCTAACAAAGAGGACTTGAATGGGCACAACCTAGTAGCCAGGATTATCAATCAGCAACTTGCTCTGAGATACGGCCTCGTAGAATCTGAAGATGGCAATGTCACATTGTACTGGGGTCGATACATCATCACCGAAAGGACTGTTGTAGCAAACAAGCCTGATATAGTGGTGGTGGATCGATTAGAGCGGCGCGCAATGATCGTTGACGTAACGGTCCCGCGTGACAAGAACCTTGTGAAGACCGAGAAAGATAATAAATAGACTGATAAACACATTACCCTTTGCGTCGCGCAGTCGGGTAAAAATTAAGTAGAATATCATTTATCATAGAATATCAGATCGACTCGAGATCGATGTGTGTATCGACTTGGCTCGCGAGATTGTTGACATGTTGAATGTGAACTCAACGGTCATGTGCCGATAGTTGTTTCTGCCAATGGTTTAATAGCCAAGAGTCTCGACCAACACTTAAGGTCGAGGCTCTCGTCAGATGGCTGGATCTAGGGCTTCATTCAGAAGCTTTTGGACACGGCTCGCATCGTTAGGAAGTTCTTCTTTCTGAAGCCCTGATCACCGGTAGCTGGGACCTTGTTCCCGATGCCGTTGGGCTACTGTTTTTTATATTCTCACATGTTTTTGTTTTTTTATATCAATATTTAAAAATGTAAATAATCTGTATGAAAATAACGCGAAAATGAACCCGCGGCTTCACTCCTACTATACCCTACTCTAGCCTACCCTACTATATTCCACTCTAGCCTGCTCTAGCCTACCCTACTATATCCCACTCTACCCTACTCTACGCTAACCTACACTACTCTAAAGTACCCTTTTAATTTACAATTTTTTTTTCCATAAGAACCTTCTCCAAACAATAACAAACACAACAAAGAATTAGTGAAATCGGTCCAAAGATGATAAAGGGAAATAGGGATTCACTTTATATAAATAGATGTATACAAATTATTAATGTGTGTTATTTTTATTATATTATATCACATTTTACTTAAAATTGACAGTGTTTTCTAATTACCGTGGCATAAGATATTAAACTTTTCTAATTACCGTACTCATAATTTTTTTAAGTCTCAATAACTAAAAAACTACCAGTATTTTTTACTAGTTTCATATTTTAATGAGTTTAAGGTAAATCAGTGAAAAATAAAAATGGTTACGGTAATTAGGCAAATAACGCCGAATCGGAGAATGACCGTTATAATATGCATCCTGTATACATATTTTAAACACTTTTCCCTAGAATCATTCTATCTATTAAAAAATCCGCAGCAAAATCCGTTGCGGAAAGCGAGTTTACACGGTTACAAAGGATATTTAAAGTTCTTCCCCCACAAGCTTCTTAACAAAAAGCTTTTCTGCTCTTAAATATAATGTGTTTCTAAGAAGGATATCAGGCTACGCAAGTTATGAAAAGTTAAGACCTATTAGCATAGATTTATATTCTTCGTGGTTAAACCAATGTGGTTGATTTCCTAGAAATTAAAGTTCTGCGGTTACTCGTCCGGAGATACAGTGCCTTACCCGTCACACGTGTACTTGCATATATTAACTTTATTTTAAGACGTTTGTGGTGAGCCAACATTTTTATTGTCATCAAATTCAAAGCATTTCACTTAGACCAAGCACTTATGAATTATTGTCAAAGGGCCGGTCGGTTTGTCAGAAAGAAAGTTGAAGTTGGTTGTTAATCTCTACGGAGAAGAATAAGCAAAAAATTCCATGGACACGCTTTTCAAAATAAAGAGTTTTACAAAACGTTGGTTACGTTAATAGTGTTGCTTCTATAGGTGAAAATAATGAAAGTAACTAACAAAATGCAATGCCTACCGGGATTGCGGAATAGTTGTAATAGTTACCTAGCGGCCCCGGAACAGAAAGGGCAACCGAAGGAACAAGGATGGGTTTTAGTCAGTAAAAGTCTGACACTCCCTCCCGCCCCGCTTAGAGCGGTAAAAGACATTTGATGATTTCCCATCCAAAAAACAACGAATGGCAGTTAAGAGTTGACCAATCTCAACTGACAGCGCCCGTTCACGAGGATTCAGCTCAACCATTTCATCAGAGATGATATAGATTTCATGGTGTGTCGTGATGGCCTAGTGGGTGTGTCGTGATGGCCTAGTGGATAAGGCGCCCGCCTCTCGTGTAAGAGGTTTGGTGGGTTCGAATCCGGGCAAGTACCAATGTGACTTTTTCAATTCATATGTACTTTCTAAAGTTTATCTTAGACATCACTGACATCCCGTACCTCGGAAAGCACTTAAAGCCGTTGGTCCCGGTTGTCAATCGTAGAACTTTGACAGTCGTTACGGGTCGTCAGTAGCCAAAAAGTCTGACCAGTCTAACCATGGGCTATCGGGTCGCCCAGTTACTGGGTTGTGGAGGTCTGATAGGCAGTCGCTTCACGTAAAACACCGGTATCCAGCTAAATCCGGTTAGGCTGGAAGCCGACCCCAACATAGTTGGGAAAAGGCTAGGGAGATGATGATGATGAATATAGATTTCATCAGAGTTGGATGAAAGCTTTTGGCCACAGAAAGCGGTGTTCCGACGCTTCGAATGCACAAAGCCTTAGTGCAACGTAGTGAAGTCCTATTATATGTTAATATTCAAGTTATATCTTACTTACAAATTGATTATAGCAGTAAGTGAGTCAAAATACAGATTATTTAGGTTTTGAATCAAATCTAGTAGCAACAAAATTTTAACTGTATCATGGCGTGAACAAGGGTTTCTCCTTTCTTTTTTTCTTTATTATTTTTTTAAGTATAGCTTTTTGTACTCTGCCTATATATATACCACTGTAGACTGATAATAAAATTCTTCATTTTATTTTTGATTAACTTAAAAACATACTTAATCATTAATAACGATATCAGTTAATTAAAGGTTCTCACAAAAGTATTGCCCTGAATGATAGTATCTCACACCTCCTGTAATTACGATTGGCACATTCGTGTAAAATATTGGTATGTAATTAAAAATGATTTAATGTTTTAATTTGATTCTGTGCCTTTTTTCCTTATATTGCACCTTCGAACACACGTGATTCGAGACACAGTAGAAAGACAATAGCAGCGCGACAGGCGACTGTCGCTTGGTCGTCGAAAAGTTAATGATTTATGATGTGTGAAGAGGTTTTGGCAAGGTAAGTGTTATAAAAATAACCACGATGTATATAATAATATAAATAATGTAAGTATACATTAAGTAAAAAAAATGAAACAGACATTTTAATAATCAGAAAGATGTTGTAAAATGGGCAAATGAGTATTCGGATGAGTATGAATTGAACTCAGGCGTGAGGCAGGGAGGTTTAACATCTCCACGGCTTTTTAATTTGTATGTAAACAAACTGATTGAGGGACTGAGCAGCATGCGTGGCGGATGCCGCATAGATGGCGTGAGTGTTAATAATATAAGCTACGCGGACGACATAGTGTTGCTCAGTCCATCAATCAGTGGTTTAAGAAAGCTAGTGAGTGTATGTGTAGAGTATTCTTGAGAGACACAGTTTAAGGTACAATGATAAAAAGACCGAATTTATGGTCTTTGTCGGAAACAATAAAAGCCTCAATAGTGTGCCTCCTATTTATTTAAATGGAGTGCCTTTGAACCGTGTGTCCCAGTTTAAGTACCTTGGCCACATTGTGACGGACAAGTTAAAAGATGACTTGGATATTGACCGGGAACGGAGGGCCTTGTCAGTACGCGGAAATATGCTGGCTCATAGATTCACTCGTTGTACAACTGAGGTAAAACTGACATTATTTAAAGCTTACTGTCAAAGTTTTTACACGAGTGGACTATGGGTAAAGTTCACGCAGAACACTTACAATGCCCTCCGAGTCCTATGTAATAACATTTTCAGGGCTCTGTTGCGGATACCGGGTATTGTAGTGCTTCAGGCATGTTTGCGGACGCCCATATAGATGATTTTTATGCAATCATGCGTAAGAAATCGGCGTCCGTTATGCAGGCTGTACGGGGGAGTAGCAACAGAATACTGAAAATAATAGCGGACAGGTTAGACTCAGCTGTGCTCTCTCGTTTCATCAATCTGCATGTGAGAGGTGCAGGTTGATGAATATATTAGTGTTTAATTATGTGTTTGAGATTACTAACATAGATCGTAAGTTTTCTTTTCTGTTACTAACATCTTGGACTAAGTGGTCTGAAATAAAAGTTTTTTTGTTTTTTTTAAACACACTAGTTGAATAAACTTATAAACTTTACCTTTTTAGCCGAAATCGTTTAAGCCGTTTACGATATACGTGACATAAATGTGTATACAAGAAGTGCTTGCTTTAAGTCAAGTGTAGGAGCGCGAAATAGATTTGTGAATACTAAAATCTCAAATACCTTAGGAGAATTTTTTCTTAATATCATTAAAAGTATTTGCACGTTTATTATATAAATAGCTGTATGCCATAAAGCCTTAATACCTAGTTTAGGAGTCAGACGTTCGACCTTGAACTTTTGTCACTGTTGTACAACTTACTCATAAGACTCGGTACTATCGCTATATTCCGTACACTACAAATAAATTCTCACATCCCCACACACCACACACACCTCCTCACCCTACACACCACTTAACATCCCATTCAAAGTCTCACACTGTGCATTTATAAAAATTATTATTCCTCGTCTTAGCTCAAATTTTGTATTGTTCGTATCAAAGCTGTTGTGTTTTTGTTATTTGTATCAAATGTTTTATCCAATAAACTATTATTATTATTATTAAATAACATTCTGAATTCTTAATTGTACCTTCTGTTAAAAAGCTATTGAAATTGAAATAAATAAAGTCTAATATTGTTATTATTCTTTTTATTATCCTGGGACATCTTACACACGGCCATCTGATCCCAAACTAAGCAGAGCTTGTGTTATGGTAATCAGAAAACTGATATGCATACGTATATAATTTTTAAATACATACATTATTATAGACACAGAACAAACATTTATGCGCATCACACAAAGTTTGTCCTGGGTGGGAATCGAACCCACGACCTCTGGCTTAGCAGTCAGCGTCACTGAACACTAGACCAACAGGTCCGTGAATTCCCGATATTTGTACCCATTTAAAAAAAATGATATTTCTTTTATTTGACCACACAATCCATACTAATATTATAAATGGGAAAGTGTGTCTGTCTGTCTGTCTGTTTGTCTTTCTTTTACGGCAAAACGGAGCGACGAATTGACGTGATTTTTTAAGTGGAGATAGTTAAAGGGATGGAGAGTAACATAGGCTACTTTTTGTCTCTTTCTAACGCGAGCGAAGCCGCGGTCAGAAGCTAGTACTAGAATAACAGAGTCATGTCAGCATGATTTGCATTCAAGCAAATTACTATTAATGGCGATCATACATTCTTGACATTCATTATTATTTATCAAATATGGCATCCCAGGCGTTATATGGAAGCCGTCCGAACAACTATACCATCATCATTCATCAATTATCACTTTAATGAGTAATAGATCTTTTTTCTAGTCTATGTCCTATTCTGATGTCTAAGCTATGTTATTGTAAAGTTTCTTCTTTACTGTAAAGTTATTCAAAATCTGTTCTGTAGTTTTTGCATGAAAGACAAATACACATACAAACTTTCACATTAATAATATTAGTAGGATTTGCGAATTACAAGTGCCTGGATTTGAACTCACTACCACTTACATAGGAGACGGGCGCCCTAACCACTGGGTCGTCACGACATTTTTAATATTGTTTATTTAATCTTTAAAATATAAAATAGTAAACTTATGATTGACTGGGTGATAACTGTTGGACCTAGAGATACGAAACTTGCAGGGTATATTATTTGTAAAGAATTGGTACTAAGAATAGATTTTAAAAAATTGGAACTTTAAAAAAGTAAAATAGTGAATGGAAGATTGACAACAACTCGTGCAAAACCGCGGGCAAAAGCTAGCGAAACATAAGGCGGTCAAGTTGAAATAACCGTTGCGGTTACCAAAAGTGGTGTTGACCACAAAGTAGGAGCGTCTGAGTCTTGTGACAGACAGCCAGACATTGTGATTACATCATAGAGTGTCTCATGTGCATTGCACCGACATCTATTACAAAGGCTCGTTAGACATGAGATGATAGCAATAGAATTTCTTATAACATTATTAATTCGAATCTGACTTACGTAATAGTTCAAACTTCTAATCTTAGAGACAAAAAAATTTGAGTTTTCTTTTTATGAAGAGCAAGGATCCGTTAAAAAAGGATTTTAGGAAATCCTAACCCTAAAGGGATGGAAGTTTTAAAATTCACGCGAATAAAGCCGCAGACGACTGCTATTGTTATCCGTACTAATATTATAAATGCGAAAGTAACTCTGTCTGTCTGTCTCTTCTTCACGCCTAAACCACAAAACCGATTTAAATAAAATTTGGTACAGATATAGTCTAGGATCCGAGAAAGGACATAGGATCGGGAACGGGAGCTATTAATCCACGCGGACGAAGTCGCGGGCAAGAGCTAGTATAAAATAAATTATTTGATTTTACTTAGGTAAAATCTTGGTCAATTTTATACAGAGACAGACAAACGTGTTACATTATCTCTTTATCTGGCTGTTTCAGTGTTAAACCGTTTATTAATCTATCATCCAGTGACGAAGAGGTCGTGGTCACGACCCTCAGCACTGAGGATTACGACGCAAGGACGGGAATCTATCATCAACGTCAACAGACTCCAAGCCAACACTTGTTTCTGAAATCCATACTTTCACTATCCATTCATAGTTTCAACATAACGGATGAACTAAACGGCGTGGGCACACACACAAGCACATTAATTCCCAAACCTATAAACTTGTAAGGTTAGCACCCGGTCACTTGTTAAATACCAATAAAACCATATAAGTAACACATTGCTGCATCTACGCTTTACTTAATCCGAACATAATCAATTTAGAATTCCAAGGATGGCCACTTTAATATTATAATAAGATGAACATCAAACCGAAACTCATCATGTCCCGAAGGTCGGACTGACCATAAATTACCATATTAAATATAAGAATGCTATTGTGAGTCTTCACATTTTTGGGTCAATTCTCATAAAATTAGCCATTAATGATGTCATTTGTTTACGATTCATTTGGCGCAATCAATCAATTTTACATTTTAATGTTAATCCTTTAAATGTTCAATGTTATTCTAAATCTTGTAATCAAGCTAAACGACCTTTAAAATATTGAAATAAAAAGATTGCTTTTCAAGATGATGACACGAGCCACAAACACTACTTTACATTTTATATTTCATCATTTGTAAAATTTCATCATTTTGATCGGAATGATTTCAAAGAATTAGGTCGTATATTATAAATAGTGATATAGGTAATGAAACAAATAAGTAAATTACTATAACATATATTGTTTTATTAACAAAATTGTTCAGGATCATATCACAGATCGCTTGGAGTGGATAATTAACAAAGGAAAAGGATAAGGTTAGGGATGAGTATTTTTTGGACTAGATATTGGGATTAGTGGTATTGAATTAGTTGGCGACGGGGATGTGGGCACCCTGGGGCTGGAAGCCGAGCTCGTTGGCGATGTAGGAGATGGAGTAGAGGACACCATCGGGACCGGGGTATTGGAACTGGCCGCGGACCTCGAGAGCCTCGTTCTCGGTACCAACGTTCTTCAGCTGACCCTGTTCGGACTGAGCGATGCCGTTAGAGGTCTCAACACTGGAAATGAGGAAAAAAGTGTTATTGACATCTTAAACAATACTACTAAGCATTTTGATTCTCTAAGATGCGTTGATACATTAGAAAGAATTAGAACTCATGAAATGGATGACTCAATAAGATTAATAAAGAAAGACGATCCAGTGAAGGGTGATACTGGATGCCGCTTAGTTTCCGATTCTCTAGCAGACATAGCTTGTTAATTTATTATTTCCAAAGTTGTTTTACATATTGTAGTGTGATTCAACTTACGCATAGTTGTATCCGTCGACTCCGATGTTGTCGCTCTCGTACCTGAGGACCTGGGCATCAGCATCAGTGCCAGCGGGGGCGGCGACGGCGGCGGCGACGAAGAGGGCGAGAACCACGAACTGTTGGCAGAAGACACTACTGTTAATACCCACCAGAATATCACAAGACACCACAAATTGATCGCTTTAGATCATGAAGATCTAAAGCTTTCAAGCGTCAATTGATAAACACTTTTATTGTTCCAATTCAAACGTACCGATTTCATTTTTGATGAGTTTTTTTGTTTGTCCTGGGACTGTTAGTGATTGAAAGGCAATCGAGCGACTGATGCCTCTATGTTGTCGCTCTGGCTATTTATACTCGCTGGCGCATCGTTGCGCGGCAAGGACGCGCTTTGACATTTGAACTTAGAATCTTCTTCGGTCAATGATGTTCGATGCTAAAGGTTCTTTGTGACATGTCCGGCTTGATCAGATGGCTCATATCGATATGATGAGGCCGACCTGCATTGATTTGTTATTGTATTTTAATATCACAAATATTAAATAGGACTTAACATTAATAAGAATTTTTAAATAGGTTGCATTATCGACATTTTAAGAATGTAATTTCAAATTGAATTGCCGGCCAAAAATAAAAAAAATCTACCAGTTATTTTCCACATATCTAAAACTAATACTAAGAACCGTAACAGTATTTCCTTAGCGGTGACATTTTTCTTAAATGAATCCACTAAAAAAAGCAGTTAAGTTAGTAATAGTTTACGGTATGAGTGACCTAGTAATTGTAGCAATTAGGAGTTTTTTGATGCCCTGTGAGCCCTTCTTTTATAACTTGTATATATTTATTTTAGTATTATTTATATATTTTGTACATATTATGTTAAATTTATAAAAAAAAAGCAATTAGGAGTTATTTTGTAAATGGTCAAAAAAGACCAACAATGTATAATATTGTTTAAGGTAATTTTCGTAGGTTCGAGATCTCAACGTATCCACGCATTAGCAACCCGGAAATGTCCCAAATGTAAATAAGCACCAACATTTATATATTTTTAATAACAATCAGTAGTTCATCTTTTTTGCCACGATATCACTTTTTAACATGTAACAGACTATACCAATTTTTTGTCGAATAAATTATTATTATTCTTAATATTATATCAATATATCATCATCCCAAGCACATTTCAGCACATTAATCGTGGTATCAATCGATCGCTTGCGCAGACTTTTGGTTCAACCTTTCTTCCAATATTTTACCACTGGTGATGCTTCTCTCAGTTACATGACAAAATAACTTTCAGTTTATTCCTATATGATTTATAGTAGTTAAGCTGATTGATTTATAGTACGTAAGTAGGTATTTTCAAATGTTTAATTTAAGTTTTATGTACTCGTTAACAGATAATTGCGAGCTTGTTAACATTTCTGACAGATTTCCGAAATCTGTTTTACTAAGATTAAATTTTTAGATTAAAAAAATACAATATTAATGAAATATTCAAAAAACCCAACTGCAATGTTGGAAGTCGGTGGTTTTGTTTCTGTTTTATTAATTTTTATTTAATTTAATTATTATTTTTTAATTAATCCTTTTTTTTTCAATAAACATTGCCTATGTCACTCCGATGAGACGAATTTAATGACACCACACATGTCGAAAACCGTTAGACGGTTTAGGATGTAGAGTGTGCCATAGAATGAGCCATACACATACGTATGTATGTGTATGTCTCATAATGATAATAAAATTAATAATCTCTCTCTATACGCACGAAAAACATGATCCTTCTTTTAGCAGTCTGGAAAAATAAGGTTGTTTAAACTGATTCCTAAGGTATGGAGTTATTTCCGGGATTGCGGAATAGTTCTAATAGTTACCGCGGCCCCGGAACATAAAGGGCAACCGAAGGAACATGGGTGTGTTTTATTAAGTCTGACACTGAGGGTGGGAGAAGTCATTTGATGATTTTCCATTCTCATAGTTATTTTTCTACTTAGAGTTAAAGACGTGTTTACTTCGAAGTTCATAGGTTAATCCCTCAGTAAATACCTGTGCTCTATTAGATAATAATTGGCTGTTTACCACATTATTATAGCACTAACTTTTGACCCCGACTGCGTTCCCACCATAGTCCACAAAATCTAAATAGTATTCTTTTTTTTTTGGTGAGTGGGAAATCATCCAATGACTGCTCCCGTCCTGGGTGCGGCGGGAGGGCGTGTCAGACTCTTACTGACTAAAACCCACTTATGTTCCTTCGATTGCCCTTTATGTTCCAGGGTCACGGTAACTATTATGAACATTCCGCAACATCTAAATAGTATTGGGATACAGGTTTCTTAGTTTGAAAATTCTGTTTGGCCAAAAAGCATAAAAGATTACACAAACATAAATTTTCACAAACTTCCCATTTATATTTAGACTAGCTTTGCCCGCGACTCTGTCTTCTTGAATGTCGGTACAACAACACAAGTTAGAAAGTAATTTACGTCCTACGCCCTTGCGTTTAACGAAAATCTTGTTATTTTGCAAGTATGACAGACAGACGGACGTTCGAACATGTAGTACGTAAATATCAATTGTATGAATTAGAACTATAATAATGGGAGGATTCCAATCAAGTTATTTGCAGAATTTAGCGCCAAAGTTCGCTAGTACAGCATGGAATTTACTACGATATTATTTTGAAAAGGGCACGCTAGCAATTAACTAAGTACGGTATTAGATGAGGTGTGGGACACTTACTTAAACTACAGACGAAAATGATAAAGATTTTCTAATAATAAACTTAAAAAATATGATGGTTTATCACCTATTTGCATGATATACAGTTTAAAGCTACGATTTACTTCTGATTTCCAATGACTTAGTAAATACTAACAACATTTTATGTATTTTCTTATCTTAATGTTGTATGAAACTTTTTGCTACTAATCGTAAAACAGAAACAAAAGCAAAAGTTATTATTTCGATTGTGTCTGTGACCAAATTATTGGTGTTGAGCCACATGGATGGTGGCTACTATCCTACGGTCAATCTGTGATTACGTGATGTTATAGGATGTCAATATTACACACACACACCACAGGGTTATGAAAAAAAACATTATATTATACTGAAAATATAGTTAAACCAGCTTTCGACCGTGGATGTCGAAAGTCCCCTGCTTAACCTTGTTAGGGTTGAATTTCCAAAAATTCATTTTTATTTATTTATTTACCAATACCAAGTACTCGTGATGGCCCAGTGGATAAGGCGCCCGCTTCTTGTGTAAAAGGTTGTGGGTTCGAATCCGGGCAAGTATCAATGTGACTTTTTCAATTTATATGTACTTTCTAAAGTTTATCTTAGACATCACTGACATCTCGTGCCTCGGAAAGCACGTAAAGCCGTTGGTCCCGGTTGTCATTCGTAGAACTTTGACAGTTGTTACTGGTTAGCCAGAAACTATGACCAGTCTAACCAAGAGGTATCGTGTCGCCCAGTTACTGGGTTGTGGAGGTCAGATAGGCAGTCGCTCCACGTAAAACACCGGTATCTAGCTGAATCCGGTTAGGCTGGCAGCCGACCCCAACACGATTGGGAAAAGGCTAGGGAGATGTTGATGACCAAGTACCAATGTGACTTTTTCAATTCATATGTACTTTCTAAAAGTTTATCTTAGACATCACAGACATCGGTGAAGGAAAACATCGTGAGGAAACCTGGACTTGTAGTTAATATTAGTCCGAAATCGCCAACCCGCCTTGAGCAAGCGTGGTGATCAATGCTCGTGCCTTCTCTGTATGAGAAGAGGGCTTTGCCCAGCAGTGAGACAGTTATAGGCTGGTGTTATTATTTATTTATTTAAACATACATACAGCTATCACAGGCTTAACCTAATACAATAGTTGTAGTTAAGAATATACACAAGTTATGTCATGTCAATGTCTCTAGGACAAGCGGTTTGGGTTGTGGGTTGATATATCAACAATCGGTCAGTCAGTTTACCATTTAATATGATATATAGATTTGATAATTATATGGTGTCTGGTATAATATTCTTCATTCCAATTAGCCCAAGTATAGGTGTATCGTCTGCTACTAAACGGGTCAGAAACTTATAAGCCTCATAATAATTTACTATGACTACATAACAGATCGAAATACTAACGCAAAGTGCAGGCCGCGAAATAAAGTTGAAGACACTAAAATTACTAGGCTTTTTTATTTATATAAAGTCTATGAAAAAAATATAGGTAAGTGGGTATAGCCGAATAGGGGAGACAACTACAAAAAGGAAGAAGTCCGTCAGTTAAATTATCAAAAAAATTTAGACACGTAAATTTTATTTTTTCTCGTTATCCAAAAATGACGACGATACAGTGCGTTGAAGTTGTGCGTGACGTCACGATCAGATACAATTTATGCATTACAGTGACGTCAAAAGCCCCTACTTCGGAATTTTGATGCGCTTTATCTTTGTATTTTTTTATTAATCATCAAGAATGTGTCGCCCCCCCCCCCCCCTAACTTTTGAACCATAACTTTAAAACATATGAAAAAAATCTGAAAAGTAGAACTTTATAAGGACTTTCTAAGAAAATTATTTTGAACTTGAGGGAAATAACAGTTTTTGTACAAAAAAGACAAAAAGGTTGTACAAAATAATTTCTGCTGACAGCCTTTTTTTAAACATAAGTGGGAACACTTATTGTGACGGACGGGAAACTACGGAACCGTACACTGAGCGTGGCCCGACACGCTCTTGACCTTTTTTTTTTGTTTCAAAACAACATTCTAATAAATTTAATTAACTTGTAAAGCTCGTTAATTCGATCCTGCGTCAATTTGTTCAATAAAATAAATATATTTTATTACTTAACATTTTCGTGGACAATTTATATTATTATTGAGCCATCTACGAGAGGTGCACGTGTATATAGGTAAGCAGGTTTAATGCGCTTCCTAAATTTAGCACGTGTATAACTGGATTTGAGTACTTTAGATAACTGACTTTTATGCCATCATGAGGAAGAAGGCAGCCTCGTTGCTAGGTAGAACTAGGACCAGCGCTAACAGCGTCCTACAAACCATGGCCGGCAAGTACGATACGTCGGTGCTTAGGCACTGCTTGTCCGGCAGTAATGAATAGTTTTTAAGTGTTACTAACCCTTAGCAGATAAGTTATTACTAACCATTGGACCTTTGTTGTCATTAAATAAATTAAATTATTATTATTTATTATTATAAAGTTATTCTTATTGCCTTAGACAAAGTTACATACGAAACTACATTTTGGAATGGGCAACTAGAATCACTTTTGTAAATGACGTTTCAAAGTGCCTTTTTTGGTCGAATGAAAATAAACGATTTGACTTTGACTTTGACATATGACTTTAAAAAACGTCACAACCTAATAACAACCTGTATCGTGAAAGGACCACGCGCATGAATTCAGCAATTTGCGTTTCGCTGAAAAATTTAGTTGACAGTTCTAATCCAATAGTCGTGATGGCCTAGTAGTTAAGGCGCCCGCCTCTCATGCAAGGGGTTCGAATCCGGGCAAGTACCAATGTGACTTTTACAATTCATATGTACTTTCTAAAAGTTTATCTTAGATATCACAGACATCGGTGAAGGAAAACATAGTGAGGAAACCTGAACTTTGTAGTTAATATAAGTCTGAAATCGCCAACCCGCCTTGAGCAAGCGTGGTGATCAATGCTCGTGCCTTTTCTGTGTGAGAAGAGGCCTTTGCCCAGCAGTGGGACAGTTATAGGCTGGTATTATTATTAGTTCTAATCCTATCAGCGCATTTGGCGTCGTAAGAATGAGAATAGCGGTCAATCTTAACCTTTCAACGACCAACCGATAGCCGGCTGTCGGGCTGCTATTGCCTTTCTATTGTGTCTCAAATTACGTGTGTTCGAAGGATTAAGTCCTATTATAATGTCCTTAAAAAACAAAAATTTTTGCTTTTTAGCGATAAGGCCGCCTATTGTACTCTTGCATATTTGTTTGTGTTGTCCTTTACTGTTTTTGTCCTATTGGTGTACAATAAAGAATATTCTATCTATCTATCTATCAATTTTATACAAAAGCTAACGGCGTACGCGTTTTCACATTTTTTTTTTTGTTTTCTATAGGTAGACATAAATTGAATTATTTAGTAGTCCATTACCTTGTCAACGAAAATATGCATCTATCATCTATTATACAAATAAATCGTGCACTTGAATTACTCCATCTGTATAAAAAAACGCTTCAAAACTTGCGTAGTTTTAAAGATGTAAGCATTCACAGACAGACAACGGAAAACGACTTTGTTTTATACTATCTAATGATTCTCTAATTTATTGATTTTTTAATTTTGACGGGCCAGTTGGTCTATTGGTTAGTGACCCTGACTGCTAAGCCGGAGGTCGTAGGTTCGATTCCCACCCAGGACAAACTTTGTGTGATGAGCATGATAGTTTGTTCTGTGTCTGGGTGTTATTTATCTATAATATGTATGTATTTATAAAGTACATAAGTATGTATATCAGCTATCTGGTTACCATAACACAAGCTTTGCTTAGCTTGGGATCAGATGACCGTGTGTGAGTTGTCCTAAGATATTTATTTATTATTATTTAAAACCACAGTATTTTGCGTCATACTTTAAATCCCCCGAATGGCTGTCCTTTAGGAAACCAAAAAAACTTTTATGATGAAAAAATACAGAAACCTTGAAACAACTTTAATAAATTTTACGGCCAGTAAAATAAATAACTAAAGATCACGAGCACAGCTGACATTCTGCCTGCCTCCTATCTATACTAATATCTATTAAATATTATAAAGAGATAAACTTTGTTTGTTTGATTGTAATGAATAGGCCCAAAAACTACTGGACCGATTTAAAAAATTCTTTCACCATTCGAAAGCTACATTATCCCTGAGTAAAATAGGCTATATAATATCACGCTATGCCCACGGGAGCGAGGCAGTAACCAAAAACCTAACGTAACGCGGGTGAAACCGCGAGGAACAGCTATAGTCACGTATAATAATAATGATACTCTATTAGTTTTATAGTAAAAGCTTTGTTTTATTTTATTTAGGTATATTTTGAGTAATAATTAACACACTAACGATCCTCTGCGGTTTCACACGCGTTATGTCAGTTTGTTTGTTCCTACTCCACCCCCGTGGGTCATTGCGTGATGTTGTGTAGCCTATAAATCTTTTTTTTCTCCTTTTACTTTCGCCTTCTTGGCGTCCCTGAGTCACCTGGTTCCAGCAGAATACCAGCGTCAGGTATATGCTGAGCCTATACCTGACATATGCTGAGCTGGACACCCATTTGGTGCAAACTAGAGACACGCACTGCTTAGTCACTTTAATTTTCTTTTTTGTAATATTGTTTTTATTTTGTGTATGTCATGTGTTTTGCTCCGAATAAATTTGTTATCTATCTATCTATCCCTAAACCCTAAAGTTTCATCAAAATTCACGTATTTTTAATTGATTACGTATTTTGATGATTATGTATGTATTCTGTGTATGCTTTTAGTATTTTTAAAACACACACGTGATTTGAGACACAATAGAAACACAATAGCAGCCCGACAGCCGGCTGTCGGTTGGTCATTGAAAGGTTACTAAAATAATATGACTTAAGAATTAAATTATTATTTTTTCTACCCAATCTGGAAAATTTTACCGTTTACTAAACAAATGTTAGTCGGAAATCGAATCAGCATTAGCATTATTATGTAAAATTATTCTTAAGGTTTCCATCGACAAGTCTGTACAACCTTTAGATACCATTGACATCAAGTAGGCTGTGTGTTACGCAAATAAGCTAAATATATTACATAGAGAAAGTACTAACAATACATAAAAGAAGGTGATAAATAGTGTCATATGAGAAAACATAACTTATTCTCTAATATGTATATCAAGATTGCGAACACCGCCGCGGGCCAAAACTAGCGGGACACTGTGATTTTAAAACAATCCATATACATATAATAAAATCGTAACGAAGTCGATACTGCATATTGTATACTAGCTTTTGCCCGCGACTTCATCCACGTTCCCAGAGAATTTCCGGGATGAAAACTACCCAGACGTCCTTTCTCAAGTCCCAGACTATATCTGTACCAAATTTCATCAATCACTTTCGCATTTATAATATTAGTACGGATTAAATATACAGTTTAAAAGTTAACATCTATGTATCTGTAAAAATTCCAGTTGCTCTACTATCATAACCCATTTGCCATTTGCCTGGTTCCCATTTTACCCTATTGTTACAGAACTCCAAAAAACAGCACTATATAAAACAGTCGTAGATCCGATCACAATTAAATTAAAGCAATAATCTCAATGATATGGCCGTGATGAACACAGAAACTAATTAAAATCATACACATTAACAAGATATATTTATTATTATTAAAGATTTTCGCATTAACTCGCTCCAACGTTGAAAGTACTTGTAAAACAGGGGTCGCGAACCTTTGGTGTCAAGCCTTAGGCGAGTTTATGACGTGAATATTATATATTTCATTCGAAAAGGATTACAATCTTATTCAACTTACTTCATAATTTAATAGTTTGTATTAAATACGGAATTAAATTACAAAAAGGTAAAGCACTCGTTAATAAAGTTGTTTTAACTGAAAAAAGTTTTGACTACATTTTTCACAAAGTATTTTATTAAAAAAAATAGGACGATACAGAGATAATACCACAGTCTATATACCACAGTCCAAATACCATAGTCTAAAATAAAACAATAAGTTTATTGTAAAACATTTATTTTAAGACATATTATAGAGTTCCTTGCTTAAAAGTTGCTTAACCTGCTACACATATATATTTAATAAAATTATTAAACAACAAACAAGTCATATTTTATACTCACATTTGTTATAAAAAATACTTTGTAGAAATATAAATTCTATCCTATATTTTTATAAATCATTTTCAAAATTGTCTAAATAAAATAAATTATTTAACATTGACTTTGGAAATAATATCGTTGCCGCACAACAAAACGTTTACAGCCCCTGATGATGTGCAGAAGGTTGCCCATCTCTACAACAGCACATATGAAGGTGTGTACTTCGACAAAGGCTAGTAGTCATCTCGTGACAATGTTGCTGACTCATCTCCACTTACTTTCGATAACGGACTTTTATGTGTTATATAAGACATACCTTTACAGGATATCAGGGTCGTGTGAAATATACTGGGGGTATATAGAAGTTAAATAAATAAATATCTTGGGAGAACCACATACGGCCATACGCCCTAAGCCGAGGTCCTTACCCCACAGGGGGTGCCCTTAGTGCTGTCGTTGTAGAACAAGTTTTGGCCCTGGCTGGAGGCCTAGAGTCACTCTTGGCAGCCATAGGATTGTCCGGTTAAGCAGTAAACAGCATTAGAGAGCTGAACTGCGAGATGCCCTAGTAAAAAAAAAATACGGCCATCTGGTTTCATGGAAGTAGTATAGTTTTCATCCCGGAAATCCCCGGGGAACAGAAACTATTAATGAACGAGACGAAGTCGCGGGCAAAAGTTAGTAAATTATATTTCTGGGGCCTCCAAATGCAACCGACATTTGCGTATCATTGTTATTTAATTCATTTAAATTCAATTAAATTAAAGTTACCAAAAATGGTGATCTCTAAAACAAATGTAAACGATACATACAACCTTTACAAATACATAGGAACTAAACAATGTTCTAAAAATAATTGACGTAATTGTATCATTAATAGGTTGTTAACCTAGTGTATTGTATTGTATAAAATACAAATATATCGTCCTAATGACTTAGGTATAACAAATTATTTCATTATTTTTCTCAAATTGCTAGCAATGTTTCCTGTATAATCATTTACTGACATTCTTAAAGTTCAGGAATCATTAAACTTCCTGCCGGGGTTGCGGAATGTCCTGCCGGGGTTGCGGAATGTTATGTTTATAACTGTTACCGTGACCCTGGAACATAAAAGGCAATCGAAGGAACATGAGTGGGTTTTAGTCAGTAAGAGTCTGACACACCCTCCCGCCGCACCCAGGACGGGAGCAGTCATTGGATGATTTCCCACTCACCAAAAAAAAAAAAAAAAGGAATCATTAAACTTTATAAAAATGTATGTTTTATTTTTTATACTTGCGGGTTTTTAAATCAGGTAATGATAAATAAAATGAGCAAGCTTTTTCAATTGAATTAAGTAGTATTAAAATAGGTAAAAAGCTACATATTAGCCATTACATGTTGCGGAATGTTTATAATAGTTACCGTGACCCCGGAACATAAAGGGCAATCGAAGGAACATGAGTGGGTTTTAGTCAGTAAAAGTCTGACACGCCCTCCCGCCGCACCCAGGACGGGAGCAGTCATTGGATGATTTCCGACTCAAAAAAAAAAAGATAGTAAGGGTTGGAAGAGTAAAAGGAAGTCATTTACAGTGGGATAATAATTTAAAATCCTTGATTTTATAAGAATATAATTATATAAATAACAGTTTTCATAATACCTCTGTCATTTGTAGTGGAACTTCCGAGACTCGGGCGAAGTCGCTAGCTAAGTGCTAGTCCTTTAAAAATAAAACCATATAACCTAACCGGCAGCCGGCTGTCGGACTGCTATTTTCTTTCTATTGTGTGTCATATTACGTGTGTTCGAAGGATTAATATTGCCTATTCAAAGTTTTACAAATAAGGGTTTAGCAATAACTCCGTTGTCATCTCACAATGACCATGATATTACAAATGACAACCTTCCGACTCTTCGCTCACGTATCAAAAATATCGACTTCTATAATTTTGACATTAGTTTCCCAATAAATTCATTGAAGCCGCATATATTCGTTTATAAATAAATTAAGTGGTCGCGTGAACGCTAATGCTTAGTTTCTTGTTCAATGTCGATTGTTTGGTCTTTATCTAAAAATATATATATTGTCCTGTTTGTTCGTAACGCCAAAAGCCATACTTCCATACTAATATATTATGCGAAAGTAACTCTGTCTGTCTGTCTTTCTTCTTCGCGCTTAAACCACCGAACGAACCGATTTGAATAAAATTTCTGGGAACCAAGAAAGGATAGTTTCATCCCGGAAAATTTTCCGGGATTGGGAACTATTACTTCACGCGGACGAAGTCGCGGGCTTAAGCTAGTCATACATATAACAAAAAAAAACAATCTCATATATGTTTTGTCTGATGGTATCAGCTAGTCTTCGAAACAACTATAAATGAGAATTTTACTGTAGGGCTTTTAAAAAAGTTTCCACAAGGGCAAAGTCGCGGCAATCAACTAGTTTCTAATAAAGTTCGATGCGCTGCAAGAATGTAAATTATTGGAATAATTTTAAATCTTCAACATTGTAAGTTTTAACAATATATGCTGATTTAACACCCACACATTGCTCTAATTCAGAATATTTTTTTTTTATGAAATGCATTATTCAATTGAAACAGTTCATGTTTAGTTAAATACGAATTAAAATATCATTAGAATATTAAAATTTATACAGATTCATTCAGATGTACACTATTAATTAATAATCTCAAGACACAACTTAAAAAACAGGCCAAGCACGAGTCGGATTTGCCACCGAGTCTTTTTAGACATTTATTAAGCACAATGCTTACTGCTTCTCTACCGTGGGTCGTAGCGTGACTATAAAATAAACCAAGGTATCAAATTGAATTCGAAAATTTCGGTCGGCTAAAAATCGAAAACCTTAAAATTAAAATAGTTAGATTTTTTGTTTGTTTGATTTCTTTGGATTTACCAGCCTTTTTTTGGATTATTGGAAATCATCAAATGACTTTTCCTGCCCTGGGCGGGGCGGGAGGGAGTGTCAGACTTTTACTGAGTAACACCGACACTTGTTCATTCGGTTGCCCTTTATGTTTCGGGGCCGCGGTAACTATTACAACTATTCCGCAACTCCGGTCGTCGAATTTACCGGCCTGGCTTAATAAATAGAAAACTATATTATTTTAGAATAATATTGACTATATTTTGAGAATAAAGACTAATTTCTAACATATGCAATTCAATATTCACCTTGTCTTACAAAATTATCAATTAAACGCAACACGATATCTAACCTTTAAAACATAATTAATAAAAGCGATATGTTATTCTTTCATGTGGAACTTGAATTACTACAGACTTCATTTATCACATCACATTTTAATAAATTACATTACCTAATATTGTATTTATCTAAATATCTAATAATATCTAAATGCTAATAATTAATTTATGCGAATGATCTATTGGGCTTATTCAAATTGAAATCATTATGATATCGTAGCGCGGTCATTAGTTGCATCCGTTGAATTAAAGATTACTGCAACACTTTTTTGATGAGAACACGTTTTTTTGCTTTGCATGGGACAGAACAAAAGAATAATTAGAAAAAGAATAAAAAAGGGTAAAAAATTACATAACTTTTAACCTTTCGACGAGGTTTAAATTAAAAAAAAATTAGCAGTTATATGAAAGCTATTTTGAAAAGCTTAATTGGCGTTAAAACATTAATTTCATTGTTACTAATATTTTTGATTAGCTTATTTTTCTACAGTCAGAAAGAAAAAATAAAACAAAGTTTTAAAACCGTATAATATAATTTTGTACGGTGAGAATGAAAACGTTTTTCTTTTAAAATATAAAACTGATGTTGACGGGCCTGTTGGTCTAGTGATTAGTGACCCTAACTGCTAAGCCGGAGGTCGTGGGTTCGATTCCCTCCCAGAATAAACTTTGTGTGATAAGCATGATTCTTTGTTCTGTGTCTGGGTGTAATTTATCTATAATATGTATGCATTTATAAAGTATATAAGTATGTGTATTAGTTGTCTGGTTACCATAACACAAGCTCTGCTTAGCTTGGGATCAGATGACCGTGTGTGAGTTGTCCTAAGAAATTAATTTATGATTTATTTTATTTTACTTTAAAGCGTCGATTGGCGCACTTTGGTTGACTGTTGCGCTGTGTGTCTCATATTTAATTCCTGCACTTCCCACAATTATTATTTAGTTATTTGTTCCGTGTGTTATGTGCATGAGCTTATATGTTTTCAAACACCTAGTATTAGGCAAGATAAAAAAACTTCTGTTTCTCTCTATATACTACGCATTACTGTTTACCTTATGTATTGTGTCGTCCACTACCTATATTTCCATAATATGGTCTTCCGACCTTGTTTCGTATGACGCAATAAAGTTCTTTTTAATTCGGAACTTGCGTTATTTGTGTATATAGATGATATCATTACGGTGTTGTATATTCAGAACACGCATCTTGGAACTTCGGTTTACTTTTAAATAAGTATGTTGTCAAGTGAAGTAAAGTTGAATTTTCTTTAACTTGTTGCTATAATACAGAATTGTGTTTGGATAATTCTGGGTTATTACCTGTTGTGTAATGTAATAATGGAGTTTATCCATATCTAATCCCAATAGGAAGGTTTCGCCCGTCTTTTTGATGATTACGATCAGTTTGAAGTAGTTATAACGATATGTCATGAATTTTTTAACCTAGAAAAAAAAAACATAAATCCAACATTAATGATTTTTTCTCAGCACTTACAGTTTTACAGCAGCTGTGCGACAGTGACAATTAGCTAAACAACCTGCTAAGAAACATTTTTAATATCACGGCATCAGCATCGTATCAGTGTGGTAAATAATAATTTTGTACATTTTATTCTAATTTATTTTACGTCCTACCTACTCATCACAATAAAATTATTAAAAAGTTCAAGCTCGAAGAGTATTCACCAAGCTGAATAACGCTTTACTATGTAAAATTGCAACAATATTGATGTGACTTAAAATACCAAGTCGTAACTAACTGTTAAACGACTGCTGACCCTTAAACTTAACCGTGGAGAAGAATTAACCGCATTCTCAATGTAAACCACACCAGCGTAATACGGTAAGAATCGCATTAGCTTATTTTGACAATTATTAATTGAAAACTTGCATTCATGATCTTGCTAGCCTCCTCACAACTATGTATGGTGGTATGCATTCTGGGATTCTCCCAGTTGCAATCGCCCCTTTGTGCCTATTGGCCTAGTCCCGTTCTGTCTCCTAATTGATATGCCTGCGGAAATTGGAAAATATATATTGATTACTCCTCCGCTGTTCTTTCTGATTAATTTCGTTGCGGGATCTAAGACAGTTGAATCGTTACTCTGGGACTCGTCGAGCTTCACTGCGTTTTGAAGTCATATACACTTTCGTTAGCTGCAGACGCGATCTTATTAACTCCATATGTTTAAAAAAAATACATTTGTTAGTCAATTCATCAAAACTTGTCATTCACTAGATCTTTCATAATTTCCACGTAAGTTTAATTTCTTACCATCTTTAGTAACTCTAGGTCACGTATTACAAAACGAAATATTTCTTGCTTCTTGGAATACCTTACAATATAAGTATTAAAGGAAATCCCCAAGGTTGAGGCATTGTCTGGTAGAAAGTGATCAGTTAACAACCTGGTGTAAACTTTACAACACTTACGCAATCATGATGGTTATGAATCAATACGAGTATCATTGTTTAATTCACGCCTTTTTCGTGTTTTTTTTATATATATGTTGTTTCAAGTTTTTTTTATAAAGCAACACTGTATAAAGAATTTATTATTTTTGTCTTCTGCATAATCATGTCAGTTTAGCGGTTTCGAATTAAAATAAAATTACGGGTTTAAATAAATGATGTCCAAGACCGAGAGGCAGGCGTTTTAATGTATTATAAAAATATTTAAACAATACAGAGATTTAAATCTTCAAAGAAAATTCAACTGAACTAAATTCTAAAAGGCACTCAAACTTTTTAAGTTCAAGGCCTCATTAAATAAAAAATAGTGTCAGTACTTAAATGAAATGGTAAACGGCCATTTACTTAATGTATCAATAATCGTAATTACATTGGGCACTCGAAGCTCTATGACCTCTGCACTCTATAGGTTTGTGGCACAAGTAAAGATATAAGCTACGAATGATATAAAATAATTAGCTTTTTATCTCTATTTCTTATATGTCTCATATCTGTAAAATTCCAGCTTTAAAGGTGAAATAGTTCTCAGATTTTTTGTTTGTGTGATTTCGTTTTTGAGCAAACACCTAGTTATTATGCTTACCTGATCTAGAGATTATGCTTCTTCGAAATAAATTCTGAGCTGAAAGCTTTAGAAAAAAAATACGATTAAGATTATTTCTGTAACAACAAAAATTTTGAGTACATCTGTTAAAAAGCCCACAAAACATATTTCCTATAATTACCAACAATATTCCTTACACACTAATCGAAATGATAAACTTTTTGTGAAAATATTCTAAGAATAAACTTAAATTAATGATTTCATCTCTGTCCATCAGATCAACAAACATACTAATTTATGATGAGCAATCAAAGTTGACATTTTCTTTACATCAAAAAATAGCTTTTTGATTTATGTCCCAATAATAATATATGATAAGATATACTCCACTAAACGCCTTAATACATGGTAAAATATGCATTTATCAATAGTTTCCAATCTTACAAAATGATAAATCTATTTCCATAATTTGCATGTTTTTTAATGCAAAAACGTAATCTAGGACTATTAATAGGTATTGATTTATTGAACTAGATAATATGTAATAAATAATGTACTCAACCAAAAGTACTTAAAAGATCAGTTTTACAACCCGCTGAATGTCAACTAAAATTTAATTCATTAGCATTCGTATCTTCAATTTTAATTACCTCTGATCTACCTAAATATAACCTCACCTACATTCCATTATTTTTACCAAAGTCCACTCACCTTGGCCGCACACAAATCAAAGTCAAATTATTTATTACAAGTAAACCGTTTAGAGGCAATTTTAAACGCCAGTCATAAGAAAACAAGTGTGTTGCCTGTGTAAAAATCATGCTCTTTATTTGTACTCCTCCTTGTTTTGTACTATCAGCCTATTGTCCACCGCCGCCGTCACCGTCACGCGAACGACAACGAGATGACGGCGCCGAAGTATTAATACATACATTTACTATAGCCGCGTGTCCACCGCACGTCACGTCACCTCATACTATACTCGGCTCGCCGTCATCTAGTTCTTGTTGACGTGACACTAGTCCGAGCGGCCGACAAGTCAACATCT
Organism: Athetis lepigone; assembly: GCA_033675125.1. Classification (NCBI taxonomy): domain Eukaryota; kingdom Metazoa; phylum Arthropoda; class Insecta; order Lepidoptera; family Noctuidae; genus Athetis; species Athetis lepigone. The sequence continues at coordinate 1,770,386 of CM066226.1, read as the reverse complement.
CGCAAAAACAGTCAATTTTTGCGAGCGGAAGGGCCGTGCTTGCGTGCATTTTGCATCCAAAGCTTGTTCTAAAATAGCGGAATAAAAAGTAAATGAATGAATTTCCGCAAAGTAACGCCTGATTATACAACTTATCTTGTACACTGTATTTACACGACCATTCCATTACAATAGTCGTTTTACAACGTGCACTTCGTTTTGTTCAAACTTAGATGCTTGATTTCAACATTGTATCCATAATATTGAAATATATAAAAAGAGCGAAATAAACCTTCTTCATTTATATTTTAAGAAATTATCTTATTTCATCCTATGCAAAATAATATCTCTTCATAGCGCAGCATAGAAACACATTACACACTGGAACACATACTCAAACATCCAGCGACACCATACAACAGCTTGGCGTCTGAAATGTTTAATTACCGTCTTATTTATACGTACGTTTAGTAACTAAGCAAACATGGTTATATAGGATCGATGGATTATTTACCTTGGGGTCTTGGATGTGATTTATTTAGTACTGGGAGTATTAGAAATTCTCTGGTATATATATCAATAATAATTACCAGCTTTTGCCCGCGACTTCGACCGCGTGAAGTAATAGTTCCCGTTCCCGGGGATAAAAACTAATCTATGCCCTTTCTCGGGTCCCAGACTATATCCAAATCAAATTTCATTGAAATCGGTTCAGTGGTTTAGACGTGAAGAAGAGACAGACAGAGAGACAGAGTTACTTTCGTATTTATAATTTGCGACATTTTTCTCTTATCAGAACTCCTAACCCCGTAATTAAGTTGCCCGCGCCTCGTTGCGAATCTCGTGATTGAGCCTCAAGCTCAGGGCTTTTGTCTTTTAACATAAACTCTTTTATGCCTTTATTTTTTACTAGCTTTTGCCCGTGACTTCGTCCGCGTGGAATAATAGTTCCCGTTTCCGGGGGATTTCCGGGATGAAAACTATCCTATGTCCTTTCTCGGGTCCCAGACTATGTCTTTACCAAATTTCATTCAAAATTGGTTTAGTAGTTTAGGCGTGAAGAAGAGACAGACAGACAGACTGGCAGAGTTACTTTCGCATTTATAATATTAGTACGGATTAACTGTGGAACTATCTTGAGCGTACACAAAAAGATTATTGGGGTTGTATGAGCGTGAAAGAGCTACATTGACCATGGTAAAAGCATCCAAAACATATCCAATGGCGTTTTTTATGATGGATTCAAATCATCAAATGACTTCTCCCGCCCCTGAAGAGGGAAGGAGGGTCAGACTTTTACTGACTAAAATCCAATAATGTCCCTTCGGTTACCCTTATATATTCCGGGGCCGCGGTAACTATTAGAAGCATCGACACGCCGTCGACACAGGTGCCCCTAGCCAAGTGGCATTGTAGAATAGATAGCGAAACGAAAACGATTGCCAAATGTATGGAGATGTCAAATTGTATAGCGAAAGCTTATGTCAATTCCATACATTTGACAATCTATTCGTTTTCGTTTTCTATTCTACAACGCTACTTGGCTAGACCCTCTGGTCCTAGTCGGGCGGCGAGCTACCTACCGCTCGCCTTCCGCAGGCCCATGCCTCCAGTGGCCATCATCTTGTGACTCTCGACAACTAAGCCTGGGTCTCTGTCCGGGGCGTGAAGCTTGACGCTGCCTCACGCGCCCCACCGCTTTCGTCTCCAGCGTGTCTGCTTCGCAGGAGGCGACGGCTTCCTATTCAGTCTCGCCCCGAAGCATGGTCTGAACCAGCGCCGATCGCCTCTGCAACGACACGGTGCTGGTTCGCTCAAGCGTGGCCTACCTCCACCGTATGCTACACCGTGTCACGCAGGCGTCACTTCTGCCCGAATCCGACATAGGAATCTCCCGAAATGTCCGTGTGCGGTGAGGAGGATCATCATCTCCCTAGCCTTTTTTTCCCAACTATGTTGGGGTCGGCTTACAGCCGAACCGGATTCAGCTGGATACCAGTGTTTTACGTGAAGCGTCTGCCTATCAGACCTCCACAACCCAGTAACTGGGCGACGATACCCTTTGGTTCCACTGGTCAGACTTTCTGGCTTATGAATACCCCTAGCGTCAAAGTTTTACGAATGACAACCGGAGCTTAACATGCTTTCCGAGGCACGGGATGTCAGTAATATCCAAGATAAACTATAGAAAGTACATATGAACTGAAAAAGTCACATTGGTACTTGCCCGGATTCGAACCCGTAACCTCTTACACGCGCCTTTATGACGACCCAGATGTGTTATTCTGATGTATAAGCTACGAATATCTCGCAAAGCCATCGGCCAATATTCTTTATTGTACACCAATAGGACAAAAACAGTAAAGGACAATACAAACAAATATGCAAGAGTACAATAGGCGGCCTTTTTTCGCTAAAAAGCAGTTTCCATTACATACTATCATTTATATTGCTTGCTGCGGAGTAATTTTAAAACTGTGACTATCCTCAAAGGTATTTTTTGAAATTATAAATGACTTCCGCACAATGAAAATTACGCTAGGGGCATTTTGCGTTTTAGTAATTTTATATTATCTCCGGAACTATATGACCAATTGACATACTGTAAATAGCAAATCTTATCTGTATGATGTCCTTGTGATACTGAAATAATTTATTGTCATAAGAATTAATGTTTTGTTGCTCAAATAATCAACCAAACGTAAGTATGCCGAAAAATCATTTTTTTAATGCAATAAAAGAAGTATAAAAGATAAAAAATAAAAGATAGTGATATGGTATCTCGGACTTTTTTGGAGAAAAATTTAAGACAAACCAAGTTGCCATACATTGTTTTTAATTTTAAGCAACTGTTTAGGCAGCGCACGCAATTAATTCTGTTTTATGAGGTAATTTTTTCCGACTTGCTAGACAAAAGTTGCGATAGCTCGGTTAATATACATGTTATAAAAATAATTTATATATATATAGCGCCTATAGCACTCAGGAATAATGTAGCTTTCTGCCAGTGAAAATTTTTTTGGAATTGGTTCATTAGTTCCAGAGATTACCCCAAACATACAAACTTACAAACTTACAAATTTTACCTCTTTATAATATTAGTATAGACTAATCGGTACTTCTTACCATAATTTCCAAGATTTTTGTCTAGAAAGTTTTACATAAGATCCTGTAAGATCCTCACATTTGATAGCATCAAAAAGAATAAAAACTAAGAGCTTAAACCTCTATAACCACGTAGAGCCGGTATTTTACGGAAAACATTGAAATTGTGACCACCTGTCGCTACTCACAGGCGTGTCTGTGCTGAATTATTCATCACATCCCATGGATTTCCTTACTTTATATCACCTTCATGTTTAAAACACTAATCGTATTATTATTTTACATTTTTGTTATCTGGTACTGTTCCTACTAGACTCAGATATGTATGTTAGTTATCCATTCAATCGGTCGCCTGGAGGACACGGTCGAGCACACAGTTGAGGTGTGCCGCGCATGGGCGGAGCATCGACGTGTCCTCGTAGAGGCGATCGGCCGGCGGCGGTGACCTCTCGCGCCCGGCGCTGGTTCAGGCCATGCTTCGGGGCGAGACGGAATGGGATGCCGTCGCCTCCTTCTGCGAAGCAGTTATGCTAGTGAAGGAAGCGGCGGCGCGCGAGAGGCAACGACGAGCCTCTCGCCCCGGACTAAGACCCAGGCGAAGACGTCGAGAGTCGCAAGACGACTACCGGCCACCGTAGGCGCGGTTCTGCGGATGGCGAGCGATGGGTAGCTCGCCGCCCGGCTAGGACCAGGACCGCGTAGACGGCGCGTTTTGTTCCACGCGCGCCTCAAAGAGAAGGAGTCAGAACAGGAAGGGGCCCAACAGGGCCAACGCCTGCCGGGGTTGCGGAATGTTTATAATAGTTACCGTGACCTCGGAACATAAAGGGCAATCGAAGGAACATGAGTGGGTTTTAGTCAGTAAGAGAGTGACACGCCCTCCCGTCGCACCCAGGACGGGAGCAGTCATTGGATGATTTCCCACTCACCAAAAAAAAAAAAAAGTTATCCATTCAATTAAATATGCATAAGTCAGTTTTTCTTTTGGTACGCTATCTCGCCTAAACTGCTGATGTAATGTTGATTGTAGAAAGTTGAATTGAACCTCAAGATGCTGTCTGTTATATATATAACCAACATGAAGCAGGAAAAGTTAGTACTAAAATAAGTGGTTTCAAGGCTTGCTTCATGTAATTCTGGTGCGTGATCATCGTTTATTCGTATCAGTAATATAATTTAAACATTACACTTAAATGTCACCACAACCACGGACACCAAAATCGTATATAACTTCATATGTATTTTTAAAGTTTATCTTGGACATCACTGACATTCTGAGCCTTGTCGCAAGGCACGTAAAGCCGTTAGTCCCAGTTGTCATTTGTAAAACTTGGACAGTCGTTACTTATAGTCAGAAACTAAAAAGTCCGACCAGTTACAGTGTCGCCTAGTAACTGGGTTATGGAGGTAGGTAGGCATACGCAGTCGCTTCGCGTAAAATACTGGTATCCAGCTGAATACGGGTAGGCTGGAAGTAGACTAGAACAAAAATGAGAAAAGGCTATGGAGATGATGATGAACCACAGGCAGACTGATCGGCAGTCGCTCTATGTAAATAATGATCAGCTTCATTCTACTGCTTGCTGTTAGAATGGAAGCGACACCCAGCACAATTTTTTTAATCTATGAAGACAATGTTGATTAAAATTTTAATAAAGATTACGTATGTTACTCAGACGCTTAATCTAGTTTAAAAAACATGGTGAAATTCTTCAGAAACCTGTGGTTCAGTTCCTGTGATGGTAAAGTTTAGGACTTAATGAAGATCTTACTTAATAGTTACAAACACTTTCAAATAAAACTAGCTTTTGCCCGCAGCTTCGGCCGCGTGAATGTCGAACTTCCATCCACTATTTCACCGTTGAATTTCGCAAAATCCTTTTAAATGAATACCTACTTTTCACAAAAAACACATAATCTAAGTTTCATGGCTCTAAGACCAGTGGTTTGGGCTATGCGTTGATATTTAAATAATTAGTCAGTTATGGCATTTTATATAGATAAACATGTGGTTGTGTCGTGACGTCTGTCTCTTTTACCTAAATACGACTGCTAAAGGGTACGTTCAGTGGCGTATTTACCCTAGGGCCAAGGGGGCCATGGCCCGGGGCGGCACGCTGTAAGGGGCGGCGAAGCCGCCCTCGCAGCTTTTTCATGGCGCCTCTTATTGTCAAGTTTAAACCAAGACTCACAACTTACTTCTTCTACTGCGAGGGGCGGCTGAGCCGCCCCCTCCCCCCCCCCAGCTTTTTCGTGGCGCCTCTTATTGTCAACTTTAAACCAAGACTCACAACTTAGTTCTTCTACTGATTTAAACAATAATCTAAGGCCACAGCTTTCTATGGCGCCTCTTATTGTCAAGTTTAAATCAAGACTTACAACTTAGTTCTTCTACTGCGAGGGGCTGCGGCGCCGCCCCCGCAGTTTTTCATGGCGCCTCTTATTGTCAAGTTTAAACCAAGACTCACAACTTACTTCTTCTACTGCGAGGGGCGGCTGAGCCGCCCCCTCCCCCCCCCCAGCTTTTTCGTGGCGCCTCTTATTGTCAACTTTAAACCAAGACTCACAACTTAGTTCTTCTACTGATTTAAACAATAATCTAAGGCCACAGCTTTCTATGGCGCCTCTTATTGTCAAGTTTAAATCAAGACTTACAACTTAGTTCTTCTACTGCGAGGGGCTGCGGCGCCGCCCCCGCAGTTTTTCATGGCGCCTCTTATCGTCAAGTTTAAACCAAGACTCACAACTTACTTCTTCTACTGCGAGGGGCGGCTGAGCCGCCCCCTCCCCCCCCCCAGCTTTTTCGTGGCGCCTCTTATTGTCAACTTTAAACCAAGACTCACAACTTAGTTCTTCTACTGATTTAAACTATAATCTAAGGCCACAGCTTTCTATGGCGCCTCTTATTGTCAAGTTTAAATCAAGACTTACAACTTAGTTCTTCTACTGCGAGGGGCTGCGGCGCCGCCCCCGCAGTTTTTCATGGCGCCTCTTATTGTCAAGTTTAAACCAAGACTCACAACTATAGAAATTCACAACTTAGTTCTTCTACTGCGAAGGGCGGCTGAGCCGCCCCCCCCCCCAGCTTTTTCGTGGCGCCTCTTATTGTCAACTTTAAACCAAGACTCACAACTTAGTTCTTCTACTGCGAGGGGCGGTGGAGCCGCCCCACAGCTTTCTATGGCGCCTCTTATTGTCAAGTTTAAATCAAGACTTACAACTAAGTTCTTCTACTGCGAGGGGCTGCGGCGCCGCCCCCGCAGTTTTTTCATGGCGCCTCTTATTGTCAAGTTTAAACCAAGACTCACAACCATAGAAATTCACAACTTAGTTCTTGTGCTCGCGTCGAGGGGAGCAACAAATGCAGCGGAAGATAGATCTATGTCGGTTGCAGCTTCGTGAAGTCGTGGTGGCGGAATGGCGGGACAGGTTTTTACGCCCTACCGCTGGTCTCATCATCGAGCACAACAAGTGCTCGATGACGTTTCGGGCGACACAGATGGTATCTGTGTTTCATTTACAAGGACTAGGACGCTCATTGTCACCGCTGCGTCGTATGTCGGGAGAACACTCTTTTATTAAAAATTATTCCGTGATGCTAGACAATCTGGGCTTCTCCCAGTTGTAATTGCCCCTTTGTGCTTATAGGCCTAGTTCTGTTCTGTCCCCTGCTTGTCACGGAGGGAAGTGGAAGATTTTTTTTTGTAACTCCTCCACAGTTCTTTTCTGATTAATTTTGTTACGGGATCCAAGACAGATGAATCGTTTCTCCGGGACTCGTCTAGCTTCATTGTTTCGGCGTTTTTCTGGCGGACTCCACTGTTGATTCTAGCTTTCAGGAGTTGCAGTAATTGGGTGTAGTGTGGCGGGATTGTCGGGCGAACACGGCGTAGCATACGCTGGCAGAGAGTGCCGCTTGGGAAGGACCGCGCAGTGTGAGTAGGCAGTGACCTGTCACTGCAGGTCGTAGTCAGCATGATGGCCGGCCGCGCAGAGTCCTCAGACACTCATTGGTCTCTTTCTGCAAAACAGCTATCGCGCAGAAGGAAGCTGCGGAAAGCGAGAAAGAGATGTGTCTACCTCTTTCGCGGCCCGCAGCAAGTTTACCAATCGTAGAAGTAGCCATTTAGGGATGCCGGAGGAGCCTCCCTAAATAGGTCCAGGGGCGGCGGACTTGGGGACGTCCATCACCCCTCATTCAACTAGACCTGAGGTGGCGGCATGTAGTGCTCTCGCACCTCTATTGCACCCCCAAACCTGAAGAGGCCCACGGAGATGGAATGGTTCCAGGAAGTCACATAAGTTCCCGCGATCCTCGTAGGTAGGAAAAGGAACTCCAGGGTGGTTTCTAGTTAGTTAGAGTCTGATAGACCCTTCTTCGACCGCACAAACAAGAGATTTTCCACCCCGGATGAAAAAAAAACTTATTACTATAAATTAACAAAATTAATAATTACCAGTCACCCTATATTATAGTTTTGATAATCGCTCAACTATGGTTATACTACTGGTTAAAATTGAATAAAAGTAATATACCGTGTGTATGCATGCTAAGTTTCTAAAAAAACCAGGCTTCTAGTTTTAGGTTTAATCCCCAAGGAAGTTATAAGAGGGTCAAAAATGTCCTGAACTACTTTTAGAAAAGGATGGTAAGTTATGGATGAAAGGATGTCATTTTTGCTCGATTTGGTAAGGGCACTACTGCCCCCAGAAAGTAATGCATCAAATCCTACTGGATCCTAAAAACATTTGCATTCAATTAATATTTATATATATTTTTAGTATAGTATGAAGTAACTAAAATTTATTAAAAAGTATTTTATGGGGCGGCAAAGCTAACTGGCCCGGGGTGCCAAATTTGTAAATACGCCTCTGGGTACGTTATTTTGTAATTGTAATCTAGCCCATACTTTATATTCTTCCGGGTCTAATTTGCGTAAGTAAGATACAAGCCTTTCACAATCAGAGGGCACAAGCACCTGAGAGTCATAATTTAAGCATAAATTCTTAATGAATAGTAGAAATTCCGACTTGATAATCGACCAAATTTATTCGGTACTAGCTTTCACCCGCGACTTCGCCTGCATGAATGTCGAGACTCCCATATCCTACTTTACCTTTTAGGATTTGAGTCTGTGACAATTCTTTCTTATTGGTTATCTAGTCTTTATAAAGAACACACTGTGCAAGTTTCATGTCTCTAGGACCAACGGCATTTTCGGCAGTCAGTTTACCATTTTATAAATTTAGATTAACACGTTAAAGAATTTGTCACACTGGATGCGTTCTGCGGCCCGCGGTCAGGTCAAAGTGAACGCAGCCCGCATCATGTATGAACAACGCTGTCGGTCGCCGCCCCGTCGCCCCACATGCGTTCTTTGGTTGTGCGGTCAGATCGCATTCTATACAAAATATATTGATACCGATAATCTTGTTCATACATGATGCGGGCTGCGTTCACTTTGACCTGACCGCAGGCCGCAGAACGCATCCAGTGTGACAAATTCTTCACTGTCATTATATAATTCGGTTTTATGGCCATGTAAATAAGTTTATGATAGTTTTTTGTTAGATTAAAGCTCAATAAATTATAAAAAAATTTAAATACATTTTATTATCACTCAGTCCATCACTGCCATAAAAATGTTGACAAGAAGTTATTTTAGTTTTAATTGAGTAATTTAACTTTAATGTAGATAATTTAATTGGAAATTTTACGATGGATATACAATATGAGATGTGAGGACAAACTTTGTGTGATGAGCATGATAGTTTGTTCTGTGTCTGGGTGTAAATTATCTATAATATGTATATATTTATAAAGTACTAGCTTCTGCCCGCGGCTTCGCTCGCGTTAGAAAGAGACAAAAAGTAGCCTTTGTTACTCTCCATCCCTTCAACTATCTCCACTTAAAAAATCACGTCAATCCGTCGGTCGCTCCGTTTTGCCGTGAAAGAAAGACAAACAGACAGACAGACAGACACACTCTCCCATTTATAATATTAGTATGGATGTAAGTATGTATATCAGTTGCCTGGTTACCATAACACAAGCTCTGCTTAGCTTGGGATCAGATGACCGTGTGTGAGTTGTCCTAAGATATTTATTAATTTATTTATTTGGAAGATCTATACCGACCAAGGATCCAAGAGGAATGCATGGGGAATTGCGGAATAGTTCTAATAGTTACCGTGGCCCCGGAACATAAAGGGCAACCGAAGGTACAAGGGTGGGTTTTAGTTGGTTAAAGTCTCAGACCCTTTTTTTTTGGTTAGTGGGAAATCATCAAATGACTGCTCCCGTCCTGGGTGCGGCGGGAGGGCGTGTCAGACTTTTACTGACTAAAAAAGTCTCAGACCCCGCCCCACGTAGGGCGAAAGAAGTCATTTAATGATATCCCATCCCCAAAGAAAAGCGCTGCCGCAAAAAAATACACTTAAAAAAACATACTAGCCTGAATATTGTTCCACTTAGCTGCTGCACGGTTACACCCACATTTTCGGTTACTACTTCGCTCCCGTAAGTCATAGCGTCATGTTATACAACATGTCCCTGAATAAACGCACACCACCAGACACCCCAATTAGAATATATTATGTTATAATCATAATACATACACTGAATTTTTATTATTATGTTTAAAACACTGTTTTTTTATAAATTGGTTGTACAGATTGTGGGAGAAAATTATAGTCACATTACAAATCTACGCATGCACACAGTCGCACTTGCATACGGGTCTAGCGTAGTAGGTATTTCATCAATTTTAGTTTGTTTTGACTGTACAGCGGAAGTGTGACAGCAGTTTACGTAGTTTTAATTATTTTTGGGATAAAATATTACCTATATTAAAAATTTCAAAAATCGATTCAGTAAACGATTCTGAACAAACTATTTTCTCAAAGTGCATTAATTCAGTAACACATTGTATGGCCTCCTCGACGATGGGCTATCCTTTTTCGTTGCAGAATCTTTATAATAGTAACCGTGACCCCGAAACATAAAGGGCAACCGAAGGAACATGAGTGGGTTTAATCAGTAAAAGTCTGACACGCACTCCCGCCGCACCCAGGACGGGAACAGTCATATGATGATTTTCCACTCACCAAAAAAAAATCCGTCGCTCCCAGATAGACAGACACACACTTTCACATTTATAAAATTAGTATGGATTCTAGCCTAACCCACGCTGTCCCACTGCTGGGCAAAGGCCTCCCCTAACTCCTTCCAGACCTCCTTTTTCATCGCTTCTTCGAACCAGTTCTCGCCACGTTTTCCTGGGCCGGCCTCGGTGACGAAGTCCATCCCCCGGCACCCACTGTGTAGCGACTTTAGCCCAGCGGTCACAACTCATGCGGCTAACGTGAGTATGGATTATGATAATTATTAGTAAATTTAGATTATTTCACCAGTTTCTAATAAACTACTATGCAGAACCTCTGTTACTCATTACGAAAGTTAAAGAATTAACACCCATGTTCATCCACTCGACGTCATTCCATCAATACAATTCGCTCCGACATCTATTGACCTCAGCTTTGCAGTAATTCTATTACTTAAACCGTGGATTGCGAAGATTCCTGCTCCGCAGATGTGTTGCGAATACTTTTAACTGGTGTGCTTTTGCGTACTTCGTGAGCGTGCGCATTATTTTTAAGTGAGTATAGTTAAAAGGGTGGAAATCGACTAGTACTCCGTACTAATATTACAAATGCGAAAGTAACTCTGTCTGTCTGTCTGTCTGTCTGTCTGTCTCTTCTTCACGCCTAAACCACTGAACCGATTTGAATGAAATTTGGAACGGATATAGTCTGGGACCCGAGAAAGGACATAGGATAGTTTTCATCCCGGAAATCCCCCGGGAACAGGAACTATTATTCCACGCGGACAAAGTCGCGGGCAAAAACTAGTTTATAATATTTTAAAAATATGCTAAAATACACAACATTGTGAAATTTTTATTTTACTAACAACAGTTATGTTTATACAATGCTTAGATTTTTTTAAATGACTATAAAGTTAACTGCCGCAAAAACCTCTACAAAGTACATTTTTTTATTTAATAAAAAATGTTTCAGTGTTATACTCTATTTTAAAGGTCGATATTTTTTATTTACCCTCTCTAAAACTAGATATAGTCTAAAAAAAATCCACTCTAGGGTGAGGTGATTAAATACCAGCTTTTTTCAATTCCCAAAAGTATCGTAAGGAAACCTGGACCCTTAATAATACTAATGTAGTCTAAATTCATCAACCCATCCATTAGATCGTATTGCCATCCATAATTTCTCTTGATTGTACACTTCATGCATATTATATTTTTTTTACACAAAAAAATCGAAAGGTCACTCATTCACCGAACACGATATCTCGGAAACTACTTGACCTATTAAGTTGAAATTTTGTACATAGACATTATAATATTAGGAAGCTCGCGCATGTTGGGTAGAGTGATGGTTAACTCTCTTCCAATTTTGTTCAATAGGACTGTCATTCCGTTTAGCCAAAATGTGAAAGATCTCGGTTTGCATCTTGACTCGTCACTGAGTTGGCAAAAGCAGGTTTCCAGTGTCAGTCGGAGAGCTAATTGTGTTTTGCGTTCCTTGTATCGTCTGAAGAATCTTTACTAAATATACTTATTTACCTAACAAGAGACAGACATTCGCTAAGACTGATTTCTGCGACAGGTCCAATTTATGGGTCCCTTTACTTCTACGCGGACAAAATTGCGTGCAAACGCTAGTATTTCGACCTCGTTATATTAATAGTCCTCGCCGATAAGTCAAGGCCACTTCCCGAAAGCATTCCGATATAATTGCAATGAAATAAAAAATGTGATGATGAACGATGTATCAATTTGTCATTTACCGTTGAACTGTTAAAATGCAGTTAATTTTATTTTACGCGATTCGCGAACGCATCGATTCATGTCCTTCTCTAAAGTACAATCGATTTTATATCAAGTGTCATACTGTATGACACTAGATATAAAATAGATTGTACAACTCATACAAATCGATTCAGTTATTTAACAGACACAGACAAACCGACAGTCAGACTAAAGTAGTCCACTTTTATGATATAAGAATGGATCTTTTTCTAAAAAAAGCGCCTAAAGAAAGAGACACGCACAGAAATAGGTTGCCTAATATATAGTGTCAATTCTCCCAGCCCTCCTTCTTACCTTATGTTCCATTTTCAATATTTGTGTTCTTCTCATGTCAAAAATCTGCGCTCATCTAACAATCTTCTTTTACTTTGTCCTTCTCATACCTCTGATATAGTACATTCTTCCTTCCATATTCAGTCCATTCTTCTCTGGAACGCCTTACCTCTTGATATCAGGACGGCCACTAGTCGATATGCATTTAAGCGGAAGCTGAGGATCCATTTTCAGAACAAATGAGCAGAGTTTATTCACCATTTTCTTCCTTGTAGTAGTAAGTATGTATCTATATGTATATCTTCGATAAATATGTATTTATCTGTGTATATGTAATAGGCTTATATATGCTAGTTTTAAGACTACCTATTTAATTATGTGTTCTCATTATTATTATTTTGTTTGTATTTCTGTAAGCTGTGTTATTTTCTTGTACTATAATTATGCACCTGCCATGTTTTGTCTTCTCTACTCTGGGTTGACTGGTAGATAATGCCTAAGGCATTAAGTCCGCCCTTGTACACTTGAGCATGAAGTTTAAATAAATAAATTAATAGTGTTAGTCAACTTTGCCTAAAAGACGATAGGAATGACTGACCACAAATACAAATTACAAATACATTCAAACACTCACAGAAGTCGTTATAATTAAAGGGCTACGACCTTAGACCTTATCCAGTAGTGATAAGCAACTTAGCAAACATTTTATCCGTACTAATATTATATGCGAAAGTAGCTCTGTCTGTCTGTCTGTCTTTCTGTCTTTCTGTCTGTCTGTCTGTCTCTTCTTCACGCCTAAACCACTGAACCGATTTGAATGAAACTTGGTATAGATACAGTCTGGGACCCGAGAAAGGACATAGGATAGTTTTCATCCCGTAAACCCCTCGGAAACGGGAACTATTATTCCACGCGGACGAAGTCGCGGGCAAAAGCTAGTTTTAATATAAATAATTATTTAATTATTTGTTATTTTATTTTATTTTAAATAATTCAATCATTATTTTTCTAAAAATGACATCTAAGCAACACCATAAATATATAGATTTCCTAATATATTACCGAAATAAATGTATGCGCGATCTATTTAGAACCATCTTATAGTAATCGGTAACGCAACGCCACTGAGTAAAGATCCAACAGAGTCTAAACTGTCTTCAATCAATATCAACAACAGCTAAATCGTTCGCTCAAAATAAACAAAAAACGACGCTGTCGTATAAGACGTTAAAAAATTATAATTATATTTCATTTTTTTCTAAATTGAAAGTAGTGCTTCTGTACAATTTTTTTTTAAATATAGCACTATAAGAGAGCTTTACACAATGATAGTGTTAGTACTGCGTTCGTAGAATAAATTATGCATGTATTGTTAATAAGTAAGTTACAATAAGTAAGTAGCCGAAATTACTTTCTACGTACAATCAAATGCAGCTCATTTTTATCAAATAACACTATTCCTTTCTGATGATTATACGAAGTTCAAGTAGCTCAAACACACTGTAGCTTAGCCATTCGTCTTTTTTTTCTATAGTAGTCTTCTTGGCTTATTCCCTAAATCATCCCTGAAATCGGCTTATTCCAAAAAAACACTTTATGGCAAAAATGGGAATTGAAAAATTCATCCCACATGTAATTTGTTATTTTTCTCTGTATGTATAATTTTTATCTCTCTCTACTGTTTATATTTTGTATGTATGTATCCGTACTATCCGTACTAATATTATAAATGTGAAAGTAACTCTGTCTGTCTGTCTGTCTGTCTCTTCTTCACGCCTAAACCACTGAACCGATTTGAATGAAATTTGGTACAGATATAGTCTGAGACCCGAGAAAGAACATTGGATAGTTTTCATCCCGGTAATCCTCTGGGAACGGGAACTATTATTCCACGCGGACGAAGCCGCGGGCAAAAGCTAGTATATTATAATAACTATTTTTTTTTTTATTTAACTATATTATTTTGCACCTACCATGTTTTGTCTCTGCATCACTATAAGGTAGACTGGTAGAAAATGCCTAAGGCATTAAGTCCGCCATTGTGCAATGTTTTTCTTTGTGCATAAAGTTTTAATAAATAAAAAATAGTCTAAATTCTCCCTAAAAATCCTTAGCCAAAGAACTTACTAATGAACATTAATTTTATCTCAATATTAGTCTCTGTTGTATATCTACTCTCGGCAACCGGTGACAGGCCGTGACATTAGCAGTTGCGCTCGACAACCGGTTGCATTATGTAGTGTTATGTAAAATTATTTACTTTGTGGTAAAGTGCTGTCAACAGAAAGTTGAGTAACAAGATGTTACAGGTAATAATGCTATTTGTTTACCTAACGGTAACTGGGGTCATAATAATATGTAGTATTTTTGTCGTTCTAAGTAATAAGTAATCTCTGAAAGAGAAATATTTTGAAATAATTATTGTGTTTGTATGCATAAAGCAATACTAATTAATATGCAAAATTAATTCTGTCCGTCTATACTAAGCGTCTGAATTAACCTGAATGAAAAACCCCGAACACACCGAATCATTGATGCTCTTATGCAAACATAAGAGCATCAATGATATTTTAATTATAATTTTTTTAAACAAAAATATGCTTTTTTTTGTATTTTGGACGGTGTAGCGGACGGACTAAACAAAATGCTATTTTATTACTGTAATCGTCATCTCTATTGTTTTCGTGACCTGGACCATACATGGGAACAGAATCATGGGCAAAAGTTGATGGGGACATTTTATTTCCTTCCAAAAAACAATTTAAAAAACATTTTCTAGTACCACCCGGAACTACTACACGTTATCACTATATTATATATATCTTAACAATCTCCACCCACATTGTTTTAAGTTTTTTATTTTAATTTTTTGTTAGTACGATTTAAGGTGCCTATTAGTTCAAACGACCAGTAAATTAAGTTATCACCCATTTATTAAACTAATAGGTTTTATTTGTGTTTTATTGGTCAGTCACGATTTGGTTTGAATCGACTCCAATGGAACGAATAACGATATAAAGTTTGAGTTAGTTTTTTTAATCAGCTTCTAAAATGTACCGTCTCGGACTAACTTATGTACCTATTTTTTTGCAAGTTTTATAGTTAACTATTTTGAAGGTTTTTGTATCCTTTAATTTTTCTGAACTACTTTGTTGTTCCTTTGGTAAAAAACAGTCAAATAATATTAGTATAAATAATATTTACAAACATATAAGACTCTTTAAATAATTTGTTTTCAAGGAAATAAACTTGCGTTGCTCTGTAACCAAAGTTTTATTGTTAAGAACATGAATACAAAAAATAAACTAAATTACACCTTTATCTTATTGCCTATTTACCTGTAACCAAAGAAACGACTTTTAAAGTTTATTCCTTTACAGTTTTATCTTCAATTTAAACAGTTTCTTTTCTAAATTAGCACATTGTACTTTTTCGTAAACCATTACACATCAAAATTCTTATTTTTTTAATTACCAGAGATTATAAGAGTTTACAGATAAAATATGGCGTAGACTACATAATGCTCCATAAACATAACCTGTTTTATCCACATCTACAACTGTTTTTACCGACGACGCAAAGCGCGGCAAAATTCAAAATCTAAAGAATTAGTGTGTTTTTCTTTACATCTCCCCCCCTCGGGAAGAAAATTTTCCACGGGATAATTTTCTTTTAAGACATCCCAGCTCCATCTTCTTCATTGCTTGATTCTTCCCGTATCATTGGTATTGGAATTAGTTTTGTGATATGAAAAAGGTTCGATTCCATTTTCTTGTGTCCTATGTCAATTCTATAAATTGATTTTGAAACCTGTTCAATGATCCGGAAAGGTCCGATTTTCAGTTCTTCTAATTTTTTCCTATTGAGCTTATTTCCGTTTTCCACATACACCATATCTCCACTTATAAAACGACTTTTATTTGTTTATAACGAAATTATCGAACAATGAAGATGGAAAAGCTTTGTTTCGAATTCACCATACTGCCCGGAAGTGATGTAAAATCGAATATCTGTTGTCTAACCTCAATAGCGACAATTGAAGGAAAAGTGTATGCTATACCAGACGAGTTTAAACCCGTTAATCATCACAAGGAACTGATTAAAACCGCAGTCTTCAATAAAGTGAAAAACAGCTTGAAGAAAAGATACCAGACACGAAAAGTCTGGATATCCATGGTAGGAGACCTAAAGAAAATCTACTTGGATGAAGAAGAAAACCTGCAATTTGAAGAACAGTATTTAGAGGAAACGCAAGTAAACACAAGTGCGGCTGCACAAGATACGGAAACAAGTGTATTGGAAAAGCTATTTGAGAAATTAGTTCAAAACACACAGGAATCTAAACAACAAAACCTTAAAAAAATCACTGAGAAGTTTGTGATTGAAAAATTTACTAGCAGAAATCCTAATGCAAGCCGGTGGATTGACACATTCGAAAAAGAGTGCACACGTTTCGGTGTAACTGAAGATGAAAAGAAAATCGAAGCACTCAGATTGTTTATGGACAAGTGCTGTATAGATTGGTATAATTCAAAGATTATAAAATTCACCATAGATTCAGAATGGAACATATGGAAAAACAGATTTTGTGAAACATTTACAAATAGAGGGTGGAACCAAATTAGTTATGCTTTATGGTTCAAATACAAAGATGGTTTGTTGGTGGATTATGCCATTAAAAAAGAGAAACTGTTATTAGAAATGAGAAATTCAATTGATACTGGTACACTGATAGATTTAATTGCGGTGGGTCTGCCGGAACATGTTCTAAATAGGATTGACAGAGAGACAGTGAAAGATACCGTGGATCTTTTTAATGAAGTGAGAAAATTGGAATATTTGGTAAGCAAAAGAAGTTATTCAAATTACAGAAAATATTCAGGAAATTTAAAAGGAAACAATAATAATAGAAATGAGGAGAAAAACCCATGTAAAACTTGTGAAAAATTAAATAAAGGAATTCGCTACCACTCAGAGTCAGCTTGTTGGTTCAAAACAAAAGAAGAAGAGAAACCGAAAGAAAAAAACATTAAACATGTAAACAATTCAGTTATAGAAGCCGAATTGCATGAAACTGAACAAAAAAACTAATAGTGACACCATTAATAAACATTAAACTTCTATTAAATGATACATTAGAAATTTATGGAGTTTATGATTCTGGATCAAATGTTTCGCTGATAAATTCGAAGCTACTAAAACTAAAAAGAAAAAGAAACTGTAAAGGAATAAACTTTAAAAGTCGTTTTATAAGACTCTTTAAATAATTTGTTTTCAAGGAAATAAACTTGCGTTGCTCTGTAACCAAAGTTTTATTGTTAAGAACATGAATACAAAAAATAAACTAAATTACACCTTTATCTTATTGCCTATTTACCTGTAACCAAAGAAACGACTTTTAAAGTTTATTCCTTTACAGTTTTATCTTCAATTTAAACAGTTTCTTTTCTAAATTAGCACATTGTACTTTTTCGTAAACCATTACACATCAAAATTCTTATTTTTTTAATTACCAGAGATTATAAGAGTTTACAGATAAAATATGGCGTAGACTACATAATGTTCCATAAACATAACCTGTTTTATCCACATCTACAACTGTTTTTACCGACGACGCAAAGCGCGGCAAAATTCAAAATCTAAAGAATTAGTGTGTTTTTCTTTACAAACATATAAACACATATTTAAATTATTATTCATAAAACATAATATTAAGCATACATTTTTTATTTTATTTTTTGTTGTTCTAATTATCAATAGGTATATAAATATACATTTTAATTTCTTATTTTGTTGTTGATTGCACTGGCTCGCACACTAATTCTGTACTTTGTTGAAAGTGGTCGTCTACCATCTCAAATTTTGTAATTTGTTTACACTATGTACCTCGTAAACGTGACATAGCTTTCATTTCTAAACTTAGACCTAATTTTTTTACATAATTATATTTTAACGTACCTACTTTTTTGACAGATTTGACATTGTATTCACAGTATTTTACATATTGTATTAATGTATTTTAACGTAAATTTTTGACAGCTTTGACATTGTATTCATACTTAATTTACACATTGTAATCATGTATACTAAATATTGTAACACATATATTTTTAAAAGAGTACGTATGGAGTTTCTTGCCCGTTCTTCTCCATATAAAACTACCTTTTGGAATGGGCAACTAGAATCAAAATTTTTTAAATGTAATTGACGTTCCAAAGTGCCTCCATGGTCTAATGGAAATAAACGTTTTGACTTTGACTTTGACATAAATACACAACCAAACTCCAATCAAAGTTCTGTAGGTTCCAGTATTTTTTTTTTTTTTTTTAGGTTCCAGTATTTAGAAATAAATTACTAACATTTTTAATTTATAAAGCATACTACACGATCCAAGATTTCCTGAATTGTTGACCAATTAATAATTCCACTGCCAATACCTACCCCATGTAATGATTGTATGCCTATTAGGCAGGACATATTGATACAATAAAGATACTTTGACTTTGTAGGCCACACAATCATTTGTCTTATTCGAACATAATATGCTTACCAGCAGCGAAGCAGTTATGCTAGTGAAGGAAGTGGTGGCGCGCGAGAGGCAACGACGAGCCTCTCGCCCCGAACTAGACCCAGGCGAAGACGTCGAGAGTCGCAAGAAGGTAGCTCGCCGCCCGGCTAGGACCAGGACCGCGTCGACGGCGCGTTAGTGTTCCACGCGCGCCTCAAAGAGAAGTCAGCACAGGAAGGGGCCCAACAGGGCCAACGCCTGCCGGGGTTGCGGAATGTTTATAATAGTTACCGTGACCCTGGAACATAAAGGGCAATCGAAGGAACATGAGTGGGTTTTAGTCAGTAAAAGTCTGACACGTCCTCCCGCCGCACCCAGGACGGGACGCAGTCATTTGATGATTTCCCACTCACCAAAAAAAAAAAGCCCTCCAACTATCCGAGAATTTAGTTACTACTGTGTTCCAGTAGGACATAGCGTGATGTTATATAGCCTAAAGCCTCCTTGATAAATGAACTGTTAAACACTAAAGAATTTTGCAATTCGGATCAGTAGTTCTAGAGATTAGTGCGTCCAAAGAAAGAAAAAACAAACAATATTAGTAAAATTAACCACAAAAATACCACAACCCTCTATTTACAAACTGATTATAAATAAACCTATTATATTATTAGTACATAAATCATTAGTAACATATTTTCTATGTTTAAATAAAAGCAACTTGTGTGATTACGTGAACAACGCAGTTTCCGCAATCTAATATTTTCTAGACGGCCTCTCCTGTCAATGTGTTTCTTGAATTAGCTTTGTTTCAAGTATTTTGCATAAAATTAAGAAGTATATCCGTACTAATATTATAAATGCGAAAGTAACTCTGTCTGTCTGTCTGTCTCTTCTTCACGCCTAAACCACTGAACCGATTTGAATGAAATTTGGTACAGATATGGTCTGGGACCCGAGAAAGGACATAGGATAGTTTCCATCCCAGAAATCCCCCGGGAACGGGAACTATTATTACACGCGGATGAAGTCGCGGGCAAAAGCTAGTTTTATGTATTTAGATATTATTATGGATCAATAAACAATCTTCCAATAATCTCTAACAGTAATATTAATGACATAATCAGCGCTAATCTCAAGGTAATCGCGTTACGAGATGAAGCGCCCGTAATGAGAATCTGATCAGCTGATTACATTACTATCAGATGTTAACAGAGGTGATTAGCGGGCCATCCACTAGCGTTCATTCCTTCAGGCTTGTCCCGTCGTGCAATCCGTACAGAAAAGCGACGGGATAAAATAAAACCGTTGAAGCCACTAACTAAACCACAATAGCGGGCCATCCACTAGCGTTCATTCCTGCCGGATTGTACAATCCTTACAGAATGAACGCCAGTGGATTTGCAACAACGAGAAAGAATGACGGTATTAAAATCCCACCATCCATCCCGTCGCGACAATCCTTACGGAATGAAAACCAGTGGATTTGCAACAACGAGAAAGAATGACGGTATTAAAATCCCGCCACCCGTACCGTCGCGACAATCCTTACGGAATGAACACCAGTGGATTTGCAAGAGCAAGAAAGAACGACGGTATAAAACCTCGCTACCAGTCCTGTCGCTACTGGCGCGACGCGCGCTGTGATCAAGTTAGTGTCTGTTTATAAATATAAATATGTTCTGCCTAAGTGTAGGGCCTGAGTGCCCGCTCAAATCGAGCGTCTAGCAGGGCGGGGCGTGCGGCGTCCATATCAAACAGATGCATTTACACGTAGGTGTCCTGAGTGGCGACCTAGTGGCGCGAGAACAACTTGCACGCAAACGCTGCACGCTCCGCTCAACGCTCCGCTGAACGCTCTTCACTCAGTTCGTACACTAAGGCATTTTGATGCAGGGTGATGCAGAGACAAATCATGGTAGATGCAAAATGCAAAGGTACAAAAATAATACCAAAATTAAATATATATATTTACATAATATAGTAGTATATATATAAATACATATAGGTACACTCACATAAACATAAAGATAAATATAAACATAATTGTTGCAAAATGAAAATAATCCATAAAGATTATTCAAAATGACGAGCATTCCTTTCAAATGACAACAATCTTCATAAAATAAGAGGATTGTCACCATCCACACACGCGCAATCCCTCGGTATGGCTGACAAGATGCAAAGTGACAGGAATGTACACAAACGTGTGGATGGTCACTGAAGGATTGTTTTTCCTGCCGGACTGGCGCGTCGTGATAAAGCGAGGGGAAAGAACGAAGGATTGTGGTTTAGTTAGTGGCTTCAACGGTTTTATTTTATCCCGTCGCTTTTCTGTACGGATTGCACGACGGGACAAGCCTGAAGGAATGAACGCTAGTGGATGGCCCGCTAATCCTTCGTTCTTTCCCCTCGCTTTATCACGACGCGCCAGTCCGGCAGGAAAAACAATCCTTCAGTGACCATCCACACGTTTGTGTACATTCCTGTCACTTTGCATCTTGTCAGCCATACCGAGGGATTGCGCGTGTGTGGATGGTGACAATCCTCCTATTTTATGAAGATTGTTGTCATTTGAAAGGAATGCTCGTCATTTTGAATAATCTTTATGGATTATTTTCATTTTGCAACAATTATGTTTATATTTATCTTTATGTTTATGTGAGTGTACCTATATGTATTTATATATATACTACTATATTATGTAAATATATATATTTAATTTTGGTATTATTTTTGTACCTTTGCATTTTGCATCTACCATGATTTGTCTCTGCATCACCCTGCATCAAAATGCCTTAGTGTACGAACTGAGTGAAGAGCGTTCAGCGGAGCGTTGAGCGGAGCGTGCAGCGTTGCGTGCAAGTTGTTCTCGCGCCACTAGGTCGCCACTCAGGACACCTACGTGTAAATGCATCTGTTTGATATGGACGCCGCACGCCCCGCCCTGCTAGACGCTCGATTTGAGCGGGCACTCAGGCCCTACACTTAGGCAGAACATATTTATATTTATAAACAGACACTAACTTGATCACAGCGCGCGTCGCGCCAGTAGCGACAGGACTGGTAGCGAGGTTTTATACCGTCGTTCTTTCTTGCTCTTGCAAATCCACTGGTGTTCATTCCGTAAGGATTGTCGCGACGGTACGGGTGGCGGGATTTTAATACCGTCATTCTTTCTCGTTGTTGCAAATCCACTGGTTTTCATTCCGTAAGGATTGTCGCGACGGGATGGATGGTGGGATTTTAATACCGTCATTCTTTCTCGTTGTTGCAAATCCACTGGCGTTCATTCTGTAAGGATTGTACAATCCGGCAGGAATGAACGCTAGTGGATGGCCCGCTATTGTGAGAGACTTTGACAGCTTCGGGTCGTAAGGCAGATATAACAGAAGGTAAAAGGATATAATTATAAGCAAGATTATGAAATAATAGTTTAAAAAACTAAAAAAAAACGCTTTGATAGCGTACTGAACTAAAAAGTAGATAATAATTTATCTTTACAAATAAAATCAACAAATTCATAACAACAAATTATAACTACAAACAAAATCGTTAAGTTCAGAGTGAAAAGCGTGGGGTGCTTGATGTATTTAATGTTACAATCATTCTAAGGGCAACTATCTATGAGGGGTTATGAAAATATAGTAAAACTAGCTTCTGCCCGCGGCTTCGCTCGCGTTAGAAAGAGACAAAAGTAGCCTATGTTACTCTCCATCCCTTCAACTATCTCCACTTAAAAAATCACGTCAATCCGTTGCTCCGTTTTGCCGTGAAAGAAAGACAAACAGACAGACAGACAGACACACTTTCCCATTTATAATATTAGTATACGTCATTTCTCTGAAAGCTATTCTCATCTAAATGTAAAATTTTAAAAATAATTTTGTAAAATAACTGATAAAATCATACGGTATGAAACGTGCGTATAACGCACGACGGTTACAGTTTCATTTGAAGTACGGTATCGTAAACTAAAAAGTTAAATATAAAAACGAAAAGTTCAGAACATAAAGAAACAAGTAAATAGTCAGAATCATAACGAATTAAAAAAATTGCATGACTGTGAGTGTGATCCTCCATACTGTTCTAA
Organism: Athetis lepigone; assembly: GCA_033675125.1. Taxonomy (NCBI): domain Eukaryota; kingdom Metazoa; phylum Arthropoda; class Insecta; order Lepidoptera; family Noctuidae; genus Athetis; species Athetis lepigone. The sequence goes on along the minus strand of CM066226.1, from coordinate 1,747,537 downwards.
TTTTATTTGGAATGGTTTTTTTTTTTTTGGTAAGTGGGAAATCGTCCAATGACTGCTCCCGTCCTGGGTGCGGCGGGAGGGCGTGTCAGACTTTTACTGACTAAAACCCACTCATGTTCCTTCGATTGCCCTTTATGTTCCAGGGTCACGGTAACTATTATAAACATTCCGCAACTTATAAACATTCCGCAACTTATAAACATTCCGCAACTATTTGGAATGGTTGCCCTTCTAGAAGGTAAAAAAAAACAAATTAGGACTTCTGAAGTCGCCTTCCAGTTGAACACTAGATAATAATCTAAAGTTAATTACATACGTAATGTCAATTTAAATACCTTTGTTACTCATTCGATTGATTATTTCTGAAAGTTAGACTTCAAAATGTCTAAACGATTGTTATATCTCATTTTTATTTCAGACATTGAAGAAACGGAACCGAAGATAATCTATAAAAAGTTATTACTCTGAACAATTTATTAAATTAATTTTGCGGTTGTAAATCTCATTTATAATAGCAACCTTCAATTATTTATTACATCTTCGAAGGATAGTAGGTATTCCAATAATATAGTTAGACAAAGGACGATTAGTATATGACGTAGAAACTATTCATACTTTATACACATTTACTTTCCTAGTGAAAAATAACTTTCTTAATTTGTTGACATTGAGGAGAATGCCTTAGAGGTCCGATTTGTGCCGTGTAAAAGTATCTCGGTTTATTTTATTTCTTTGCTGATATATTATGACTGAAATATTTTATTTTAAAAATAAATATTTTATGTATTTGCTGTAAGTGTACTTTCTAAAGTTTATTTTTGAATATCACTACTGACATCCCGTGCCTCGGAAAGCACGTAAAGCCCTTTATTCCGCTTGTCATTCGTAGAACTTTGACAGTCGTTACGCGTAGTCAGAATCCAAAAAGTCTGACCAGTCTAACAATCTATCTTCTAACGTGTCGTCCAGTAACTGGGTTGTTTAGATCTGATAGGTGATCGCTCCACGTAAAACACAGGTATCCAGTTGAATCCGGTTAGGCTGAAAGCCAACCCTAAGACTAAGGAGATGATACAACTAACCAGCCATACATGGCTTATAAAGATTAACAAGTTAGGTAACCTATAACCGAGTATTAGCTCATACAAACTCATGTAACTAAAGGTTAGCAAATTTTAGCGCGTGTCAAATATTTAAGCAGTGAGAATTACTGTAATTCATGTTAACTTTTAAGGTAAACAAGGTCGAATTCACGACTATGTTCGCTAATATTTTGTAATTTTATTTGAAACATCTGCCAGTTGTCAGCGTACCCTGTAATTACTGCAACTTTTTGACATTTTAAATAGTGTTTGTGACACAAAATTACAGCGTTAGTTGTAGTATAAAGGATGGTGTACACCGCAACAGGACTGCAGCCGGACCGGGCCGCATTGCAAAATAAGAGTCAGTCTAATCAAAAAGCGATAGTTGTGAGAATGAATAGACGTTCGTTATTTTTTCACACAAAAACTATTTAGCAAATTTTATTGAAACTTAACAGACAGCAAATTAAAATCAACACATAGGCCACATAATATTACGCTATGACCCACAGAAACGGACTAACCAAAGACCTAACTTAACCCGAGTAGAACCACGGCAGACATTTAGTTTTATATGAAACTGCATCTACTATCATAATGCGAGGTGAGACAAACTTTGTAAAAATGATGCTCATCGCACAATTCGACCCAACCAGTCTTTAGTGGACGCCTTCCTTAACACTTAAAACACAGTCAACGTCTGAAGCGTGATTACTGTCACGATGATACAACGCAAATAATTTATTACTGAACTAGCTTCAGCCGGCGACTTTCCCCGCGTCTTGGCGCAGTAGTTGGTGGGGCTAGTGCGCTGCGGGTTCGATTCCCGCTTGAGTCAGAAAAGTATTCGTGGCTTTCAAGCATTTTGTAAACGTTGGGTACGTTTCGTCTATACAGAAGAAGTTTTCAGTTATCGCATTTTAAACTTAATATTTTTTGAAACGTGTAACTTAAAGCACCATCTTTCTGTAAGTCATTAGAAATAAAGGCATTATTACATTAACTTTCTGTACAAAAGAAACAATTGTTTTAAACAAACTGAATCAAATTGTATTGAAACCCGCAAGAAGCAAAAATAAGTCCTAATAGTAAAGATTTTAGAAATTACAAAATAGTTGGAGTCCAAATTACCCAACCTTAAAACCAAGACAATTAAAACACTTCCATTAATAAAATATAATATAATGTTCATAATTATCTCATCTCAATGACCAATTAAAACTAGAATTCACACAACCAATATTATTTAATACAAGATTATAACCAACAATATAGAGTTGCGCTTACGTTGGATCTCGTGAAAGCTTGACATTTGGACTTGAATCATCTCAAATGCCACAGCCGTTTCATCAGTTAGGTGTCGCAAACGAACTAACTAGCAATGACACGCGTTCTACATGGCTAATAGTGCTCTATGATAGATCGCATCATTATTATCCATAATTATGTAGGAAATGTTGGATTTAATGTCGACTGTTATTTATATTTTTTGACGGGCCTGTTGGTCTAGTGGTTAGTGACCCTGACTGCTAAGCCGGAGGTCGTGGGTTCGGTTCCCACCCAGAACAAACTTTGTGTGATGAGCACTAATGTTTGTTCTGTGTCTGGGTGTGATTTATCTATAATGTGTATGTATTTAAAAAATATATAAGTATGTTTATCAGTTGTCTGGTTACCATAGTACAAAGCTCTGCTTAGTTTGGGATCAGATGGCCGTGTGTGAGTTGTCCCAGGATATATATTAAATATATTAAATATTAGAACTTGCTTTTGCTTGCCACTCGTTCTTAGGGTTCAAGATACCTTTGCAGCAGAGTTCATCAAACTTGGTTTAGTGGTTTAGCCGTGAAAGTGTAACAAACCGACGAAAAGTTAAGTAAATAAGTCAATTGCGTTATTAAATGATTTTTTTTTTCTAGAAATAAGAAGTGCTGCATAAAAAATGCTGGATAGGTAAGATTACAGTTCATTTTTTACTTAGGATGAACTAGTAGCAAGTAGAATTATTTTTACATACTATAAAAGAGTATAATACAGTTTCTAAAAAATATTTGGGTATACTCTACATAATAATCAATGTAAACATTCGAGTTATTTTAATATGCATTTATGCTCCCATTTTAATTTTTGAATGAATGAATGAATGAAATAATTTATTTGCGTAAAACATGGTATACAGTGGTGTTACACATAGGTCAGATTGGCACAAGCATTGCATGCAAAAATTTTATTTTATTAAAATGCATTAAACATAGCATGCAAAAATTTTATGTTACAGATAAATGATAATTAAGTTTTGTATAATTAATTACTGAATATAATGTCAATGTTTTTTATCCATAAATTCTTTCAAACTATAAAAACTATATTCATTTAGCCATTGGTACAATTTATTTTTAAATATTCTTACATAAAATAATTTGTAATGAATAACCGTTTATTTTCCTATATAAAATAATGAAGATAAATTATTATTAACCTTTCAACGACCAACCGACAGCCGGCTGTCGGGCTGCTATTGCCTTTCTATTGTGTCTCAAATTACGTGTGTTCTATGGTTTAAGTAGCCACTCACTTTCATCTCTCTATAATCTCACATCCATAATAATATTAGATATAAATGGGAAAGTGTCTGTCTGTCTGTCTGTATGTTTGTCTTTCTTTCACGGCAAAACGGAGCGACGAATTGACGTGATTTTTTAAGTGGACATGGTTGAAGGGATGGAGAGTAACATAGGCTATTTTTTGTCTCTTTCTAACGCGAGCGAAGCCGCGGGCAAAAGCTAGTAATATTATATTCATATTCATATTCTTTATTGCACACAAAAAAACATAACATAATAAACTTATAGCAAACAAAAGACTTATGTACAATGGCGAGCTTAACCCAAAATTGAGTTTTCTACCAGCAAACCAAAAATTTTGTAGTGAGATTTGCAACGGAGGATATGCTTATGTGCAAAAAAAATACCTATTACTCTTAATAAATAATTGTAAAATATT